>JBBDGP010001686.1:555000-736043 GCA_037952835.1 Lithobates septentrionalis
ATTACTATGGTTACAGAGATACCAGCCCCTCACCATACAATCACCTCTACACACCCATGGATGTGGATTTAATGCAGAGTCCACTGTGTATATAGTGCTGTCAATTTACGCAGCGCTTTCCATATACACTGTACATTCATATCAGTCCCTGCCCTCAAGGAGCTTACAATCTAAGGTCCCTAATATACATTCATACATACTGGGGCCAATTTGGACAGGATATTGGACATATGAACAACATAGCCCCAGTGTACAACATATACAATTACAGAATTACAGAGACATCAACACATCACCATAAAACCACATATAGATGTCCATAGATAGCCCTTAGCAACCGGTACAGCCCATAGCAACCAGGCAGATTCCATAGAAACAGCAGAAAAACACAAGTCATCCCCATAGTATATATCAGACTGAATGTACAATACATATATATAATGATCATATTCCCCACAGAGAAGTAAGCATGAAAAAATAGATGTAAATTCACTTTTTTGTGGTAAATATGATTATCATTAGGACCTGTGTGGTGTACACTCTATAAAATGTTTTATAAAATACACAGGACCCATCATATGTCCTCTTATCCAGGTTACTCCTTGGATCTGAAAACTATAGGAAAAAAATGTTTTTTTCTTATTTTTGTCTATAGATTGCAATAAATTATATATATATATATATATATATATATATATATATATATATATATATATATATATATATATATATATATATATATATATACACGGTATATATAACATATATGAACAACATGGCCCCTGTGTACATTACTATGGTTACAGAGATACCAATCACCTCTACACACCCATGGATGTGGATTCAATGCAGAGTCCAAAGTGTAATATATACAGTATCAGACATCTCAAGTCTCCCGCATTTCTGCGGCGGATCCCGCACACCCGCAAGCGCCTCCTGATCTCCCGGGAATGATCGGTGTGGCGGGGAAAAGCTATGAAGACAGACTCTGTCCCCGCAGACGTCTCTGCAAACAGCTTCCGCTGCTAGCATCCCCATCAACACCAAACAATCTGTCCTTGTAATTAGGGCTCCGGCTGGCGGCCATTTTTTTGGTGGACCAAATTGCATTGATTTTAATGGGAGAATTCTCAAACGCTAGAGAACAAACGTTCTTCTTGTGTTGAGTCTCTATATACACACACTGTTTGTTTATTACTTTACTTCAGAGCAGATCTATCTATCTATCTATCTATCTATCTATCTATCTATCTATCTATCTATCTATCTATCTATCTATCTATCTATATATATATAAATCTGCTTTGAAGTAAAAAAATTAACAAATGTATATGCTGACATCCACTGCCCCAACCCCCTCCCCCCAAAAAGCATTGTGAAAAAAAATTAAGAAACAAATTAAATTGTAAAATTTACGGTTTTACAATTTTTGCGCAGCGGTCTTTCAAACGCAATATTTTTTGAAAAAATACACTTCACTGAATATTAAAAAAACTAAACAGTAAGGATCCTTTCACACTGTAGCCACGGCTGTGTCAGCGATAAAGCTAGCGGGGCGCTTTTAACCCCGCTGCTAGCAGCCGAAAAGTGAAGCTAAAACGACGGGAAAGCGCAGCTCGTTTTAGCGGCGCTTTACCGTCGTTTTAGCTGCGCTTTTCGGCCACTAGCGGGGTGCTTTAAACCCCCGCTAGCGGCCAAGAAAAGCATTAAAACCTGCCCATGTTGAAGCGTTTCCGAATCGCTTTTCAGGCACTTCCAGGCAGGTGAAGTTTAGGAGCGCTGTATACACCACTCCCAAACCGCCCCTAAGATGCTGCTTGCAGGACTTTTTTTTCCGTCCCGCGAGAGCACCGCCCCAGTGTGAAAGCACTCGGGCTTTCACACTGGGGAGGCATGAGAGGTGGTTTTCAGACGCTAGTTCTAGCACCAACAAGCCAGAAAACCGGCTTCAGTGTGAAAGGGGTCTAAAGTTAGCCCAATTTTTTTGTATATTGTGAAAGATGATGTTACGCCGAGTAAATGTTACGCTTCAAAATTGCACGCACTCGTGGAATGGTGACAAACTGCGGTACTCAAAAATCTCCATAAGCGACGCATTAAAACATTTTTAACGGTTACCAGTTTAGAGTCACAGAGGAGGTCTTTTGGTAGAATTATTACTCTCGCTCTGACGATCGCGGCGATACCTCACATGTCTGATTTGAACACTGTTTACATTTGCGGGGGCTAGTCACGTATGCATTTTATTTGGTGCGCGAGCACGCGGGGACGGGGGCGCTTTAAAACATTTTTTTTTTTTTTCCTTATTTATTTATTTTTTTATTATTACACTGTTCCTTTTTTAAAAAAAAAATGTTCAGATCACTTTTATTTTATGTAAACATCCCTTGTGACAGTAATAGGAAGTGACTATTTACGGAAGGATGTGGAGTCTAAAAGATCCCCAAACCCCTCCTCTCACTTCAAAGAGGCCAAAATCTGCATTTTTGATGGTGTGACGTCACTTCCGGGTACTACATTGGAGACCCGATTGAAGCCGCTTTACAGATTTGTTCGGGACTCCGGCCAGCCGGTGGACGTCCCGGCTGGTCACTCGGGTCTCCCGGTGGGAGGGCTTTATTTCTATGAGAACAGGTGCAGGAGCCCCACCCCCTAGTGATTCACTTCTTGTCTCCACCCCCTACCCACCTCTGAGCACCATCCCTTGGTTCCACCCCCTAACCACCTCTCACTACCGCCCCTTTTAGAGAATACAGAACTAAGGAGCTTTTTTGTGCTACTAAGTAATTTGTATGTAATTTGTTAATGATAACAAGAAAGGCAGTAAAACAGATCACCTGCAGTGAGCAACAATAGATCCCACCCCAGCAACAGTACATCCCTTCAGCAACAATAGACCCCCAGTGACACTAGATCCCCCACACAACAGTAGACCCCCCAGCAACAATGAACTTCCCCGTACACAACAAAATACTTCCCCAGCAACCGCAGACCCCCCCCCCCCCCCCCCCCAGCAAAAAATACCTCGCCAGCAACAATAGACACCCAGAAGCAACAACAGATCTCTCAGCAGCCAGCATCAATAGACCTCACCCTCAACAATAGATCACTCCCAACAACAATTCACCCACAGCAACATAAGACCCCCCAACAGCAACAATAGACCTACCCAGCGACAATACACCCCCACGCATAAATAGAACCCCCAGCAACAACAGATCCCCCACACAACAGCAGACTTCCCTCCCCCCACCAACAATGAACATCCCAGTAACAAAATACCTATCCAGAAACAATAGACACCCAGCAGCAACATCAGATCTCCCAACAGCCAGCATCAATAGACCTCTCCCTCAACAACAGATTACTCCAGACAACAAGTGACCCACAGCAACATAAGACCCCCCACCAGCAACAATAGACCCCCACACAAAAATCAATCCCCACCAGTGACAATAGATCCCCCCGCAGTCAGCATCAGTAGACCCTCCAGCACACCCCAGCACTCCTTGCTATTCCATAAATTCAGTACTATAGATGCTGGAACTGCGTCCCCCCCCCCCCAAGTTACTGCTGAAAAAAAGCCCTGGCATTGTTGGATTGGGCAGCCTTAGTATTAGTTGAAGCCAAAACTTCGTTTTTGGTTAGGAAATAGGGGTGATGGGTTAGAGGCCCTGTCAGATTATCATTGCTGGTTATTTTACCCATACTGTATATTTGTCCTGATGACCATAGTCTGTCCCTGAAACAGGAAGTGAGGTCTGAGCCAAAATTTTGGATTCGTCACCAGAACTGGGGGTCAGGGTGGGTCTTCCTATGGGGACACCTGTTCCAGAAACAACTGCACAACATGGGAATTTCTCCTCACTTTGTAGGGATTTCTTTTCACTTCCTGTTGCATGACCAGCACAGGAAGAGAAGTGAAATTTCCTCACACAGATGGCAAAAATAACCTAATAGGGTGTTTAACCCTTTTCTACCCTAGTTTTGGCTATACATACACTTACATACAACATACACGGCAGCCAGACAATTGGGCTTTAATTCTGTTCAGCCAGCCTTGCGATTTACTTGATTTGTTTTGTACTAGTTGATAGTCTAGAAAAAGAAATACATGAATGGAAAGTAATCTTTTTTTTTTTTCTTTCTCCAGAAATCAATGCGATCCCTCCTGAGACTACAAATGGCGAAGACATTGTGCCCACCTCAGAAAAAGAAACTGAGGCAACCAGGGGCACCGAATATGTGCACGCCTCAGAAATCAACATTGGACCCACCAGTGGCACAGGCAGTGCCCACCAGCAAACAGCAGAGGAGCTGGAGTTCACCACGTCTGAGTCAGACCAAAAAAGTGAGCTCCAATCCACCAACGCCACAAACATTGTGGAGACTGTGCCCACCTCAACAGATGGCATGGAATCCACAGTTGTAGAGAATGTGGCTGAGCTTGAAGATGGGATGGGTATCAGCATCCCTTCAGAGACTGCGTCAATCCCAGAAAGCGTGACTGAGATTGTCGCTACTACCGACATTGTGTCCGCCTCAGAAACCAAGGCTGAGGTTATCAGCAGCACAGACAATGCTCTAGACTATGCTGCTCTAAGAAAAGAGAGTGTTCCTCCACTGACCACCCAAAAGGAACCTGCAGAGGACAAGCCCCGCCCCAGCGGAGGATCTGTCCAACATGCCCAGCAGAATGCCACCCCTGGGGGCAAACGTCGTTCTTTTTTTAGCAAGATCAGTGATAGGATAAGAAAAGGCGCTTCTTCTAAAGGTAAGAATTGCAAACAATATAACATACAAGTTGGCTGAACAAGATTTATTTTATTTAGAGATGTTTCATATTGGTGGGGACTTGGTATACATCTGAATAGACCAGAGATGATATACAAATCACATGGCCCCAAAGGAAATTTTCGATAGAGCCCCCGTCCCCCGTCCCCCAGCCACCTTTTTGTTTCTTTGATACTACAGAAGTTTATATAGCATATCCCTAATTATGGCCTTTATTGCCAGTGGTGGCCAGTGACTTATAGTACACCACATGTCTCAATGGTCACCCTGGAGTATCTACTGTAATCCTACATTGCTGGTGGCTGTTTGATACCCCCAATATGAGTCTCTTCTATTGGTGACTCTTTTAAAAGCCTAATTTCTATTGGTCCTTAGTAAAAAAAATATATATATCCTATTACATGGGCAGTTAGTGAAAAATGCCCTTAAAGGATAAGTCTATTTTTAAAGAACTTGTCCACTAATAAATCACCCCGGCCACTTGAGTGCAGCCCCCCCCCCCCGTGTTGAATACCGTCCTGCAGAATACAGCTCACCCATAGGAATGATTGAGTAGAATGTAGTCACTTCCCAACTTCCACTTGTTCAGTTAACTTTATTTGTACTTTTAATAAACTCAATACAAATCATTGAAACAAACTTAGGTGGAGGTAAACTAATCCTTTTTTTTCTCTCTTTAGGAACCGACCAGATCAAGGCGGATGTTCCCGTTCCTCTAACTGTAGACAGCTTCAAATATCATAAACTTCTCGGAGAGGGATTGTATGGGAAGGTATGTGGTCAGATTTATAGTTTCTCTGATTTATATCCATATAACAGATAGGGAGGAATGATAACTCACTTTAAAGCTGCATTCACACAGTTTTAATACCTGCTATGGTTGTGCCATAACTTGCATCATATTAAAGGGGTTGTAAACCCTCGTGTTTTTTCACCTTAATGCATCCTTTTCATTAGGGTGAAAAAACACCTGGCAGTCACCGGCCCCCCAGCCCCCCCTGTTTTACTTACCTGAACCTCTTCATCTCCTTGGTAGGGACGCGCTGTCCCTCTCTCCACGGGGTCCCGGCTCTTGATTGGATAGATTGATAGCAGCGCAGCCATTGGTCCCCACTGCTGTCAATCAAATCCAATGACACCGGCCTGCCCTTTGCAGCTATAACAGCTTCAACTCTTCTGGGAAGGCCGTCTACAAGGTTTAGGAGTGTGTCTATGGGAATGTTTGACCATTCTTTCAGAAGCGCATTTGTGAGGTCAGGCACTGATGTGGATGAGAAGCCTACTCCCAGCCCCATTCTAAGCTTGCAGTCTCCGCTCTAACTCATACCAAAGGTGTTCTATCGGGTTGAGGTCAGGACTCTGTACAGGCCACTCAAGTTCCTCCAAACTTTCTCATCCATGTCTTTATGGACCTTGCTTTATGCACTGGTCCAAATCATTTGGTGGAGGGGGAAGACATTTTGGACAATTTCATGCTCGCAGCTTGGGGATGGTCCCTTCCTGTTCCAACATGACTGCGCACCAGTGCACAAAGCAAGTTCCATAAAGACATGGATGAGCGAATTTGGGGTGGAGGAACTTGACTGGCATGCACAAAGTCCTGACCTCAACCCGATAGAACACCTTTGTGATGAATTTGATCGAAGACTGTGAGCCAGGCCTTCTTGTCCAACATCAATGCCTGATCTCACAAATGGACTTCTGGGAGAATGGTCAAACATTCCCATAGACACACTTCTAAACCTTGTGGACAACCTTCCCAGAAGAGTTGAAGCTGTTATAGCTGCAAAGGGTGAGCCAACTCAATATTGAACCCTACGGACTAAGACTGGGATGCCATTAAAGTTCACGTGTACTTACCTATTTTCAGCCTGCAGTCACCTGATCACCTGTGTTAGCCAGCTGCAGCTGCAGGGAAGAGGAGAGAGTGTTCAACAATGGCTGGAAATCCGGGGAGCGGTGATGTCACCCATAGGCTTCCATGTCCCAGCCGTTGATGGCGCTCCCTCCTCTCCACTGCAGGCACCGCTGGCTGACACAGGAAAGCCAGATCACGTGACCAGACTGGAGTGGGCAAGTAAGGTAAGTATATACATCTTTTATTTATTTTTGTACGCAGGTTAGTCAGCATGTGTTAGAAAATGGGCCAGTTAGCTTTAGGCAGAAATTCTACTGTAAGAATAAACAACGGCTCACAAATTACCTATTCTGAATCCGCTCTGGTCCAGAGTCGGCTTCTGTGTAGAAAGAAAGCCGACAACGGCTGGGAAACGAATAGGGGATGACCTTACCCATAGACTTACTGTGGGGCATCCGTTGTCGGCTGCCTCTGCTCTACACAGAAGCCCCAGCTGACAGCTCAGCCTGGGACCGGACTGGACCAGGAGCTGGTTCAGAATAGTTAAGTATAGCGATCTTTTTTTAGACGGGGCTTAGAATGGGGCTGGGAGTAGGCTTACCTTCGATTTTGGGTGGAGTTCCACTTTTCCCCGATGTAACACCACATAGGGATGGGTGGGGAGGGGTTTCACTTTCCCTGGTAGGGTTTCCATTGTATCTTTCATTGTAGAGAATGCAGAAGGAAGCGTAAGATTTCAGAAAAGAGGGGGGGTGCAGATGGGAACTCCAGTGGGGTAAATTTCACCACTGGAGACCATGTGAAGTGTAAAGAGCCGTTGGGTGATTGGCTTATTTACATCTAACCCAAAAAAGAAATATGATGGGTGGGTGAGACGACCTTTGATTAACACTACTAATATCTTATTGCTTTTTTTCCTTTAGGTGTTCCTGGCATCGCATCCCGCCACTGATCAGCTGCTGGCAATAAAAAAAGTAGAGAAAACGTCAGCGCCTTTTAAAATTTTGACAGAGCGCCAAGTCCAGGAAATGATGGGAGGGAACATGTTCTTCCCGGAATTATATGCTACGTTCCAGACAAAGGTAAGCAACTTTATCTTTCATTTTTTTGGAGAGTCCAAATCAATTAGAATATCACATTCTCCTACCCCTAATGGCTCCAACTTGTGTTGGCAAATGTTAGTCAACCGGACTGGTTCTGTAACCTTGAAGGGCTTTTGATGGCCGTCCAAGCAGGTCCTTCGGTTCTTACTGCTTGGAAAAAGGAGCATGCAGCATCATCATTACAGAACAAGCACAGTAAACGTGACTATTACTAGCTATAAAATGACCTAAATAAATGAGAACCCTTCACAGATATGTTAACACAAGGCTTTTTTTCAGGGGGAACTTGGTGGAACTCAGTTCCACCACCTCTGGCTCAGACCCCTGAGGAAGGACTTGTAAACACAGAAGTCCGGTTTCTGCCCTCTGTGTGTAACCCCCCTGAACTCTACACTCTGTATGTAATGCAATCCTGGTATTTAATGCCCCTTTAAGACCCTCCTACTGTTCGTGAAATTTGACTGACCACACCCACTTTTTAATGTGATTTGGAGGGTGTGTGTGGGTTGAAGGGTTTTGGGGGGGGGGGGGTCGTGGTTGAGTTCCAGCACCTATTGTTTGAGAAAAAAAAGCCCTGTGTTAACATGTTCCCTAAAAGTCTCCAGATGTGAGAAGACAAGAATGAAGGGCTGAATATGGACTCTCATAGTGAATAATGAATGAATTATAATTTGTATCTGTTTTATCTTCTTCTAGGAGGACCTTTTCTACGTCATGGAGTATGTGAATGGTAGGACCCTACAAGAATTCGTAGTCAAGATGCTGCCTCTGGATATTAACACCATAAGGTAAGTACTACAATGGGGCTCATTAGTAGTGGGGAGGGAGGTAGAATGTACAATTGTAGATAGATCGCTTTTAAGCTATTGGGGTGGTGGGATGCACCCTTACCTAACCCCCCACCCCCAAGGTATACAAGTCAGGTGCCTTGCTCCTATGTTTGAATTGGTTCAACATTTTTGAATAGAAAATGCATAGGGGATAGGGAAGGAGGGTAGGTGAGATGCCAAACATTGTCTATATTGATTACATGGGGAAGTAACTATTGGGCGAGAATTTGTAGCCTGACCAATGTAATTTGCCAAAAGCCATAGGAGGGACTCATAGACCTGAGATCATAGCTCGATCTTTCCAAAAATATATATTCTAATATCCATGGGTAGCTTTAGACTGACATTATTTATGGGATGGGATTCCAGAAGATCTAACTAATAAGAGATAGGCATAATGAAGACATTTATGGTTGTGTTCTTAGCTGGACTACAGTCATTTCATTAGTACTTAGAAACCTTTCCCGTAATAATTCCATAATGAGAATAAATCAAGGTTTACGAATACCCCTATGGCAATGTTTTGTTAAAATGATTTAGCAATATGCAAGATGTCTTCAAAAATATACCTACTTCCTGTAGCATTGGGATCAGGTAATATTAATCGGGGGCCTAGGTTACTACAGGGCAAGTTTATCACTAATACGTTTTTTCTTCTTTTTCCATCAGATTCATCGCTGCGGAGCTGCTGTGTTCCATACAAGCTCTTCATTCCAGAGGCATCGTGCATGAGTAAGTGTCATCATAATATGACCCATCATATTTTATTGGTCTCCAAACTGCGGCGTGCAGCCCAGATGTGGTCGTTTGCTTGGCTGTATCTGGATCTTAGGGAGCTTTTCCCTCCACTGATTCAAGGCACTATTCGTCCTACTGACACCAATGATGGGGCACTATTCCTCCTACATACACCAATGATGGGGCACTATTCCTCCTACTGACACCAATGATGGGGCACTATTCCTCCCACTGACACCAATGGTGGGGCACTATTCCTCCTACTGACACCAATGATGGGGCACTATTCCTCCTACATACACCAATGATGGGGCACTATTCGTCCTACTGACACCAATGATGGGGCACTATTCCTCCTACTGACACCAATGATGGGGCACTATTCCTCCTACATACACCAATGATGGGGCACTATTCCTCCTACTGACACCAATGATGGGGCACTATTCCTCCCACTGACACCAATGGTGGGGCACTATTCCTCCTACTGACACCAATGATGGGGCACTATTCCTCCTACATACACCAATGATGGGGCACTATTCCTCCTACTGACACCAATGATGGGGCACTATTCCTCCCACTGACACCAATGGTGGGGCACTATTCCTCCTACTGACACCAATGATGGGGCACTATTCCTCCCACTGACACCAATGGTGGGGCACTATTCCTCCTACTGACACCAATGATGGGGCACTATTCCTCCCACTGATACCAATGATGGGGCACTATTCCTCCCACTGACACCAATGGTGGGACACTATTCCTCCCACTGACTCAAACGATGGGGTGCTATTCCTCCCACTGACACCAATGATGGGGCCCTTTTCCTCCCACTGATACCAATGGTGGGGCCCTATTCCTCCCACTGACTCAAACGATGGGGTGCTATTCCTCCCACTGACACCAATGATGGAGCCCTTTTCCTCCCACTGATACCAATGGTGGGGCCCTATTCCTCCCACTGACTCAAACAATGGGGTGCTATTCCTCCCACTGACACCAATGATGGAGCCCTATTCCTAACACTGACACCAAACTATGGGGTGCTATTCCTCCCACTGACACCAATGATGGGGCCCTATTCCTCTCACTGACATCAATGATGGGGTGCTATTCCTCCTCCCACTGTCCACAGGAAAGAAGTTTGGAGACTTTTGTTGAAGTTTGGAGACTCCTGTTCTAGATGATAACAGCCTACTTACCTTTTTTTTTTTCTTCTTCTTTACAGTGACCTACATGTGCGCAACATCCTCATTGATAGTACCGGGCATATCAAGATTATCGACTTCGGCTTGTCAAAGAGAAAAGAACTTCCTTATAACCCGGATATTACTGCTATTACTACCACAATGGTAAGTCACACAGTCCATTTAGGCTCCATTCACACCTGAGTGTATCGATTTACTGGCGTTTTTCTGGCTTTTTTAAAGCTTTTTTTGCAGCTTTATACAAGCTTTTCAAAGCGTTTTAGACAAGTGTTTTACAGCTTCAGGCTTTTTTTGTTTAGCCAATAGAAAGCCATAGGGGGGAGGAGGGGGAGAGGAAATTAGGGGTGGAGAGCTGCTTTTTGAGCGTTTTGCGAGCGTTTTTCTGCTCAAGTCAGGTGTTTCTATTGAAGTCTACGGGGACAAAAATGTCTGCAATCTGAGAAAAAAGAAGCTCATGTAACTTTTTCTGAGCTTCAGGCGTTTCTTTTTTTTTCAGGCTACAGAACGCTCATATGTGAACAGGGGCCATTGAAATAAATGGGATTTCAATTGTTGGGCTTTTTGGAGCTTCAGAGCTGAGCGTTTTATAAGCTGAAAACTGCTCAGGTGTGAATTGGATCTTATAGGGGTTTCTGTAGTGTTTTTCTGGCCACCAAGAGGTGAAAAATGTAGCAGAATACATAATGCCCTAAATTGATTAAGAAATTAGATTTTTTACAATTTTTTATTCGGGATGTTTTATAGCAAAAAGTAAAAAAATATTGTTTTTTATTCAAAATTGTTGGTCTTTTTTTGTTTATAGTGCAAAAAAAAAAAAAGACAGAAGTGATTAAATACCACCAAAAGAAAGCTTTATTTGTAAGAAAAATAGCACATAAATTGTATTTGGGTACAGCGCCGCAGGACCGCACAACAGTCAATTAGAGTAACGCAGTGCCGTAACGTAAAAAAATGGCCTGGTCATTAAAGGAGTAAAACCCTTGGGGCTGAAGTGGCTAATTTATTCAGACTTTGGACGATCCAGATATGTTCCAAAGGGCTGAATAGTTTAATAATGTAATAAAAGGTGGTGAAGCCGGCTGGTAAAAAAAGAAACAGCTGTGAGCTTGCTTAACAACTTCAGCTCCGGAAGGTTTACTCTCCTTCATGACCAGACCATTTTTTGTGATACAGCACTGCGTTACTTTAACTGACAATTGCGCGGTCGTGCGACGATATACCCAAAATAAAATTGATGTCCTTTTTTCCCCACAAATAGAGCTTTCTTTTGGTGGTATTTGATCACCTCTGCGTTTTTTATTTTTTGCGCTATAAACAAAAAAAGAGCCACAATTTAGAATATTTTTTACTTTCTGCTATAAAACACATCCAATTTAAAAATTTTAAAAATCACATTTCTTCATCAATTTAGGCCAATATGTGTTCTGCTACATATTTTTGGTTAAAAAAATCCCAATAAGTCTATATTGATTTGTTTGCCCAAAAGTTATACCGTCTACAAACTATAGGATATATTTATGGAATTTTTAATTACTTTTTTTACTAGTAATGGTGGCGATCAGCGATCGGACACCTAACTGACACTTTTTTGGGAACCAGTGACATTACTACAGTAATCAGTGCTAAAAAATATGAACTGTCACTGTACTAACGACACTGGCAGGGAAGGGGTTAACACCAGGGGACATCGAAGGTTTAAGTGTGTCCCTTTAACTAATAATGGCTGCGAACAGCGTTTTTTTTTAGCGGGACTGCGAACTTTGCGGCGGACAAATCTGACACTGAGTGACCCTTTTTTGGGGACCAGTGACACCAATACAGTGGTCAGTGCTAAAAATATGCACTGTCACTGTGGGATTAACATCCGGGGCGATCAAAGGGTTAAATGCGTTCCCTGGGAGGGGAGTGGTTGCTAACTGGGGGGGAGGTGGTATGACTAGGGGAAGACAAAGATCTGTGTTCCTGCTTAGCAGAAACACAAGATCTCCATCTTCCCCTCTGGCAGAACGGCGATCTGCCTTGTTGACATAGGCAGACCGCTGTTCTGTCTGCCTTGGGAACGATCAGCGGGTACATTGGGTTCGCCGGACCTGCTGATTGGCTCCCGCTGTGTCCAATCACAGCGGGAGCAGGTCGCCGGCGGCGCGCATGCGTGCCCCGACCCAAAGGAAAAAAAAAAAAATCATGTACAGGTATTGATGGCCCGCCCTGCCGCAATATATATATATGTGTGGGGCGGCCCAGAAGCGGTTAACATCTTCAGACGTTGGGCATACCAGATACGTCCAAAGGGCTGAATAATGTAGTAAAAGGTGGAGAAAAATGAAACTTTGCGTAGAATGTGGTCGGACCTCTGTTTGGTGTGGTGGAATCATGAAACAGCCAACTGCTGTTATAACGTATACTGTACATATTCATTGCTTTAGGAGTTGAATGAAATGTTTTGTAATTTTGTATTAATTTTATTATGTTCTGGGCTATAATAATAAATATATATATATTTTTTTTTCCAGGCCTCTAAGGAACCATGGAATGACTACCTCAGCGATTACTTAGGCTTTCGCCATACACTCGTGTACTTGTTATTGAACTCCCCCCGTTCTAATGGCCAACGCGATCCTCAACTCGAAGACCTAATACAGGAGGTAAGTAAATGCTCTACTCTTGCCAGAGATAAAAAAAAGTTTACTTTGATTTGTGCTATAAAATTGGCTAAATTAAATAGTTTAGTTATTGCTTCTGTGATGCAAATGATTTATCTTTTTAATACATATTTTTTTTTTTTTTAAATCCACAGTGCAAGTGTGTGCGAAGAAATTTGCGACAGCACCCATTCTTCGAGGGGATCAACTGGGAAGAACTGGAAGCCGGGAACGTGCGTCCACCATACCACATGGCACCTGTAAGTATCGGAAACGGAAATGGGATCATGTCTGTAATTGTGCTATGTCCGCTGTTTTGCATTCTCTATTCTGCCCCCTACTGGCGGGTATAAGTAGCTGCATTGCCTTCTGGGTTGTGCAAGTGCCGTGACCTATTGATATCCAATAGATTGCACTTTTATGATGGAAAAACAAGCCACAGCGGACCACTTATAAGTAATGCATCTATAAAGCATGAAAGCCATCAATATAATATGAGCAGCTTCATGCTACTAACTGCCACTTTCCTGCAGAGAATTTAGAATCAGTACAGCATATAAAGATCATTTCTACACATGCCTGTACAGATATAATGATGATTTATACTGATGCATATGTCGAATTGTGACTGATCCATGTAAGATTTCCATTTATATGTCTACTCAGCACATAGCAAATATCAGAAGTCACCCAATAGTATCATTCCATATAGTGATAATTCGGCATTATCTGAAATCATTATTTCGGGTTTCTAATGTGTTTTTGCTCTCCACAGGTCCCAGAGGTAAACCGGTCAACGAGGATAAGAGTGAAGAGTAAGCGTTTCATGAAACGCAGAAGACGTCGTCCAACAATAGATGTCCCTGGATTCGACTTTGTCAGCAACCGATGGAGAGAAATGCTGCAACACCATTAGGGGATCGGGATGAGCCCGGGTTCAGTCCAAATCCTGAAGGCAGCCGCCATTGCTGGACCAACGAGCTGTGGGCAGGAGATTTCTTGCCCCGCAGAGTAATGTATACATGGGGGGGAGCTTGTAACATCATTGAGCTACAGCTATTGGATGGGGAGGGGGGATTTGCACAGGTGTGTACACAGCAGGGGAAATCAGAAGTGGGCAAGACAGGGAATGGGGGATTGGTGCCTGGGGGTGGGGGGGCGGGGGGAATTACAGGAGTGATGCCCTATGTGTCTCTTCTTGCAGCAGCTGAAAGTCAGGTGGGGGGACCCGGCTTTTAGCTGCTGCAGGAAGAGACACATAGGGCATCATTCCTGTAATTGCCCCCCCCCCCCCCCCCGCTGCACCAATCCCCCTTCCCTGTCCTGCCCACATCTTAAAAACCCTGCTGTGTGCCCTGGCCCCATACAGGGGTATCCCCTTATCGGCGCCTCTCCTTTCAAGCAGGAGGAATCAGATGTGGGCAGGACACCCTGTTGTCTGCCCTGGCCCCATACAATGGTACCCCCTTATTGGTGGTCCGGCTTTCAAATATCCCATATGAGTACACATGGGTTTATATTATCGCTATCTTATTGACCTGCAAGAGGTTGATAAACTCCAGCCATGTGTGCCGATGGTGTCCACACATTTTTAAAGATGGCAGCTCCATTCTGTGACATTATGACATCAGAAGCATCTTGCATCATTTGCATCCCTGGGCACTGGAGGTGCGCAGGCTCAAGACCTGATCTGCGCCGAGTATGCGCACAACACCAGCCAAATATTACCCGAGGCCCAGTGGTCAAGGAAAAACTCACATTTTGACTTTTAAGAAGAGGAAAGCAATTTACGAAGAGGAAGAGGAAAGCAATTTATGAAGAGGAAAGCAAGTTACGAAGAGGAAAGCAAACCCTCCACCCCACCAGGCAACTCCATAGTGTTCATCACAGTGATGGGCGACTTCAGAGTTCAATAGGATGTGAAAGGAAACGACCAGCCTTCAAATCGCTCAACAAAAGGCAAACAGGCGGCGTCCTACTATCCTGTCAACATTTGGCACTGGCGCCCCATCTAGACCATAGGCGAGCAGCTTTCCCTAGGGGACTCCGAAGGGAATCGCAAAACAGTGCATTACAAAATAACAATGTTTGTACATACTGAGCTTGTACACAGCAGGGGGAATCAGATGCAGGCAGGACAGGGAGGGGGATCAGTGCGGCGGGGAGGGGGGTGGGGGGTGGGCGTACTTACAGGTAGAGAGATGCGGCAACACCAGTAGGGAATCGTAATGAGCTCAGGATCAGTCCAAATCCTGAAGTCAGCTGTCATTGCTGGACCAACGAGCTGTGGGCGAGAGATTTCTCGGCCTGCGGAGGCATGTATATATAGGGATTGGGATGCTTGTGACATCATTGAACTACAGTCCCTGGATGGGGGGGGGGTGTGCAGAGGTGTGCACAGCAGTGGGAATCAGATACGGGCAGGACAGGGCGGGGGATCAGTGTGGTGGGGGTGGGGGGGATTTACAGGTAGAGGGATACTGCAACACCAGTAGGGAATCGGGATGAGCTTGGTCTAGTCCAAATCCTGAAGTTAGCCGTCATTGCTGGACCAACGAGCAATGCTTGTGACATCATTGAACTACAGTTCCTGGATGGGAAGGGGAAATTTGTGCAGATGTGTACACAGCAGGGGGAATGAGATGTGGGCAGGACAGGGAGGGGGATCAGTGCAGCGGGGGGGGGGGGGGGGATTACAGGGAGAGATATACTGCAACACCAATAGGGAATTGGGATGAGCCTTGGTTCAGTCCGAATCCTGAAGTCAGCCGTCATTGCTGGACCAACAAGCTATGGGTGAGAGATTTCTCATCCCGCGGAGGCATGCATACATAGGGGTGGGGATGCTTGTGACATCATTGAACTACAGTTCCTGGATGTAGAGGAGTGGTTTGTGCAGGTGTGCACAGAGCAGGGGGAATCAGATGGGGGGAGGACAGGGAGGGGGGGCACCAGGGTGTCCAAAATCCAGGGGAACACTGGCACTTAAACAGTCCCCCCTAATGGCCACAACAAACACCACCGATGGTCGTCCACAGATTTAAAGATGGTGCCCCCTCCCTGTGACATCATGATGCCAGAAGTGCCTTGCGTAATTTGCGGCCGGTGTGCAGGCTCAAGACCAGATCTGCGCTGAGCATGCCCACAACACCACCCATATATTACCCGAGGCTCGTGGTTAAGGAGGAACTCACTATCAACCCAAGGCAAGCAGGTGATGCCCTACTATCCTGTCAACGTTTGACTCCCGTGCCTCCTCTGGACTACAAGTGAACAGCTTTCCCCAGGGGACTCCCATAAGAATCACAGAACAGTGCATTTAAAAATAACAAAGATTGTACATAACAATTAGAATTCATTAAATTACATTTTTGGCTACACCATCCCAAGATATATTGATAAATATATAAATGACCTCCCTAATTGGTCAACATGTATGTTTGGTCCACAATTACGATGTATTGGTGATAAAAAGTCATGGCATTAGGCCAGATATATGAGGACCCCAAGGGAGGGGATTTGGACAGATGAGTTTTGCAGAGTGAAATGCAGTGGATACAGTGCCTTAAAGCTACCCCTCCATCGGGACTGAATGATTTACTCAGTTTTAAGTCATTTCTTTAGTGGCAGGAATATATCCTGTTATTTATGAGTTTGGTTGATCTCTTGGGCTAAGGACAAATACCCTAGTATAATAAAAAAATTTAAAAGAAGAAAAATGCCAGACACTGGAAAAATATTAGGCATAACTAGGTCAGTTTTTGAAAATGGAAATAGTTCCTCCTTATTTCCTACTCAATATGAGGATGATTGTAAATAGTAAGTCGGTAAAGGCTAAATGCTTTATTGAGCAGGGAGTAACATTATATGACTTTTGGATATATAAATAAATGTAATGAATATATCTTGGGATGGTGTAGCCAAAAATGTTGTTTAATGTATTCTAATTGTTATGTACAATCATTGTTATTTTGTAATGCACTGTTCTGAGATTCCCACAGGAGTCCCCTGGGGAAAGCAGTTCGCCTACGGTCCAGGTGAGGCGCCGGAGCCAAACGTTGACTAGTAGGGCGCCACCTGTTTACCTTGGGTCCGGGGATTGATAGTGAATTTCTCCTTGACCGTTGGGCATCCAGTAATATTTGGGTGGGGTTGAACATATGCTTGCTGCAGATCGGGCCTTGAGCATGTGCACCTCCGCGAATGACACCAGAAGCTTTCTGCATCATGGCGTCGCAGGATGGATGTGGCACCGTGCGATCTAATCACCAGGGCTTATCCCAGAGGCTTGTAGATTCCCATCTTAGGCTGGGGGAGAGAGCCTGCTTGAAGTGTAATCATTTTCTCGCTGTGAAGTGGAGGGATAATCGGAATGTTTTCATTCTGTCCTCCCTTCATGCAGACACGACTGTCCAAATTCCTATGGCAACTGGTGTTGTGGAGAAACCCCTCTATGTCCATGAATATAATCTTAATATGGGAGGGGTGGACCTCAAAAAAGTGTCTGTATACTTATTTCAATTGGCTCTGCCAAACGCTTTTGTGCTATACAAAGCTTCAGGACGAACTGGATCCTTCCTCAAATTCCAGGAAGAGATCGTCACAGACTTTCTGTTTCCAGACGGTGCTATGGCCCACCTTCCCAATGCAAATGCAGTGCGCCGGCTGCATGAGAGGCATTTTCCGTATGTCCTCCCTGGTACCCCTACCCAAAGAACACCCCAAAGAAAATGTCGTTTCTGCAGAAAACACGGACTTAAGCGCGACACACGCTTTATTTTCCCTCCTGTCCTTTTTCAAATGCTACCACACACTAGTGGAGTATTAGCGTGGAGTACAGCACTACACAGGCCTAGGGTACACTAACACAGGGTCTCGAAAGATGAGACGGCCATCACATTTTGAGAGACCCTAATCTGCAACTTTCAGTTTACAGTTTTTATAAAAGTGAAAAAAAAAAAAAAAAAAACACACAAAAACACAAAAAAATATAAAATAAAAAAGCCAAAAATAGTTGTGGTATACTGTAATGATACTTTATTTTATTGTTAACCATCATTTGCTTAGCAGGTACACCATTCAGCTGCAGCACAGATTTATTTATCTTGACAGCAACAGAGTTTGCTCTCACGATATGTAAAGCCGTGACTCCAGCGCTGTCGGAGGTGATTTCCCCACCACAGTTAAAAAAAAAGAGCATATATGCCGAAGCATGGGGGCAGGGGTGGAGGAGCAATTTGCTCCTAACATTAGGGGCGGATTGCCCCCATGCTTTGGCATATATTTTTTAGGCACAGATTGCGTTAAAAAATGTTTGGAGTGGATTGGTTCAGGGCCATCCCAGTCTAAGTGGTCCTGAGGGGACAGAGTGGAGTGCCAGGAAATTGAGAGGATCCCAGAGTCAGACCCTAAATTAGAGATGCAAAGGGAACATGTCACCCAGATACTGGAGAGTGCTAGAAGACTACAGCTGATCGATCCGTCGATCACCGCTGAGCAGGCGGATGACAGGTCCGTCTCCGCTCACTGTGCAGGGACGGACCTGTCAGAGCTCCGCTCTCCTCTATGGGGGATCGGATGAAAAGGGATTGCCTGTCCGTTTTCATCTGATCCGCCAAACGGATGGAAAATAGAGTTTCCATCTGTCTGGATTCAGTGGATCCGTTGTCACCGCTGACATCCGTCGCTCCATAGAACTGTCCGCCGATGTGAAAAGGGGTCTAATAGAGGTAGCAACCTGCTATGATCAAAAGTGTTTGTGCTGCAATCTAGACCCTTCAAAAGGAGAACCTCTGTCTTCATGACTGCTTCCCTGAACTTCCTACAATTTGTGTCTATCTGTCCCATATTGGCATTATATCCACTGGAGCATTTACATTTTGCAGAGTAGAGTAGGGACCAGAGAGGGATTACTTTGATGCAGTTGTCCAGTATGTATTGCAATGTACTGTATGTAATCAGAAATCCCTGTTTTGTATGCAAAGTTTACTAGAAAGGGCATATAGTAGTGTGCAGAGGGGTCATCCAGTATTTTTAGTGTCAACATTTGGTCACAGCCCTTTAGCACCTGATGGATTTTTTATATATACAGTACATACATACATACATATACATACATATATATATGTATGTATGTAGAAGCTAATTGGATTTGGGCATAGCTATATCCTATTAGTATTGCATAGTCCGGGTCAGTGACCGGACCTGAACCTGTAGCTCTCCTACAACTTGTGTCTATCTGCACCATACTGCCACTATATCCACTGGAGTATTTACATTTTGCAGAGTAGGGTAGGGACTGGCCAGAGAGGGGTTACTTTGACGCAGTTGGCCAGCTTAAACACGCATTGCAATGTGTGTGAACTAAAAACCCCTGTTTTCTGTTGCAGTTTGCTAGAAAGGGTTTATAGTAGTGTGTACAAAGGGTTCATTCTGTTCTCTTTATTTAATCCCAGACAGGGATTCTGACAGGTGGTTCACAACATCATGGAGAACTAAGCACAGATCTTTTGTGAACATTGGCTGCCTCAAATTCTTCTGTCGCTTTATGTCAACCCACACATACTCAATCATGGTGAGAGCAGGGCTCTGTGGGGGCCAAACCATCACTTCCAGGACCCCTTGTTCTTCTTTACACTGAAGATAGTTCTTAATGATATGGGCTGTATGTTTAGGGTCATGGGCAGAAAAAAATTGGGGCCAATCACACGCCTCTGTTATGGTGTGGCATGATGGATAAGTATCTGCCTGTATTTCTCAGCATTGAGGACACCATTGATCCTGACCAAATTTCCAACTCCATTTGCAGAAATGTAGCCCCAAACTTGCAAGGAACCTCCACCATGCTTCACAGTTGGCTGCAGACACTTTTTTATTGTACCGCTCTCCAATCTTTCACCAACGAAATGCTCCTTCAGCTACAGCCAAATATTTCAAATTTTTGACTCATCAGTCCAGAGCACCTGCTACCATTTTTCTGCACCCCAGTTCCTATGTCGTCCCACATAGTTGAGTCACTTAGCCTTGTTTCCATATCCACGCCTTAGCCTTGTTTTCACATATGCACGAAAACGTGGGAACTGGGGTGCAGAAAAATGGCAGCAGGTGCTCTGGACTGATGAGTCAAAATTTGAGTAAATATTTGGCTGTAGCAGCAGGCAGTTTGTTGGTGAAAGGTTAGAGAGCGGTACAATAATGTGTGTCTGCAGGCAACTGTGAAGCATGGTGGCAGTCCTTTGCAAGTGTTGGGGCTGAATTTCTGCTAATGGAATTGGAGTTCTGCAAATGGAACTACCTCTGTAATAGACATCATTCCCTCATCTTTCTTCCCGTTTTTTTGATAAACTATATTATGTATCTTTTCATGCGACTTTGTCGCTTTATCTGCTTTCTACATGTCCCTTGAGGTAATTTTCGATTTTAGGTGGATGTGTTTGGTCTATTTATTATTCATACTACATCAGCTGCAGAAACATACATACATATATACAAGTGGAACCGGGAACGGATACAATGCGATTTTTTTTTCATTATATTCTCTCTCGCTATATCTATATATACACACACACACACACACACACACATATACACACACACACACATTTGTTCACTTTTTTATTTTACTTGTGTTGTGTTTTTTCTGTGGTGTTCGGAGCGCTAATTAAGCACTTTCATGTCATTCAGCCGTGTCATCACTATTTAAAGCATGTGACTGCGAGTGCTTATGGGTTATGACTAAGCGAAGAAATTTGTGAAACGCGCCAACCACGCTCCCCTCTGTGCTGTCATGATGCTGTAACCTCGATGGTTTTTCACGTTGGATGTTTTTATACCAATAAAGCAATTTTCCTTATCCTTTGAGTGTGGTCAATCATTTTGTCTCCTGCATCAGTTACCCAGATCACGGACTGGACCTGCACCTGATCATTAAGGAACGTATAACCATCACCTGGAGCGGTGTTACTCCCCGTTTGTTGTTAGCAGCATTTTTTAACTAGGGTTCCTTGGCACTGTGGTGTGCCGTCTTGGCTCATCAGGGGTGCCATGCTGAGTCTGGTATTTTAGCAAGATGTCAAACGATTTTTTATGGTACAGGTCTGCCAGCCATCAGCACCATGGAAATGCATGACGCTAACCCATTCTGGACCATCCCAGCATTCAAAAGGAAATGGAAGTCCGCCCCTGCTTATCCTACTGAGCCTCCCACCCACTGGGGTGCTGCAACACCTGAGCAATGGTGAAGATTGGGTGGTGGGAAACTCTTGTGAAAAAAAAGAAGGGGGGGGGGGGGTCTGAGCAGTCTGATGTGAAAAGGGGGGGACTGAGGATGGATATGAAAAGGTAGAGTGGGGGCTGATGACTCTGATGGAAACAGGGGGAGCTGAAGACCTGGATATTTTTTGAACTATGTTTGCAGTGTGGCAGGGCGCATTATCCTGCTGAAAGGTCACTGCCATCGGGGAATATGGTTTCCATGAAGGGTTGGGCTTGGTCACCAACAATGTTTAGGTAAGGTGTTACGTCTCATACAACATCCACGTGAATGGCAGGAGCCAAGGTTTGTCCGAGCAGAACATTGCCCAAAGCATCACACCACTCCCAAGTCCCTAAAATCATTTTTAGGACACTCCATCTGCCTCTGACTTTGTCATTGGTGCCAACATGCACCATGACAGCCGGGTCTTCCCCAGCCCCTCCCAGTAATCTGTCCACCAGATCCGGGATGTGCCGAACCCGAGCGCCCAGTAGAATACATAGAGTTCGGCACTTCAGGTCTTTGCTACAGATTGCCCTCTTTGTCCTTCTAAGAATTGAGTCCCCTACCACCAGAACCTGTGCACCCCTTTTGTGATGTGACTTCTCTCCATTAAAAACCTTTCTGGACAACCTTTTGCTGATCCAGATGTACATTTGCTTGATGTTTCCAGAACCCAACTGGTAATCGCTGCAGCACCCAATACTTTTGTGCCTTTTGTACCGGGAACGTGTGCGATTGGAATATCATATTGACTTTACCACCAGAACCTGTCTTTCCTTTCCCTTCACTCCCCCCCCCCCCCCTCCATTTCACTGGAGGAGTTCTTCCCCCGGCAGCTAGGAGAGTCCCTCAGCTCCAGCAGTGCTGGTCCCTGACCGGTTTCACCAAAGTCACTCAATGGAGCGTACTTATAGGGATTATCCAGCCCTGAGTCGGCCTCCCTGGCACTTCCCCCTCTACCTTTCCTGACTTCATCCATCTACTCTTTCCTAGTGCCTGCACCTCTGTCTCCACCAGCCTCTGTGTTGGCCCCTGTGTATGTTCCTGGCTCTCCTTTAGCATGGAAGGACTTCTCAGTGCTGACAGTTGCTTCCCCAGAATCGGAACCTGGGCTTCCTGGGAAACAATGAGCTTACATTTTGCACAGCAGTATTCGCCCTCGATCGGATGATCAAGGAACGCATACATGCCGCAAGATGTACACCGAGTCGCATCCCCCATACCCACCGGGCCTCGTACCCACTAATTTAATGAGGATTGGGGATTATACCCTGTCCAAATGACCTAACAACTAGCTTGCTGACATTAATACTCAAGACAATACAAAAGGTACTCGCTAACCAACGGGCACCCGCAGACCCAGGTGCACACACACGATACACAAGTACTAACGATCCACACACACTACTCAAACAACACTCATATACTTACAATACACAGGTACTTGACCCGTTACAACCTCTTGTTTCCAACGCTGTTTTTTTTTTTTTAACTCACCGCTTAGTCCAGTTCCACTTGGTCTAAGTTCCAGCAAGCTCAAAGATGAGCCGGCTCACAATGAGTTTTACAGAAGTAGGCTGAAGGAAGCAAATTTTTAAAAAAAAGGTGTTAAAAAGATACAAGGAAAAGCCCCCAAAAAGAACCTAAAAATGCAACCCAACAATCACCAGCAGTCAAAAAGCAAAACTTGTCCACACTCTCCACTCAAGGTCCCCACTGTTTAGCTTCCAACCAGCAGTCTGGCCTTCTAATGAAAGCGGTCCAAGCGACTTATTAGCCTCTGGATTGCTTTGAACAGCGGCGGGTGGAGGGGAGGGGGAACTTATCGTTTTCACTGGTGCGCTCAAGAAACAGATTTGACAGTGCGGTCAGCCGATCACAGAGGCGGACAGAGACCAGATAGTCTTTGATCACGTCTATGGCCTGGGAGGACTGGAGCGACGCCATGACGTCACTTCCGGTCTAGGGCGGAAGTAAACAATATTTTTTTTGATCTTTTGCTTTTAAAAAAAGGTAAAGGAGAGATTTGGGGTCTTTTTGACCCCAGATCTCTCCATAAAGAGGACCTGTCATCCTTATTTCTATTACAGGGGATGTTTACTTTCCTTGTAATAGGAATAAAAATGAGTAAAAAAATAAATTAATAAAAGAGACAGTTTAAAAAAGAAATTAATTCCTCTGTGCTTATGTGCAGAATGCATACGTAAGTCGCGCACGCATATGTAAATGATGTTTGCACCATACATGTGAGTTATCGCCGCGAACGTTAGAGCGAAAGAAATAATTCTAGAGCTAGACCTCCTCTGTAACTCTAAACAGGTAATCTGTAAAAATTGTTAAAGCGTCGCTTATGAAGATTTATAAGTGCTGTCTTTTGTAGCCATTCCACAAACTTTTTATTTCTTTTTTAACAGACGAGCGTGGCGCAATTTTAAAAGCGTGACATGTTGGGTATTACATCATCCTTCTTAGATAAAAAAAAAAGGAGATATCGAGAGAGATAGAGATAGAGATATCGAGAGAGATAGAGAGAGATAGAGAGAGATAGAGAGAGATAAGAAAGAGATGAGAGAGAGAGAGAGAGAGAGAGAGAGAGAGAGAGAGAGAGAGAGAGAGAGAGAGAGAGAGAGAAGAGAGAGAGAGAAGATATATAGATATATCTCTATATGTATATAAAACCTATTTATCGATCGATATATATATATATATATATATATATATATATATATATATATATATATATATATATTCCGTGTGACATTAAAAATTGCAATGATCGCTATTTTATTCCTTAGAGTCTCTGCTAAAATTCTAAGGTGTCCTTTTATGAAACTGAGATCAGCGGCGATCCCGAGTCTCACCGCTGATCTCAGCTCATTACCAGTTTATGAAACTGAGATAATCAGTGGAGAACATGTTCTCCGCTGATTATCTCAGCACAGTGAGAATTCACAGAAACGGCCAGTTTATGAAGGTGCGATCTCAGCACCTCACTGGCGATCTGTGACAGAATTCTCACTTTCTGATTCACCATTTCAGAAGTGGAGAATCAGAGTGAGAAGCGTGAAACTGACTGATATTCTGGAGAAAGCAAGAAGTCTTTTGACTTCTTTCTTTCACCAAACAGTCATAGTACATCGTCCCCACCATTACACACCCCAAAACCAGCAGGATAGGAATTTATAGTGTGTACATATATATATAAATATGTATGTGTATATATATATATATATATATATATATATATATATATATATATATATATATATACACACACACACACACACACACACACACACACATATACATATACATATACATATATATATATATATGTGTATATATATCTATATCTATATCTATATCTATAGATATAGATATATATAGATATATATATATTTTTTTAGATGTTCACGTCTCTGGTTGGGTTCACACTTGTGCGATGCGTGAACCAGCGTGATTCCTGTGTGGGTTTTCACATCGCACCTACATTGACATCTGCGCACCACTGCGGGTGTCAATGTAAAGTTAATGACACCCCCCAGATCATTTCACAGATCGCAGTGCGAACTATGTAATGGTGCAGGAATCGGATCGCATGCGTGTTCACACCCATGCGATCAGATTCCAGTGCGGACCAAATAAAGGGTCCTGTACCATTTTGGTGCAAATGCAATATGGTTTAGGGCCAGTTCCCACTGCTGCGGTGTCCAAGATCGGATGTGATTCGCACCGCACTGCAGTGCAAAATCACATCCGATCTCTGTGCGATGCGATTTCAGCCATACAGATAGTATTGCTAAATTTGCATTGCCCTCGGACCAAACTCTTACAGGACCCTTTTTTTTGGTCCACAGCAGAATCGGATCGCATGGGTGTTCACACCCATGCGATTCAATCACTGTCCGAGTTTGCAGATCGCACTGCGATATGCAAAC
Source organism: Lithobates septentrionalis (assembly GCA_037952835.1). Taxonomy (NCBI): domain Eukaryota; kingdom Metazoa; phylum Chordata; class Amphibia; order Anura; family Ranidae; genus Lithobates; species Lithobates septentrionalis. The sequence continues at coordinate 580,375 of JBBDGP010001686.1, forward strand.
TGATTTGGGGGTGTTGTTAACTTTTAGGCCCAGTTCACACTTGTGCGATGCCAGACATCGCACAGGCATCGCATGTTATTCGCAGCACACTGCCATTCACATTACATGCGATGTCTGTGCGGTGCGATATCAGCTGTACAGATAGTATGGCTGATATTGCACCGCATTTGGTGCAAACACGCACAGGACCCTTTTTTCTGTTCGGACCAGAATCGGATCGCATGTGTGTTCACACATATGCGATCCGATTCATGTCCGGACTGTCAGTTCGCAGTGCGATATGCAAGCTGAACTGGGGGTGTTGTTAACAATGTATTGACACTCCCCAGCGATTCGCATATGGCAGTGTGAACTGACATGCGAGTCGGTGCGATGCGGGAACCCGCAGTGGATTCGCAGTGTTCTCGCATTGCACCAGTTTATCAATTTTTATGTATATCAATTATGAAATATATTTTATTTTAATTTATTAATAAATTTTTATACTTGTATACTTTATTAAAATTATTTTTTTAATGATTATAAATGTATTTTGCATTTATATGAATGGTGTATAGCTGCATTACATATGTGCATTACATTCATTTACTATACACCATTCACATTTAAATAGGCATATGTATGATCTTTAAATATTGATAAAAACAAAGTTTTTTTTATAATTAGGTTAATGTATATTGTGTAGGGGGAATTTAACTTTATTATTTTATTAATATGTTGGGGAATAATGTGTGCTGAATTGTGTTAAACTTTTGTATTTTATGGTTCCTCATACTGTAATCCCGCTATATCACGCGAGATTATAGTGAGAGGAGCCGTTTCTCAGGAGTTCCCGGCATTTGTAGATCAACTCAACATGAGAAGCGATCTACAGACCTTCATAAACAGGCACTCAGAGAGCGATCTCCCCTGAGAATGCCTGAGAACTGAAAAGCGGTATTTTACCGCACTTTCATAAAAGGACACCTAAGTAATTTTCTAGCAAAAAATACTGGATTTCAACTTGCAAACAAAAGATGCCAGGAAAGACCTGGTCTTCAAGTGGATAGGTATAGATAAGAAAAACACTTCCACAAAAAGTTTAACTGTAATGCAAAACATTTTATTTGGGATTTTTTTTTTTTTTTAACTTGAGCTCTATTTTGAAATAATATTGAAAATGACAGAAACAGCGGTAGGTGGAATATGATGTTCTGATTGCAATCATTGTCTCCAGCTTTTAACATGAGAACTGAAATGATTATCGATTGTAAAACACCAGAAGCCTCATTTATGAAATGTATCCACATGGAAAGTGCGTCTCCCATAGCAACCAGGGTAACCTGACCTAACAGAGTGTCTATGGCAAAACACTTCCTACCCCCCCATGCTTGACTTACAATGATCTCAGTCGGTCTTCGGGGGAACAGAGCTCTGCATATACATACAATACAGAGCTCCGCCCTGACAGAGGTGGGAAGTGATAGATTTTCTTTTCCTGAAAAGCAGGGAAAGAAAATCCATCACATTCCTAAGTAAAAACAGGACACAAACTCTGGCTAAGCACACAGGTAACCCTTTGATCGCACCTAATGTTTAACCCCTTCCCAGCCAGTGTCGTTAGTACAGCGACAGTGCATATTTTTAGCCCCGATTACTGTATTAGTGTCACTGGTTTCCACAAAGTTTCAGTTAGTGTCCGATTGCTGCAATATCGCAGTCCTGTTGATCGCCCCCATTACTAGCATTAAAATATTGAGAAAAAAAAATATTCCAGTATATATCCCATAGTATGTAGACGCGATAACTTTTGCGCAAACCAATCGATATACGCTTACTGGGATTTTTTTCTTACTAAAAATATGTAGCAGAATACATATTGGCCTAAATGTATAATTAAATTGAGATTTTTGTTTAACTTTTTTTAATGGAAGGGTTTTATAACAGAAAGTAAAAAATATTGTTTTTTGTTTTTTTTTTTAAATTGTTGGCTTTTTTATTATAGCGCAAAAAATGAAAAAAGCTAACGCTGTTAATGTAGCAACTGTAAAACTTGGCCATACACCATCCCAGACCTGGGAGACATTGTGTGCCATCGGCATGGGGTCAAGCTAACGTCATTGATGTAGCAACGGTAACCCTGGCCGTACACGGATCAAAATTTGGCCGGTTCATCACCAACCTCTTTTGACGAAACGCGTTGGTAAACGTCTTGGTCAGTAAGTGCAGCCAACCTTGCCTGTGTGCCCTTATTTATTACAGTTTTTGGGGGGGAGTCTGTGCCACCCGGAAGAGAAGAAAAGGAGGCATCAGACCGGCGATGAAGACTCAGGAACTAAATAAGACCGAGTGTGCTGGGTGTGTCCATCTCTGAGTTACGTGTATTCTTTGCTAAAAGACAATGGAGACTGAAATGGTATTTGTGGATCTTGAAGAATTCTAAACACGGCATAAAAGGGAAGGAATGACTTTATACTCACAATGCACCCACTCCGGGAGGGGTCACAGTATTTGTGTGCCCAGATATGGTCTACACACTGAACAATCACAGTTATGCTGATCAATGAGCCACATCCCTCATCCAATCCCCTCAATCATTAGTACAAGAACCCAATATGCAGCAGCATTTCCACCAAGGCCTGTCCCCCTCCCCCCATCGACATGTCCACCAGCCAGCAGAGTTTTAGCAAGAAGAAGTCTCTGCTCCGCCTTCTCAATCCCACGGCTTCCGCTCCCCCTAGAGGACGGCGTGTCACATCACAGGAAATTCTTTGCCATGGCATTCAATGTCCTGACTTTGGCCACATCGGCAACCTTGATGGCATATTCTGAGGTAGTGATGGTGGCTCCCATACACACGGAGTGGTTCCTGGGAAACAGAAAACAGCGTGATCACAGAGGATTCCTTGAAAGTAGTGGTGCGCCAAAATGAAAGTGGCGGACTGAAACTGAAAATTCAGGATGCACTTTGCCGAAAAGAACAGTTTATAATATATTTTTTTTAATATATATTTTTTTAACTAGTTTTTGAAGCGCTTTTGCGTTAAAAATGCACAAGAAAAGCTGAAGAAAAATGCATCCCTTTAACCCCTTTAATACCAGGCACTTCCCCCTCCCCTTCCTGCCCAGGCCAATTTTCAGCTTTTTGAGTGACAATTACTCAGTCATGTAACACTGTACCCATATGACATTTTTAGCATTAGTTCACACAAATAGAGCTTTTAGGTGGTATCCACCACCAACTGGTATTTTACATTTTTGTTAAAAAAAAAAAAAAAAAAGGCAAAAATGTTTTTTTTAAAAAAAGTGTTTTTCTTTGTTTCTGTTTGGTCGCTTTGATAGGGTTATAGGATATACACCTTTTTATTTATATGTATGTAAAATATGTAGTGGTTGGGTATGTGATTTAAAAGGATTTTTATCTTTTTTTTTTATTATTGCCTGTCTACTTTATAAATGTTGTCTTGGTTTTATTATTGTGATGTATTGGATTTGTAAATCCCTTTTCTAAAAAATTAATAAAAAAAAAAATTTCAAACAAAAACTGAAAATTCAGGATGCACTTTTGAGTGACAATTACAATTAAGTCATGTAATGCTGTACCCATATGAAATTTTTATAATTTTTTTCACACAAATAGAGCTTTTTGGTGATATTTAAATCACCAAATGGTATTTTAATTTTTGTTAAACAAAAAAAAAAAAAAAGAATAAGAGCAAAAATGTTTTAAAAAACATGGTGTAACGAAACGTCCCTCCGCTTGAGTGCTTTCGTCATACACCACTTCCTCCCAGTCTGAATATAATTATCAGATATTCCAACCGCAGCACAAAACAAGACGATACTTGTTTAGCTGCTGAACATGGACTGATTTATTTGAGATGACACAAATATATACAGCAGGCTTACAATACATCTGTAACCAGAAACCTAATTAACATGAGCTAATTAACTAATCTCTTAAAGCAGCCGATGTGACTCCGTGCCCTCCTGAGCATTGTTATGATTAATCAGGATTTCACATATATCTTGGGAGATATTATGGATAAATATTACTGTCCCATTTTAAGCAATCCAAGACATCCTGGGGGACAAGGACCCGAATCTAAAGTAACACCACCTCAAGGGTCCCCAGGCATACAGCTCATAAAGCGCACCGCTCCCCCAAATGCCAGGGCCCACAATCGGTAGGTAAGAGGCTACCATTCAGTCCCCTCCAAAAGCCTCTGTACTGGGTGAGTCTGTCGCACATGGTTTTCTTTGTTTCTGTTATAAAATTCTGCAAATAAAAAAAAAAAAAAAAAAATCTTTTCTGAGGGGTGTGGCTTAACCTCAGACGAAGATGGCCGCTTAGCTGCCAAGCTCCCGCTGGCAGAGCGGACTTTTCGGATTTCCACGGAGGTATTAAGCACCGTCAGACGCCCGGAATACCATGGGGACATCCTCCCACAGCTCCTCCACCTTATGGTCACAATCTCCCCGCGATTTAAGTCGGAGGATTGACATACACCATCCCGGAAATGTTCCGGTTACAAGCGGCCAATATGGCACCCACACAGAGCGGGCAGCCGACTTCTAGTCAGACACCAGCGGGAATGTCCCTCTCACATCCTCCTCCTAATGAGATCACACTGACACCACACCAGCACCCCAGCCTTACCGATCTCCACTCAGTGGCAGCGGACAATAAAAGAAACCCTGACAGCAGCAATCACGGACCTCCGCATTGACATTCAGTCAATCGCAGGAAGGGGTGCAGGAGGTTGAAAGAGTACAGGCATTACATTCCACCACGATCCGCAGGGCCCACCAAACCATTGATACACACCTCCCTGCAACTCCGGGATCTAAATAGGCACGTGGAGGATCTTGATAACCGTGGCAGACGCCACAATTTGAGACCGAGAGGCCTCCCAAAAACTGTTGATAAAGATCATCTAAAAATCAACAGTTGTAGGCATCTTCAATAACTTATTGGACAGACCCAAGAGGGATGGAGAGGATTTATTGCACCCTCCGACCTCAGGGTAAGGACTTGGACCCACCCAGGGATGTAATTTGCCACATAATTGATTATCAGCTTAAGGAAGAGCTGGAGGATGGTGTAAACAGTTCAATCTCTGTATTTGCAGACGATACTAAGCTAAGCAGGGCAATAACCTCTCCGCAGGATGTGGAAACGTTGCAAAAAGATCTGAACAAATTAATGGGGTGGGCAATTACATGGCAAATGAGGTTCAATATAGAAAAATGTAAAAGAATGCTTTTGGGTGGCAAAAACATGAATGCAATCTATACACTGGGGGGAAACTAGGATGGAAAAGGACCTGGGGGTCCTAGTAGATGATAGGCTCAGCAATGGCATACAATGCCAAACTGCTGCTAACAAAGCAAACAGATTATTGGCATTAAAAGGGGATCAACTCCAGAGATAAAACGATAATTCTCCCACTCTACAAGACTCTGGTCCGGCCGCACCTGGAGTATGCTGTCCAGTTCTGGGCACCAGTCCTCAGGAAGGATGTACTGGAAATGGAGCGAGTACAAAGAAGAGCAACAAAGCTAATAAAGGGTCTGGAGGATATTAGTTATGAGGAAATGTTGCGATCACTGAACTTATTCTCTCTGGAGAAGAGACGCTTGATTTCAATTTACAAATACCGTACTGGTGACCCCACAATAGGGATAAAACTTTTTCCCAGAAGGGAGATTAACAAGACACGTGGCCACTCATTAAAATTAGAAGAAAAGAGGTTTAACCTTAACCACTTCCCGCCCACGGGCGTCATATGACGTCCTGGGCTTTGGGCGAGTATATCTGAATGATGCCTGTAGTTACAGACATTCTGATATTGCCGGTTTCAGCCGGCGAATCTCTACACCATAGGAACGATCATAGCGGCCGTTCCGCCGCTTGATCGTTCCTATGGGAGGCGAGAGGGGACGTCCCCCCCTCCCGCCGCCCTCCGGTGCTTGTTCCGACTCACCGTTACGATCGGTGAGGCGGAGAGCGGATCCGCCGGCGCCGGATGTAGATCATAGAGATTTCCGGCGGACCAGATGGTCGCCGGAGTCTCTATGATCATCGGAGGCCGGGCGCGATGTTATGACGTCACGCCCGGCCTCTCCATTCAAAAAAACGGCGCCGCTTCGGCTGGGAAGCGGCGATCGTTTTATTTTTTTTTTTTATTTCAGGCTTCCCAGCCTAGTGGTGAGATATGGGGTCTTATTGACCCCATATCTCACTATTAAGAGGACCTGTCATGTTATATTCCTATTACAAGGGATGTTTACATTCCTTGCAATAGGAATAAAAGTGATCAAAAAAAATTTTTTTTCAAAAAAGTGTAAAAAAATATATATATATATATATATATATATATATATATATATATATATATATATATATATATATATATATATATATATATATATATATATATATATATATATATATATATATATATATATATATAATTATCAATAAAAAAAAAAAAATTTTTTAAAGCGCCGCTGTCCCCGTGTGCTCGCACGCAGAAGCGAACGCATACGTAAGTCCCGCCCACATATGAAAACGGTGTTCAAACCATACATGTGAGGTATTGCCGCGAACGTTGGAGTGAGAGCAATAATTTTGTCACTAGACCTCCTCTGTAACTCAAAACATGTAACCAGTAAAAAAATTTCAAGCGTCGCCTATGGGGATTTTTAAGTACCGAACATTGGCGCCATTCTACGAGCGTGTGCAATTTTGAAGCGTGACATGTTAGGTATCTATTTACTCGGCGTAACTTCATCTTTCACCATATGCAAAAACATTGGGCTAACTTTACTGTTTTGTTTTTTTTTAAAACACAAAACTGTTTTTTTCCCCAAAAAAACGGGTTCGAAAAATTCCTGCGCAAATACCGTGTGAGATAAAAAGTTGTAACAACCGCCATTGTATTCTCTAGGGTTTTTGCTAAAAAAACATATATAATGTTTGGGGGTTCTATGTAATTTTCTAGCAAAAAAATTATGATTTTTACAGGAAGAGAGAAATGTCAAAATTGGCCCGGTAAGGAAGTGGTTAAACTACATAGAGGGTTCTTTACTGTAATAGCGGCAATGATGTGGAATTCCCTTCCACAGGTGGTGGTCTCAGCGGGGAGCAACAATAGTTTCAAGAAACTATTAGATAAGCACCTGAATGACCGCAACATACAGGGATATACAATGTAATACTGACATATAATCACACACATGGGTTGGACTTGGACGTGTCTTTTTTTCAACCTCACCTACTATGTAACTATGAAGAAATCCTGAGAGAGGCATGAAATAAAACCCAGATTTCACATAACGGCACAGAGCTGCGCTTGTTCCAGAATCTTTCCAATATCACACTCCAGCGACGTGGAGAACTTCGGCCCATTCTAGACGTCCTCCGTACAAAAGGGATTCCATACAGGTGGAAGTTTCCCTTCTGCCTGTCAGCGACATCGCAGCCCTCCTCAGAGCGCCAGAGGATCTACATCACTTTTGTGATACACCTTTGATGGAGGTGCCAGATCGCTACGCTGAATTCCGTCCACCGGTTACAAAACCCACACAACCCAGGAGGTGAACCTATGGAGACCCAGGAAGTTCGCTACCGAAGACGACGATAACCCTCGGAAACACGCCCTAACCAACCCACTCCTGATGCCTATCGGGGGATCGAGCCCCATGAAAGCACCTCAGACCCGCAGAGCTCGCCGTGGTCGTTAAACATTTATAGTGATGACCTCATAATCCAGTTAACCTTTCCTTACTATGTTAGACCTGTTGCCCCTTTATTCTTATTATCCACGTTGAGCCCTAGATAACTTTTTTTTTTTAAAGATTTTTTTTATTGCATTTTTATAACAAAAACACATATACAACAAACAAGTAAGTGCTTAACAAAACATCAGTAGGACCAGCATGTAATTAAACAGTATGTGATTATAGGTGTGCTTAAAAAGAGTTCAGCAAGATAACCGGCATTACTGAGGTTTCCTCACCATTTCGGGAAACAACTATTTCACAGTCAGACATGAAGTTCACCCCCCTATACATTTGGGGAGGTTGAGTACAAGCTGACATGTAAACCGGACCAGTGGTATCCCCCTTGTCTGTTAAGCCGTAGATGGCTCAGCTAGCCATGTACGCCAAATTTTGTCGTATTTCAGGGGGCAACCCCTATAAACATATGTATCCTTGTAGCCCTAGATAACTTTAACTGAATCCTGATTGTATATCCAGAGTCACTATTTTCAAACTGTAATGCCCCGTACACACGAGTGGAATTTTCGTCGGAAAAATCTCGGATGGTTTTTCAGACGGAATTCCGCTCAAGCTTGCCTTGCATACACACGGTCACACAAAAGTTCTCTGAACTTGCGACCGTCAAGAACGCGGTGACGTACAACACTACGACGAGCCGAGAAAATTAAGTTCAATGCTTCCGAGCATGCATGATTTTTTTGCGCGTCCAAATTGCATACAGACGAACGCATTTTCAGATAGGAACTTTTCCTGAAAAATAGAGCACCTGCTCTCAATCTTTTGCTGGCTGGAATTCCGCCAGCAAAAGTCCGATGGAGCATACACACGGACGTATTTTCCTGACCAAAAGCTCTCATCGGAGTTTTGCTGGCGGCATTTCCGATCACATGTACGGGGCATAAGAACCACATACCGTATTAGGGATATTACCGTCAGGATTTGCTCCCCCTATCTAGATTGGACATATCCTGGCCACATCTGCGGCTGCTGGAGGTATTCACCATTTTTAGCCAGGCACAAATTACCAACGGATCTGTCAAACGGTCAACTGCAACTTCGGAGATTTGAATACCCTCTTCGCACAGGACGCTACCGGTCTATGCACATTATTACATACCTCTTGTTTCTATGATATACTCCTCCTCCCCCTTTTTTATTCCTCTTATTCTTTTTACTTTTCTCTCTTTTCGCTCTCTTATCTTACTTCGAATTTGTTACTGCCGCTCTGTTTTTCTTCTGCTTATGCTATAGGGTAATATAATGAATGTACTTCTAATCTTCCCACCTGTGTGGGTTGGGCTCGGGGGATGATCTGCTGGTACTTAGCTCCTTATTCGGCTACGCTATTGCCACATGCAATGTTCAATTAATGGTTTAAAGCGGAGTACCGCTTTTATTGGGAGTAACCTCCTAATGGTTAATCAGTGAATCATGTGCAAAATAAGCAAATGGAGCCTATTATAAATAACATAACATCCTTCACCATAACAAAATCCTATAATTAAATATCAATGTGAAGATAAATTAACACAATAAGAAAAAAAAAAAAGAAAGAAAGATGAGATATATTAATGTGATGAACCACAGTACACAAATATCTCAAAAGGACAGCATACTCCTATTGAAGAAATGTAACATCTTTGGTGATTGATGAATTTAGACAGGTTTCAATGAGTAACCCCCAGTGATAGATGGCTTGCTCTTTTGCTTATTTTGGACATTTGCTTATTTTGCACATGATTCACTGATTAACCATTAGAAGGTTACACTGTGTTATATTGGGAGGTTAATATTAGCGCATTATACATTCTGAAAATAAATTAAAATAAAACTATACAATGATCTATTAATCTTATTGTAATAAATAAATTCCTTACTGTTTTATTTGTTTCCTGCGCATTTGGCCGTTTCCATCCTTGATGTGGGCATATGAAGCCCAACCTTCTAGATCTCGCGTATGCGCGATTTAGCGGCGACCGTAGCGCTGATTGATTGCAACGTTGCCAGAACAACGGGCGGCGACGGAGGAAGGTCCCGCCCCGTTGTTATAACAACGTAACGAGATTACAGCCCTCGGCGCTGCCCGGTGACTCCTGGGAAATGATGACAGACATCTCCCAGGAGCACTAGCAAGCACAGGCGCCGGAGGGAAATGACGTAAGGCGCCATGGAAGAGGAAGAGGCAGATTACGAGGGACCCCCTAGCAAATAATTTTTCCACAGGTTGTTATTTAAATTGAATACAGCAGAATAATGTAAAAAAAAAAAAATTATGACTGGAACTCCGCTTTAAGCACACATGTGACATTTACCAAGAGGGTAGAAACGTACTATACACCCGGGCTACATAGCTCATAATCACTGCTATCAATCCGGCTCTATGAGACACCAAACGTTTCTTCAATTCTGGATTATAATACCAAAACCCCAAAAACCAAACAAACACTATAATACCAAAACCTATTCCCCCAATGGGTCAGCTGTTCCAGCGGGTCGTCCTCCGAGCCCAATACAGAAATAAGTCTCCAAGCGGTCTCGCAAACTCCACATGGGTCACCACCTAATAGGCCTGTCTTCTAAGGTACTCAAATCTAGATAGAGCATTCTCAGTTATCTATTAATTTCTTCATCATATAAATATATAATCAAACAGGAATAGAATACCTCAACCCTTGACCAGAGAACACTCTGACTCACAATATCCCACCCATAGTTTTATACTGGGAATATGGGACTTAGAACCTCATAACAGAACCCATGATGGCCATGGGAGACTTACCCGAATCTCGACCCAGTGATACTTCTTACAGCGATCCCCATACACCTCTTGGGTTTAACTTAGTAGACTAAATACCCGGAATGAGACGAGATACACAAAATACCTACATTCAGTAGCACTATCCTCACGCACAATGGCCTCCACATGTCCCAAGAATGTCTTACCCTCTATTAAAATCATCTCCTTAAACGCCCGAGGTCTCAACATCCCAGAAAAACGCTCCCAATTACTTCTCTCAATGCACAAAAACAAGGCCGATATAATCTTCCTACAAGAGACGCATTTTAAATCAGACTCCAAAACTTTCTAATGCCCGATACCCGACCTCCCTACATGCAACCAACCCAGCCTCCAAATCCAAAAGGAGTCTCCATCATATTTGCAAAACAATGCCCATTTCAAATATCAGATACCTGCATTGACCTGGAAGGTCGATACATTTTGTTAAAAGGATCCCTTCATGGAAAACCAATCACCCTGGCAAATATTTATGTACCAAACTCTAAACAAGCTTCCTTCTTTCGATCGACACTAGGAATACTCTCAAGTTTTCAAGAAGGCATCCTAATTCTAGGTGAAGACTTCAATGTTCTATTTAACACCCTCCATGACACATCTACCGGTACCTCGTCAATGCCATACAAAGCGTTACACACCATCAAAACTCAACTTCAGAATATGTCGCCACACGATACGTGTCACACATTAAACCCCAACGTGAAAGATTATACATTCTACTCAGCCCCATACAACCGCTACTCTAGACTCGACTACAGTTTTATTTCACAAAGAGACCTGACGATGCTCACTTCAGCCACCATAGACCCCATGTTCTTGTCAGACCATCACCCTATATCCATGTCCATAACATTTCCAGACATCCAGATGAGATCCTCAATATGGTGCCTAGACCTCTCCCTTCTTACGGACAACGCGATAGTACCCGAAAGTGACAAAAGATTACTGCAATATTTTCGTGAAAATGATTCACCAGACATATCACCGATGCTGAGATGGGAAGCTCACAAATGCACCATTAGAGGCTACTTGATCGCAATCTCCGTAAAACGCAAAAGAGAAAAGACAATCCTACATTAATAAGCTAACTACTCGTATCCACATATTGGAAAGGGCACATAAATCTACACAAGCAGCAGCCTCATTACATGAACTTGTCCAAGCCAGAACAGAACTATTGGAGGAACTAGATAAAAAGACTAAACAAAACTATATCCTAAATCAAAAACTTTTTTACGAATATGGGGATAAACCCGGAAAACTCTTGGCCAACGCTCTTCGAACCAAGAAAGCATATACAACTATCCATTCCCTAAACGATTCAATGGGACACAAAATAGTAACCAATGACGAAATCGCTAACAAATTTGTTACCTACTATAACCATCTCTATAACCTAGCGCCCTCGAACACACAACATGGAGACCCCATCCATATACAAAAGATCAAAGAAAGTCTTGCAAAACATACCCCCAAATGACTTTCTGAACAGAAGGCAAGAGACCTAGATCACCCTATCTCCCCTGAGGAGGTTGACACAGCTCTTAAGCAGCTGAAGCCTGGAAAGAGTTCTGGACCAGATGGCTTAACATCGGGCTACTATAAATCCTTTAACGAAACACTTCGCCCACATTTTCTAAAAGCATCCAATTCCATATTGCCGGACCACCCTCCACCCGTGACCTCCTCACAGCTGATATAACTGTTATTCCGAAACCTAATAAAGACCCTTCACTAGTCACTATCGACCAATCTCTTTATTAAATGTGGATCTCAAACTATATGCCAAAAATCATAGCCAATCCTCTTTTGCTCCTATTACCCAAACTCATCTCATTAGACCAGGTAGGCTTCATACCTGGTAGGGAAGCGAGAGGCAATACCACTAAGGCTATTAACTTACATAAATTGTTGACCTCCACACAACAACATGTTTGTTTGTTTTTTTATCCCTGGATGCAGAGAAGGCATTCATGGGGACTACATGTCAAAGCCCTCAAAATGTTTGGCATACCAGACCATATGTTGCAATTCGTATTGGCTTTATATTCCTCCCCAACGGCGCAGGTCAGAGTCAATGGCCACCTATCGAACGACTTCCCAATATCGAATGGTACTCGTCAGGGTTGCCCTCTGTCTCCTTTAATTTTTGTGCTCACCCTTGAACCTCTACTACAACGCCTCAGATCTAACCCTCACATCAAAAAGGAGTCACCATCGCTAAACACACCTACAAAATTAGCGGCTTTCGCCGACGACATTCTTTTATTCCTCACGGAAACCACACATTACCATTCCAAAACATACGCAAAGATTTTGACACGTTCAAAACTATGACTAGTCTCCAAATAAATTTCACCAAATCAGAAGCCCTGAATATTTCCCTAGAAAAAGACACGATTACTCATTGTCAAATCGAACTTCCCCTTCAAAATGGAGTAAGGGTTCGATCACATACCTAGGAATCCAATTACCCACACAATTATCCAACCTCTATACTAAAAAAACTACATCCCGATCCTCCAACACATCCAAAAAGATTTGAAATCATGGTCCACCGGACTCTTCTCATGGTTTGGCAGGGCGTCCATAGTCAAAATGAACATCCTCCTGAGAATTCTATATGTCCTCCAGGCTATACCCATAAAACTACCACAAGCCCTTTTTTTGTTTCAATTCGCAGAGCTTGCTCTGCATTCGTATGGGGTAAGGCAAAACCAAGGTGGGGCTTTGAAAGATTAACCATACCCAAATTAAAAGGTGGCATAGGCTTTCCGGATATAGCCAAATACTACTGGGCCTGCCAGTTAGCAAGAATTATAAACTGGAATGTTCATTCCTCTACCAAAGCCTGGGTAAGCATTGAACATTCATTCTCTATCATACCGCTACACCAACTTACCTTGGACCGCTTCCACTCATATTCCGCGAAATTGTAAAAAACATCCTCTAATTGGCAACACTTCACAAATATTCAATAAGGCTTGTCAAAAATTCAAAATATCCTCCACTCCCGGCCCACTTACACCCATCCACAACAACCCAGACTTCCCGTCAGGCCTCACAGGTTTATTCCTCTCAAGAGTTTGGCCTCACACCACCATGAGAGCTGTACATTTTTTTCAAAACAATTCCTTTCTGACGCTAGGTCAGTTTGAGCACACAAACATCAGACCGCCCCTTTCCATACCGGTCATACTTCCAACTCAGACATTTCCTAAACAACACTCTTACACAAGATGCATGCGCTAGACAATACACTCCTTTCGAAAAACGAATATGCACAAGAACAGAACCACAGAGACACGTTATTTCCGACATGTACTCCCTTCTCTTCTCGGATCACAGCCCCAAATCCAACATTGCGAGTCAACGCTGGGAAAGGGATCTCTCTATTGACCGTTCTCTTTATTTGCTATCTGTAGAACCTTGACTGTATCCTGAAGAAGCCTAGCGGTGAAACCCGTAGATACACAAGGGCTCACTGCACATTATGTATCAGTATACATGATTTTTAATTTTTCTGTATACCGTTCTATTCATGTTGTGTATTTTACAATAGTGTTTATTCTCATACCTCTTCGTTGTTTTCTATGCCTTTAAAGTCCGACCTAGGTTTACTGTTATAGTACACCTTTTTTTCCTTGTTCATCTCTCTATTGACCTTACAGAAGAGGAACGGGGTAATATTTACTCTTACACACACAAGGGATCGACCAATGTTTCTGCACAAGAAAATAGATTTTTTTCCAGATGGTACAAAACGCCACTCATATTACATAAAATCTTCCCCTCAATACCACCTAACTGTTGGAGATGTGCAGATGAAGACGGTTTAATGCTACACATAATGTGGTCTTGCCCCCCGCATTCAGCCAATTTGGACGAAAGTCCACCGTCTCACTATCATCTCATCTCCACATCTCCAATAGACTTCTCCCCAGCACAAATACTTTTCATTCCACCATTCTTAAAAAAACACTACCATAGGTCACTTACTTTACACTTACTTAACGCAGCAAAGATGTGTATTCCAACACATTGGAAAGACACCAATCCCCCAACTAATAAAGATTGGTTCAAACGCATAAACAGAGTGGCAGACATTGAAGAATTGATTCATCCAGCCAGAGACACACCTAATACGTTTCAGAAAACTTGGGCATGTTGGCATCACTTTCAATCATCAACTGAATTCAACCAATTATTATCCCGGTAAGCATTTACTATACTTAACTGTCAGGTCGGAGGAGGAGGAAGACGCTGTCCCTACTTTCCACTTCCCTCACACTACCCTAGATATCCCTGCCCCAACCCACAGAACCACCAATGATGAGGATGACACTCAAGGCCTTCCATGGGCAATTATACCCCCCCTTCCGCCCCTCATCCTACATTCCTAAAAGATCCCTGAAAGGAAGCCTGATTAATCCCAAGCTGGAGTTTCCCCCGTTACACCTCATACTCCGGATACCCATTTCAAATCTTCCCAAGATCTTCTAGATTTTCTAATCCACGGAACAGTCACACTTATGTCAAAAGACTCGACAGGGTGTGCTAGGGGTCTGGAGACCGCAACCCTATGAGATGCCACCAGTTTGAGACATATATGGCCTATAAAGGTTCAAGTATACAATAAAAACTTATTGCAAAAAAAAAATCTTTCTGAACCAAAATTCTGAACTGAAACTGAAAATTCAGGATGCACTTGGCTAAAAAATTAAAACTGAAATGTACAGTTTAAAAAAAAAAAAAGTGTATATTTATATTATATTGTATATATAATTTGTAATATATTCAATTTAATAGTTTTTGAAGTGCTTTTGCGTTAAAAATGCATCCCTTTAACCACTTCAATATCTTTATTTTTACACAAATAGAGCTTTCTTTTGGTGGTATTTAATCACTACTGGGTATTTTAATTTTAGCTAAAAAAAAAAACATGAAAAAGGCCAAAAAGTTAAAAAAATTAATTAAAAAAGTGTTTTTCTTAGTTTCTGTTATAACATTAACATTTTGCAAATAAAAAAAATCTTTCTGAACTGAAATTCTAAACCAAAACTGAAAAACACTCGTGACCGGTCTTTCCTCCTGTTTGGATAAATAAGACATAATTGTCAGGGCTGGGCTCAGTCCTTCCTTCTCTGAGCTGGCCACTCAGCTGTCGGTTAATTGCCAGCTCCTATCTATTCACAGTTACTCACCTGTTGATGATATCCTGCTCATCAGTCCTGCCTACTTAAGCCGTCCAGCCCAGTGGATCTCTGCCTTTGCCTTGGTCAACATCACAGAAACTCTCCTGCGATCCTGTTCAAGACTTGCTTTTCCGACATCCCTTCTGGCTCCAGATCCTGCTTGCTGTTCCACTACATTGATCCCTGACTTCTGGCTTGGCTGACTATCCGCTCCGGTTACTGAACTTTGGCTATGTTTTGATTACATTTGTTTTTTTTACTTTTATTAATAAACAAGTGCGATTTAACTGTACTTCTGTCTCAGCCTGATTTCATGGTTTCTGACAAATATTTGGTTGCTTTGTGCTTTGGATGACAATTGCGCGGTCATGCAACACTCATGTAAAGTTTTTATCCTTTCACTCAAATAGAGCTTTCTTCTGGTGGTATTTATTAAACCACCAAGGGACAAATATTCTGAAAAAACAAACTTCTTTTTATTTGCAAAAATTGAGGCCAAAGCGCTGTCACACTTTGAATGACAATTGCGCGAATATGTAACACTGCTCCCAAACTAAATTTTTATCATTTTCTTTTCCTACAAATAAAGCTTTCTCTTGGTGGTATTTGATCACCACTGGGTTTTTTGTTTTTTTCTAAAAACCGAAAAAAAAAAAAAAAAAAAAAAAAAAATTCTCAAAAGTTTTTCTTACTTTCCGTTATAAAACTTTGTTTTCTCCTTCACTGATGGGCACTGATAAGGAGGCACTGATGAGGAGGCACTAATATGTAGAATTGATGGGCACTAGTAGGGTGCACTGATGGGCACTGATAGGCGGCAGTAATATGCAGCACTGATGGGCACCGATAGGCGGCACTAATGGGCACTAATAGATGGCACTGATGGGCAGCACTGATGATGAGGTACTGACAGCCTTTACTGATGGGCACTGATTGGCACTTTGATGGGCACTGATTGACAGCTGATGGGCAGTGATTGTAGTGGGCATTTCTGATGGGGGCAGAGTTGATAATCAATGCGCTGATAATTATAAGCGCAGACCCCCCCTCTGACAGGCGAGCCACTGAACGGCTCTCCCTGTCAGCGCGAACCGAGGAAAGCCTATTACCGGCACTTCCTGGTTACAGGCTGTGATTGGTCACAGCTGATCACGTTGTAAAGAGCCTCTGTCAGAGGCTCTTTACCTAGATCAGAGTTGGGGTGCGTCAGACTGACACAGCACACCAATCGCCCGTTACCAGTCAGGGTAACGCAACCACAGCTCGGCCATCTTTCTGCTATAGGCCGGGCAGGAAGTGGTTAAAATAGTTTTCTCTCATTTTTTTTTTTACATACCGTGACCAGATCAATACTGTACCACTCTGGGGAGCTGATCAGGATTTTTTATTTTTGTTTTACATACTATGACTGCTTATAGTAGTGAATTTCACTGCCATACGCGAACATTTTTACTGAATGACAGTGTGTAGACACTGTCTATTGTTGTAATTAGCTGTGATTGGCAACAGCTAATCACATTGTGCAAATGGGCTGTGATTGGCCCCGTCTGCACCATGTGATCACTGTGACCAATCACAGCTAACAACACAAATGTATACAATGAATGGCATGAAACGGACATTCAATTCTCATTGGACATGTGTGAACCCGGGAAGTTCTGTTTTTTTGGTGCCTGTACTGACCAATCTGATCTCTTTCTTTCCCATGTTTCAGACCGGATTCACATATATGGGGCCCCCGTTTGCAGAGCCGGGGTCCGGTGAGTTTCTGTTCACCAATTCAGGTCCGAATTTTTGCCTGAATTCACACCTGAACCGGACCCAAAAATGCACAGGACCCTTTTTGGAAACCGCACCGTGTCCGCCCTGGAGCTGTGTGAACTAGGCTCCTTTGCGAGCGCACTCACAGGTCATGCGAATTGGATGCGGGTGAAAACAACGTCCAATTGGCACATATCTGAACCCGGGCCTGAATCCTGAACCAAATACTGAACCGAATCCCGTGTGCGATTCAGAAGTGTTCCCAATAGAACTCAATGAGCCTGGAATTCGCACCTGCACCGCAGAAAACGCACAGGACTCTTTTTAAATTGGCACTATGGATGCACCGCATTTATTAACAGCTTTAATGGAAATCATTGTCATTTCACATGTCATGCGAATCGGATTCTGCTGAAGAACGAAGTATACTCTAGCCACGTCCGTTTTTATATTTTTTGTACGAAAAATTAACATATTTTTAATATGCTGTAACATTGTGTTTTTCAAGGTAGACTATAATAGGCCCCCCTCCCCCTTTGGTGGTATAGAGGGTATTCTATATATTCTACAACACTGGCCAAAAATTGAGAATGACACAAATATTAAATTTATTTTTACAAAGTCTGCTGCCTCAGTTTTTAGGAGGGCAATTTTCATATACTCCAGAATGTTATGAAGAGTGAGCAGATGGATTGCAATTACTTGCAAAGTCCCTCTATGCCATTAAAATTAACTTGACGCCATAAAAACATTTCCACTGCATTTGTGAAGAAGACTTCAGGGCGCCTAGGAAAGTCCAGCAAGCGCCGGGACCGTCTCCTACAGATGATTCAGCTGCCGGATGGGGGAACCACCAGTGCAGAGATTGCTCAGGAATGGCAGCAGGCAGGTGTGAGGACATCGGCACACACAGCGAGGAGAAGACTTTTGGAGGGTGGCCTGGTGTCAAGAAGGGCAGCAAAGAAGCCACTTCTCTCAAGGAAAAACATCAGAGACAGACTGATATTCTGCAAAAGGTACAGGACCTACAGGATTGGACTGCGGAGGACTGGGGTAAAGTCATTTTCTCTGATGAATCCCCTTTCTGATTGTTTGGGGCATCCGGGAAAAACCTTGTCCAGAGAAGAAAAGGTAAACTCTACCATCAGTCCTATGTCATGCATCCCGAGACCATTCATGTGTGGGGTTGCTTCTCAGCCAAGAGTGGGCTCACTTCCGAATCCTGAACCAAATACCCGGACCTGGACCCAATAGTGGACCTGGACCTGAACCTGATCCTGAACCAAATATTGGAACAAATATTGGACCTGAACCTAATCCTGAACCAAATAAAATACTGGACCCAATACTGGACCAAACACTGGACCTGAACCAAATCCTGGACCAAACACTGGACCAAATCCTGGACCCAATACTGGACCCAATACTGGACCTGAACCCAATACTGGACCTGAACCCAATACTGGACCTGGACCCAATACTGGACCTGGACCCAATACTGGACCTGGACCCAATACTGGACCTGGACCCAATACTGGACCTGAACCCAATACTGGACCTGAACCCAATACTGGACCGAATCCTCGACCGAATCCTGAGGCTGGGTTCACACTCTGTGCGGCGTGGCTCACAGCAGGGGGTCCAGTGTGTCCCCATTCAAGGTTTCAGGTCCAAAGACCGGTTTGAGAATCTGAAACTCCTCTTTAACCCTACCTGTCTGTGAATGCATTTTCCTCCATTATTCTACTAAATGGATTTGCAATACTACAATTGGTCTGGGAGCTCCTTCTCTATGCGTTTTCATAGCTGACGATTTCTCCCTGTGCATCGTATTGGAGGCAGCGTGATCAGAGTCACTACTTCCAGACACCTCAGATTGTGGCTGCCCGGATCATCGAACGTATTTTCATGGGAAGTGAAAGTTTGTACTTATTTCTCTATTTATGTATCCAGTCGTTCTAAGAACCGGCCCGTTATACATCGCTTAGGCTATAGATCTTTAATACTGTAGTATTGTGGCTGTGCCGTGTACCTGTATTTCATTAATGATTCCTTGGTAGATCGGGCTGAACAGTGGAACTCTTCAACTCCGGTGCCCTCCAGGATTCGGTGCAGATTCCTCTCTGTTATACCGCCCCCTACAGGAACAGAAAGTCACATATTATTTTACCTCATTAAAAAGCCCTATTAGACCCATATAATTCATTACTGTAATACAGACAGGATCACCTGTGGTCTGACATGCCCCCCTCCCCCATACCACCTAATTACTGGAATGCAGCCAGGCTTACCCATAGTCTGACACACCCTGCCCCCCCCCCCCCCCATCCAATTTATTACTGTAATACAGCCAGGGTCACCTACGTTCTGACAACCTCCTCACCCAACACCACCCAATTACTATAATGTAGACAGGCTCACCTGTGGTCGGACACGCCCTCCCCCACCCACCTTACTACTGTAATACAGCCAGGCTCACCTGCATTCTGGAACCCGCCCCCCCTGCCAACCCCCCCAATTTAATTACTGCAGTCAGGCTCACCCGTGTTCTGAACCCCCCCCCCTCCCCGCCCCCATCCAATTGCTGTAATGCAGTCAGGCTGACTTGCTTATTTCTGATCGCCTCTATGGCCATGGAGGACCGGAGCGACGTTATGACATCACCTCCGGTCTAAGGCGGAAGTAAACCAATTTTTATTTTTTAAAGCAAAAGATCTCATGAAGAGGACCTGCCATCCTCATTTCTATTACAAGGAATGTTTACATTACTTGTAAAAGGAATAAAAGTGATCAAAAAAAAAAATTAAGAAACCGTGTCAAAAAAAAAAAAAAAAAATTAAAAGCACCCCTATCCCTCCGTGCTTGGACGCAGAAGCGAACGCACACGCAAGTCACGCACATATATGTAAACGGTGTTCACACCCCACGTGAGTTATTGCTGTGAATGTTCGGGTGGGAGCAATAATTTGAGCGCTAGACTTCCTCCAACTCTAAACAGGTAACCTATAAACATTTTTAAAGCGTCATCAATATAGATTTTTTTTAAGTCTGATAATTTGTCGCCATTTCACGAGTGTGCACAATTTTAAAAGCGTGACATGTTAGGTATCTATTTACTCAATGTAACATCATCTTTCATATTTTACAAAACTATTGGGGTATATATTGTATTTTTTTCTTTTTAAATCATTAAAATGTATTTATTTATTTTTTTAAACTGCTGTGCAAATACCGTGCGACATAAAAAAATTGCAACGATCGCCATTTTATTCCCTAGGGTCTCTGCAAACAAAAATATATAATGTTTGGGGGGGTTCTAAGTAATATTCTAGCAAAAAAAAAAAAAAAAAATACTAAATTTACACTTGTAAACAAAAAGTGCCAGAAAAAAAGCCTGGTCTTCAAGTGGATAATAATTCTAAATTGATACGAATCACACACTTGTTATGCATGACGGTGAATTTTCTTACCTGGCATCACTATGATCCGGCCTTTAGCCTAAAATAAAATAAATACCGTTATGTCAAGAATGGCGATATGAATCTCCAGAGACGTAGGTAGAGTATAATGGAGTAAAAAAAAAAAAAGGCTTGATTTACTAAAGGTAAACAGACTGTGCACTTTGCATAGCGCAGTTGCTCCAGAGCTTAGTAAATGAGCTCTTGCGGTCTTTCAGCATCCAATCGTGTGCAAGCAATATTTTTTTTCCTTGCATGTGATTGGGTATTCTTTGTAAAGTGAAGCTTCCCCTCATTTACTAAGTTCTGGAGCAACTGCAAAGTGCGCAGTCTATTTGCCTTTAGTAAATTAAGGCCATTGCACAAGAAGAGCGTTCCATCGGTGTACATGGAGTGGAATCAGCTCCAATCTTACCTGCTCCACCAATCTCTTTATTAGAGGCAAGCCTTCCAGTGCAGAGCTGTCACACCCGCTGGTCAGCACCCGTTCAAACCCCAAAGATATCAAAGTCTCCATCGCTAACAGCGGGTCATACACCATGTCAAATGCTGCAACAGAATAACAGAGAATACTCAAAGATCGCAGCGGAGGACAATATTGTGTATTTTCACATACTCTGGTTATGCGGTTCAGGTCCACCACATAGCAGCTTTACCGCTACAGTGCGGTACCTGTGTGCCGGATCACACATAATATATACCGTATATACTCGAGTATAAGCCGAGTTTTTCAGCACATTTTTTTGTGCTGAAAATGCCCCCCTCGACTTATACTCGAGTCAAGCACTTTTCTGCAGCAGAGAATGACATTTTCTGAACTGATTTTGGGGCCCCATATCTCGGGGCCACTTGGTGCTAGGAACCCCAAATTTGGTGTGCAAACCCAGAGGAACTAGCACTAGCAACACTACAACATATTCAAAGCTGGGGTTCCTAGCACCAAGTGGCCCTGAGATACGGGGCCCCAAAGTTAGTTCGGAAAATGTCATTCTCTGCTGCAGAAAAGTGCTGGACATTTTCCGAACAGACTTTGGGGCCCCTTATCTCGGGGCCACTTGGTGCTAGGAACCCCAGCTGTAGTGCTAGTTCCACTGGGTTTGCACACCAAGTTTGGGGTTCCTAGCACCAAGTGGTCCTGAGATACGGGGCCCCAAATTCGGTCGACTGTGTCCCTCTGCAGCAATGTCATTTCGGGACCCTTTGGGTCCAGAGACCGAAATTTTGGCTGCAGCTAGGGGGCATCTAGGAACCCTTAACTACCGAGTTTGAAGTTCGGGGGACCTATGGCTGCAAATGGGCACAGTGAGGCTGCAAATGGGCATTGTTGACCCTCTTTTCCACTTACAGTAGCTGTGCATTTCTCACCCTCGTCTTATGCTCGGGTCAATAAGTTTTCCCAGTTTTTTGTGGTAAAATTAGGGCCTCGACTTATATTCGGGTCGACTTATACTTGAATATATACGGTAGAGATATTATATATATATATATATATATATATATATATATATATATATATATAAATCAAGTTAGACTTACCGGTAACTTGTTTTCCAGGAGTCTTTCAGGACAGCACCTTGAGAGCGTGGCTCCACCCACTTGACAGGAAACACACCTCCACCAAACTTTAAAAGGAGGCTCCTTCCCACTTATCATCAGTAGTAGTAGAGAACCTCCGGCCCAAGCTGGAACACATAATCAGAATATGGTTAGTCACAGCATAGTAATTTAATACAATAAGGGCGGGTTGCTGCTGTCCTGAAAGACTCCTGGAAAACAAGTTACCGGTAAGTCTAACTTGATTTTTCCCTTAACGTCTTTCAGGACAGCACCTTGAGAGGATAACAGAGACTTACCCACTTAGGGAGGGACCACAGCCTGCAAGACCTTTCTGCCAAAAGCCTGTTCACTGGCTGACAGAAGATCCAGCCTGTAATGACGGACAAACGTAAGGTAACTTGACCACGTAGCCGCCCTACAAATGTGTGGTCGACCACGCCCCCTAAAACGTCACAGTCCCAGCATGCCCAGGGACTGTGACATCATATGGGGGCGGGGTCTCCGCCTATATAAGTCACAACGCAGCCCTCGGAGACCAGTCCAGCCGGAGAGAGCGTCGTGTCAACATCTGGGGGAAGAGAAGAGAAGAGAAGAGAAGAAGCCCAGCAGCTCAGAAGTCCGGACCTCTGCTGGCAAGAGAGCTACCTGAACACAGCAGAGGAGCCGGCCGAAGAACTGGAACACGCGGAGAAGAACCAACCGGACGCCGGGAGAAGATGAAGCGGAGGGACCCCCGAAGCCGGAAGAAGACCCCCGAAGCCGGAGGAAGATCCCCACCCCCGGAGCTGTTTAATAAAATATTTTAAAAACCTGTGTAGTGTGTTTTATTACTTACAATTTTTCCCTAGGTGAAGGGGTAGGGGGACCATGTACCCCATACTCATTCACATAGGGTGGGGGGCCGGGATCTGGGGGCCCCCTTATTAAAGGGGGCTCCCAGATTCCGATAAGCCCCCCGCCCGCAGACCCCGACAACCAACGGCCAGGGTTGTCGGGAAGAGGCCCTTGTCCTCATCAACATGGGGACAAGGTGCTTTGAGGTGGGGGGGGCCCGCAGGGCGCCCCCCTCCCCCAAAGCACCCACCCCCCCATGTTGAGAGCATGCGGCCTGGTACGGTTCAGGAGGGGGGGGGGGCGCTCGCTCGTCCCCATCCCCTTTCCTGACCGGCCAGGCTGCGTGCTCGGATCGGGGTCTGGTATGGATTTCAGGGGGGACCCCACGCCGTTTTTTCGGCGTAGGGGCTTCCCTTTATAATCCATACCAGACCTAAGGGCCTGGTATGCCCCGCAACGGGGCTCGCAAGGTGTCAATCTCGCCGATAAAAGCGGCAAGATTGACATCCTTTGCTAGTCCCGTCGCACCTGAGTCACGTTCAAAATGAACGGACTTGGCCGTGTGTGGGCAAGTCCGTTCATTCTGAAAGTCCGCCGGAACTCCGGCGAAAGTCCGTCGGAAAGACGGGCGGACTTAGCCCGCCGGAAAGTCCTGGCGTGTGTGGGCAAGTCCGTCCGTTTTAAAGTCCGGCGCACCTGGCGGACAAAGTCCGTCGGAAAGTGTGCCGGACCAAGTATGCCGGAAAGTCCGACCGTGTGTACGCGGCATTAGACTGGCCACTCCCGGATGCTGTATTGGACCCTGTAGGAGCAGGTCCTGCCGGAGAGGCAGCCGCCAAAATGGTTTGACTGCCATCTGTAGAATGGTGGAAAACCATGCCCTCTTTGGCCAAAATGGAGTAATTAGGATTACTGCCACCTTCTCCCTCTGTATCTTCCTTAACACCAACGGGATAAGTTGGAAAGGAGGAAATGCTTAACCCAGATGGAAGTTCCAGGGCTGGATTAACGCATCTGTCCCCTGGGCCTTGTCGTTTCTGTGAATAGAGAAAAATACTGGGAGTTGTGTATTTTCCTGTGATGCAAATAGGTCTATTTGCGGTTGACCCCAGGCCCTGGTAATCATTGCAAAGATTTCCGGATTCAGGCTCCATTCTGACTCCTGAATCCGCCTTCTGCTTAGATAATCTGCCACTACATTTAAGGTGCCTTTGAGGTGGACTGCTGATAAGGACCGAACATGCTTTTCTGCCCAAACCAGGATCTTTGAAGCTAGCAACTGAAGTGTTTTGCTTCTTGTACCCCCCTGTTTGTTTAGGTAGGCTATGGTAGTGGCGTTGTCTGAGAGGACCCGGACATGAGAACCTTGAAGGATAGGAGAGAAGGCATGCAAAGCTAAGGCGACTGCCCTTAGTTCCCTCCAATTTGAGGACCTCTTTGCCTCTGTCCGAGACCACATTCCTTGCGTGAAGTCTTGGTCTAAGTGAGCTCCCCAACCCCATACACTGGCATCTGTCGTTACCACTTTTTCTATTGGAAATGACCAGAGCAGGCCTTCTGACAGATTCTCCTGTCTTCTCCACCACCAAAGTGATCTCTTGACTTTGGTGGGTATCTTTACCTTTGCTTCCAGAGATTCTGGCCTGTGATTCCATATTCTCAGGAGAAAGCTCTGGAGAGGCCTGAAATGTAACCTTGCCCATTGAATGGCTGGTATGGTTGCGGTTAGGGTTCCTAGGGATGACATCACTTGTCGGACTGATAATTCCTGGCTTGCCTGTAAGGACGCTACCACCTTCTGGACTTTCCCCTTCTTCTCTTCTGGGAGAAAAATCTTTTGTTCCCTTGAACAGATCTGATACCCCAGGAATAGTATTTACTGGGCTGGATTGAAATTTGACTTCTGCATATTTATGATCCAACCCAGGGTTTCTAGATGACCTCGGGTCTTTCCGAGGTTGTCTAGCAGTCTTTCCCTGGAGGGGGCAAAAAGGAGTAGGTCGTCCAAGTACGGAATTACCGCAATCCCCTGCATGCGAAGAGGTGCAAGCGCTTCTGCCATTATTTTTGTGAATATTCGTGGGGCAGAAGACAGGCCAAAGGGGAGGGCCCTGAATTGCAAGTGCAGAACCTCTTTTCCCAAATTTATCGCCAATCTTAGGAATCTTTGGGACTGCGGGGCTATAGGGATATGCAGATAGGCATCTCGAAGGTCTATTGATGCCATAAAGCATTCCCTCGTCAATAGATTCTTGACCGTGAAGATGGAGTCCATACGAAACCTCTTGTATTGGACTGATCTGTTCAGCGGTTTCAGGTTTAGAATTAACCGAAAATCTCCGGATGGTTTCTTTATCAGGAATATACGGGAATAAAATCCCTGATAAAGTTCCCCCTGTGGGACGCAAGTCATAACCCCCTGATCTATCAGATCCTTTAATAGGCTCTTCATTGCCAGGGATTTTGTTACATCTCTTGGAAGATTTGTCACCAAGTACCTTTCTAGGGGGAGATCTGAAAATTCTATATTGTAACCCTGGGCTAGCATATTCAGAATGTACTGGTCTTCTGTTATGCTTTCCCAATAGGGGAGAAAGTCTTGTAGTCTTCCCCCTACCTGTAACCGACTGTCATTGCGTCTTGCTGGCTGACGCAGGAGGATGGAAAAGGACATTTCCTCTGCCCTTACCCCTCTGCCCTGACCAGCTTTTCTTTTTCTCTTGAGGCTTGTTCTGTTCCTGAGCCCTTTGAGGACGAAAAAACCGTTTGACTGGTTGTTTCTTCTTTTTGACAGGAAAAGATTTCTTTTTATCTGCAGTCCTGTCCAGAACTGAATCCAAATCAGGGCCGAACAGTAAGTCTCCTAGAAAAGGGACCCGCATAATTTGTTTTTAGATGCTGTGTCCCCTTGCCAAGTCTTTAGCCATAAAGCCCGTCTAACCTAATTAGCAAGGGCTGCCGCCTTAGCTGTCATCCTGATAGACTCTGCTGAGGCATCAGAGACATAGGCTACGGCTGCTGAGAGGGTAGAAAAGGAGTCAAGGATTTCTTGCTTAGGGGAATCTGCTATTATATGAGCTTTAAGCTGATTTACCCAATACTCCAAGTTCCTGGAGATGCAAGTAGTTGCCATTGCTGGCTTAAGGTTGCCCATAATGGATTGCCAAGTCCGCTTGAGCTGTTGATCCATTTTTTTATCCATGGGGTCTTTTAAGATCCCCATGTCCTCAAATGCTAGATCAGTAGATCTTGACACTTGAGAAAAGGCTGCATCAAGTTTTGGAACCTTATTCCAAAGAGCTGCTGGGTCTTCATCAAAAGGGAACCTTCTCTTATGAGCCCTAGAGAAAAATGGTTTCCTATCAGGGTCAGCCCATTCTTTTCTGATTGTTTCAGAAATCACTGCATGGACTGGAAAGGTACGGGACTTAGACTCACTAAGCCCTGCATACATCTTGTCATGTAAAGACATCTCCTTATGCTCTTCCTCAAGGCCTAGAGTAGCATAAATAGCCTTTAAAAGGCCATCCACCTGATCCAAAGACAATTTATACCTGGAAGACATATTTTCCAGCTCATCACTATCCTCATATGATTCATTAGAATGGGATGGGGAAAGCCCTTCCCGGTTCAGAGGACCCATTTCCGCCTCTACTGCCGGGACTAACAGTGAGCCTTGAGAGGACTGTGAGGTAGTGGGCTGACTTGCAGATGGATAGGTGAGTGAGGATCTGAAGGATTGAATGGTAGCATCCAATTCCTTTTTAGCAGATGCGATTAGATCACTGCATGCGGAAGTGGTTTCTTCCCTCACCAAGGAGTCAATACATGCTTGACATAAAGCCTTTTTCCAGCCTTCATTTAATTTAATTTTGCATGAAGGACATTTCTTTCTACTCCCAGCGTCAGAGCTCTTGGTCTGCCATGATAAGGGAAAAAAGAGAGAGAAAAAAGACAAACCATCTTTTAGAGTCAGCCTGATTACTCAAGGTTGCTCACCACAGGTGCACAGTGAGAAAAGCTATCAGACTCATGTGCCCTGACAGGCCCCTCCGCCACCAGGGGGAAAAAAATACCCTCAAATTCACTAACATTTAGAGAGAAGAGGGCTAGAGAGAGACCCCACAGTAAAGCTGAGCAGAAACTACAGTCTGCTCCTTACCTGGGCCTTGCTGGTGCCTGTGCCTGTTCCACTCGCTGCGGTTCCTGAATCCATGCTGAGGCAGCAGCGTGATGCCTGTGGCGAAAACTAATAATAGGCACCAGACCTATTCCTCCCTCCTCCCCCTGCGCTTCCGGCGGAAATGACGCCTGGCACCTGCTCCATGGATGCCGCCCCACTTCCGGATACCTCACATCCGGCGGATGCAGTCCTCTGACTGCCCTTCCCAAGATGGCGGTGGCGTCAGGGAAAAAACATGTGCAGGTAAGAAAAAAAAAAAACAAACAGAAATGCCTGACATGCCTGACGCCTCTGCCTGGGAGCAGCAATACCCGGGGCAGTCCTGGCTCTCCCCGAGCACTGACGAGGGAGAAGGAGCCCATCCACCCGGCACCCGTAAGCCTGTGGAAAATGGGAGGAATCGGCTCTCCTGAGGTAGGTAAAAAATAGTGGAGTAGGGAGCCTGTTCTCTCAGGACAGAACCTTGAGAGCTCCAAACTCCCACATGTGTTCCTGCCGGAGGAAACACATAAACTGGTGATAAGTGGGAAGGAGCCTCCTTTTAAAGTTTGGAGGTGTGTTTCCTGTCAAGTGGGTGGAGCCACGCTCTCAAGGTGCTGTCCTGAAAGACGTTAAGGGAAAATATTCATAATTGAGATATCCCTATTTTCACACTGTGACCGCGTGAGGAAAGGAATGCCGCTAACCGGCAACTGTTTACATTGTGATCAGCTGTGATTGGACACAGCTGATCACGTAGTAAGGAGCCGCTGTGATTGGCTCTTTCTCTCGATCTGTGATCAGCTGGTTCCAAAGGACACAGCAATCACAGAGCGTAGCGGGCACGGTTCTGGGAGGATATCATATGACGGCCTCCCAGAACCAGACAACCGCACTGTAGCCGTCATTCATTATAGTGCGTTCGGCAAGTGGTTAAATGACTAATTTCCATCGCAGCACTCATATTCATTGATTTCAAAGGCAAATTGTAAAATATATACAGCTGGGTAAGTTTCATCTAACACAGGGTTGATCATCTCTGCACTGTTGTGTTATTTGATGTAGCATGTTAAATCTATTGGCTTTTCCATATGCATTAAAGCATGGCTCCACCCAAAAGGGGAAGCTCCGCTTGTTTGCCTCCCCTCCTCCCTCCGCTGCCACATAGGGCACCTTTTCGGGGAAGGTGCGGCTTACCTATAGGTACTGTAAATATCTCCTAAACATGCACCGTTTAGGAGAAATTTACAGTACATGCAGCGGGAGATGTCACCGGCGCATGCGCTCTGAAGGACCGGCCACCCGGGCCATTCCTTCAGAGTCCTGTGCCACGCGTGGCAGTGATGTCATTGCAGCTCTGCAAACTCACACAGCCAGAGTCTGCGAACCTGGACAGGTGAAGGGAAAAAAATAAATAAATAAAATAAAAATAAAAAAACCGCAGATCACCGCCATTGCTAGTAAAAACATAAAAATTTTAAAAAAAAGTCCTAAAAACCATACCCTATTTTGTAGACGTGATAACTTTTGCGCAAAACCAATCAATATTTATGCTTGTTGCAATTATTTTAACCAAAAATATGTAGCAGAATACATATTGGCCTAAACTGATGAGTAAATTTGTTTTTTTTATATTTTTTTGGGATAGATTTTATAGCAGAAAGCAAAAAAGTGTAGTGTTTTTTTTTTTTTTTCAAAATTGAAAAAAAAAGCTCTATTTGTGGGGGAAAAAAAGGACATCAATTTTGTTTGTGTACAGCGTTGCACGACCGCACAATTGTCAGTTAAAGCAACGCAGTGCTGTATCGCAAAAAACGGCCTGGTCATTAAGGGGGTAAATCTTCCGGGGCTGAAGTGGTTTTATTGTCAGCTAATAAATAAAAAAAGAATTCCAGCCAATTTGAAAAAGGGGGGACACTGTATCCAGGCAGATTTACTACAAGGGCCCACTCTGGCATTTGAGTATAAAGTCACCTTACTATGGCGGAAGGCTGGATGCTACTTACCTCGATGGAAAGTGACAGGAAGGGGGCGAGAGACAGCTGTGAAAAAAAAAAAATGAAATTATTAATAATAATAATTTGCTTATACCACAAACAGAGCCCAAAAACCCCGCCATGCCCACATCTGAAAGTGAACGTCTGACTTACTGTAACCCTAAACTGCACCAGTGTCTTAGGTGAAATAATGCCAGCTGTTGTCAGCTGTGCCAACCAGGAAGGACCATGCTAAGAGACTGTTGCTGTTCCAGTACTCTGTTGCTCGGATATCAGGCTGATGTGTGGCGCTGAGACTTCCTCAGATCTATAGAGGAACCCAGGCTGGACAGGTAGGCCAACGGCCTTTCACCCGACTCCACCCAAGAGCTGTGACTTTGTTCCTACAAAGCCAGAAGGACTTTAGCCAACTTCACCCTGGCATTGCCAAATAGGTCATTTCTATGCAAACGCTGTCCTCTATGGTGAGGCTGTTTGCACTTGCATAGAACTATATTCTATATTGTACACTGGTTGTCTATACCAATTTTCTTCTGCCTTTAACAAAGCCCATTTAACGGTTTCCAGGTGTGTTGGTGGTCCCTCAGGTTCAGGTGCATAGCAAGATATCGCTGCTGCAGGGCAGGAACATGGTGTTAGGTTTCACGGGGTACAGCTTCATGGTACCCTATGTACAGCGTGCAGAGTTCAGGGGTGCTCCGTCTACAGCGTGCAGAGTTCAGGGGTGCTCCGTCTACAGCGTGCAGAGCTCAGGGGTGCTCCGTCTACAGCGTGCAGAGTTCAGGGGTGCTCCGTCTACAGCGTGCAGAGTTCAGGGGTGCCCTTTGTACAGCATGCAGAGTTCAGGGGTGCTCCATGTACAGAGTTCAGGGGTGCTCCATGTACAGAGTTCAGGGGTGCTCCATGTACAGAGTTCAGGGGTGCTCCATGTACAGAGTTCAGGGGTGCTCCATGAACAGAGTTCAGGGGTGCTCTATGTGCAGAGTTCAGGGGTGCTCTATGTACAGAGTGCAGGGGTGCTCTATGTACAGAGTGCAAGGGTGCTCTATGTACAGAGTGCAAGGGTGCTCTATGTACAGAGTGCAAGGGTGCTCTATGTACAGAGTGCAGTGTTCAGGGGTGCTCTATGTACAGAGTGCAGAGTTCAGGGGTACGATATGTGCAGAGTTCAGGGGTACGATATGTACAGAGTGCAGAGTTCAGGGGTACGATATGTGCAGAGTTCAGGGGTACGATATGTACAGAGTGCAGAGTTCAGGGGTGCTCTATGTACAGAGTGTAGAGTTTAGGGGTACGATATGTACAGAGTGCAGATTTCAAGGGTATGATATGTACAGAGTGCAGAGTTCAGGGGTACGATATGTACAGAGTGCAGAGTTCAGGGGTACGATATGTACAGAGTGCAGAGTTCAGGGGTGCTCTATGTACAGAGTTCAGGGGTGCTCTATGTACAAAGTGCAGAGTTCAGGGGTGCTCTCTATGTACAGAGTTCAGGGGTGCTCTCTATGTACAGAGTTCAGGGGTGCTCTATGTACAGAGTTCAGGGGTGCTCTATGTACAGAGTTCAGGGGTGCTCTATGTACAGAGTTCAGGGGTGCTCTATGTACAGAGTTCAGGGGTGCTCTCTATGTACAGAGTGTAGGGTTCAAGGTTGCTCTATGTGCAGAGTGAAGGGTTCAGGGGTGTTCTATGTACAGAGTTCAGGGGTGCTCTCTATGTACAGAGTGCAGGGTTCAGGGGTGCTCTCTATGTACAGAGTGTAGGGTTCAGGGGTGCTCTATGTACAGAGTGCAGGGTTCAGGGGTGCTCTATGTACAGAGTTCAGGGGTGCTCTCTATGTACAGAGTGTAGGGTTCAGGGTTGCTCTATGTGCAGAGTTCTACTATCTTTCACAGACTGTCCACACCGCACTTCCACCCTGTCTCGGCTCTGACCTCTGCACCACTCTCTCCCATCCCCCACACTCTGCATACCTCTCCCTCCACCGCCCTCATCCATTAGAATGAAGGCAGTTCTGAAGGCAAAAGGGGGTCCAACCCGGTACTATCAAGGTGTACCATATAAAAAGTGGCTGGTGAGTGTATATATTATATATATTCCTTACCAAGTAAATCCATGCACAGTTCTGTATCAATTCTGCCATCCTCCGTCAGGGCTCCAAACACCAGTCCATCCGCCCCGTGGATTTTGGCAAGCCGGATGTCAGCCTTCATCACCTCCACCTCGCGGTCCGAGTAAAGGAAATCTCCTCCCCGCGGCCGAATCATCACAAATACCGGAATCTGCACATACTGCTTCACTATCTGTAAAAGACCTAGAAAAAAAAAAAAACACAAAAAAAAAAAAAAAACACCTTTAGAGCAGTGATGGTGAACCTCGGCATCTTTCAGATATTTTGGAACTACATTTCCCATGATGCTAAACTGCACTGCAGAGTGCACGAGCATCATGGGAAATGTAGTTCCAAAACATCTGAGGGTGCCGAGGTTCACCGTCACTGCTCTAGGGTCTTTGCTTTCATAAATGATATAATGTTTGGGAGTTTTATGTAATCTTCAGGCCTAAAAAGATTTTTAAAACGTGTGCAAAAAAAAAAAACAAGATGGAAAAAAACAGCTCTGGCAGCGAAAAAGGTTAAAGCTTGAAAGGCAGCAGGATGGAGTTGGTAACGGCGTCAGGGAGGCAGCTTGGAGAGGCTCACAAGCTGTAAGCACTGAGGAATGTTCCTGGGAACTGAGACACTTGTTGCTGAACCCCTGCGGCCTGCCTGGCACCCCTGAAACTTGGAGGAACCCTGCCCCAGTGGCGGGGACCCAGTTGTACGGTTCCATTCAAGCAGAGTTCCACACAAAAATTGGAACTTCCGCTTTTTGGAGCAGTGCAGCATATCAGGTCTGCCTATCAATGCCGCCTCATCAGTACCCATCAATGCCGCCTATAAGGTCCACCTATCAGTGCAGCTTCATCAGTGCCCCCCAATGTGCACCCTCTGAGTGATGCACCGAAATTAAAATTCTGGACCGAAACTGAAAATTCAAAATGTGCTTGGCCGAAAACAAAAATGGACAGTATTATAAAAAAAAAAAAAAAATAATAATTATATATATATATATATATATATATATATATATATATATATATATATATATATATATATATATATATATATATATATATATATATATATACACACACACACACACACATACATACACACACACAATTGTATTATATTCAACTTTTTCATTAATAATTTCTTAAAAAAAAAAAAAAAAAAAGGGGGGGGGGGGGGAGGAGCAAGAAAAATGCATCCCTTTAAATTCTATATATGTCTTTACACTGGTCCACTGCGCTACCCATTGTGGTGTAACACACCTCCCCATTGAAATGCATTGAAAATGCAGCAAATATGCATCAAAAGCCAGGGTGGAAAAAAATATAATAATAAGTTCAGAAATATTCCTTTATCCCATTGTTTTGCTAATCTATGTGCACTACAAACTGTATGATTGAATCGGTTCTGATATCGCTGTTTTACAAACCTGACAGCTTATTATTCTGAATAGGAAACCTTCATTTTGTTTGCAAATATTAAAGATTCTAAATACCAGGAAGAATAAGTCCTTACATTTAAAGAGCACCTGTCACTTCAGATCCCTCATGGCAGCGCCTGTTAGCAGGCGTCCACTCACCTGCTGCCGCCACGTCCCTCATGTGTTGTGTCTCTGCCGCATCACCAGCCGTCCCATTAAAGTGAATAGGACTGTCGGTGAGCCAACAGCGGGTCAGAGGAGGAGCCAACAGCGGGTCAGAGGAGGAGCCAACAGCGGGACAGAGGAGGAGCCAACAGCGGGACAGAGAAGGAGCCAACAGCGGAACAGAGGAGGAGCCAACAGCGGGACAGAGGAGGAGCCAACAGCGGGACAGAGGAGGAGCCAACAGCGGGACAGAGGAGGAGCCAACAGCGGGACAGAGGAGGAGCCAACAGCGGGACAGAGGAGGAACCAACAGCGGGACAGAGGAGGAACCAACAGCGGGACAGAGGAGGAACCAACAGCGGGACAGAGGAGGAGCCAACAGCGGGACAGAGGAGGAGCCAACAGCGGGACAGAGGAGGAGCCAACAGCGGGACAGAGGAGGAGCCAAAAGCGGGACAGAGGAGGAGCCAAAAGCGGGTCAGAGGAGGAGCCAAAAGCGGGTCAGAGGAGGAGCCAAAAGCGGGTCAGAGGAGGAGCCAAAAGCGGGTCAGAGGAGGAACCATTGCGGGACAGGGATGACAGTTGCTCTTTAAAAATCATGATTTAAAATAGACTTGATTTAAATCAAATCCACCCGTGTTGTGTTTTTTTTAATGCGTTTTTTTTAGTCACATCACTTACGAAAATCACAGCAAAATTGCATGCGTTTTTCGGTGGCCATTATCGGCACCTTTTTTTCTATCGGTAAAACGCAGATAACCCTAATTTTCAAGCAAAAATTTTTAGGCGCCAATATATCAGTGCATCCCTACTGATAGGCTGCACTGATAGGCTGCACTGATAGGCGCACCGATGATCGGTGTCCTGATTCCCAGTGTAGAGGTCTCCTTTCACACTTGCCGGTTACCAGTTCTCTCCTCACACTGCGTCAGAATGAGGAAAGGAATGCCGATAACTGGCAAGTATGTTTGCATCGTATTCCGCTGTGATTGGACACAACTGATCACATGGTAAAGGGCCACTGTGATTGGCTCTTTAACCCCGATCTGTGATCGGCTGTTTCTAAGGACACAGAGCGTGCCGCAGTGGGGGGTGGTTCTGGAAGGAAGTCAATAGATGCGCCCCCCCCCCCAGAAATGGACGATAGCGCTGTAGCCATCACGCTCTGAACCAATGGGACAGAGACATCCATCAATAGAGAATTAGGAAATAAATTGAGCAAAATTCTCACCTATAGTGGGTGTAATTCCTCCTTCTAATAGACTAGCACACAACTCAATCCTTCCAGCACCTAAAAAGGAAATAAAAACATGAGATACAGGAAGGTCCCCACACATACACACATAATATTAATAAAAGTGAGGATCATATGTACTAAACCAGCAGAGGGTTCTCAGGAAACGCTTCTGCAGTATACAAATCATAATACAAACCACAAAACATATACAAATCGCTCTCTTCTTGTAATACATGCAGGAATTTGTAATGTAAATATGCAGCCTTCAGCTTGGAGGGGTTGTACCCCGGTACCATTCTTTAGAGCAGACGATCGGCTTTCTTGTAATAACAACCAATGTGGCTAAGCAGCCGCTCAGCTGTTATTAGAGGCAGCGGGAGGGGATGTCCGGCCCCCCCCCTTCCCGCCACCTTCCGTGGCTCGCCGGGGCTCTCCTGTCCCACTGGGAGGCCCGAATGACCAATCGGCACGTCCACCGGCAGGCCAGAGGCCTGAACTAAGCCAGATTTGGCTTTGATTGGGTCTGTGATCTAGTAACCAGGAAGCGGTCATGACATCACTTTCTGTTTGCTGGAGCCTTAAAGGCGCCAAATTAAAAAAACTGCCAAACTTGGTGTTTTGAATGCTTTTAAAAGGGGGTTGTAAACCTTCATGTTTTTTCCCCTAATGCATCCTATGCATTAGGGGAAAAAACATCTGGCAATGACCAGTGTTCTGTTGAGAAGTGTCCCCCATCGGATAGTGCATGCGCTGAAGGGCGCATGCGCAACGCATGCCCCGTACGTAACAGCACAACAGCTGACTTTAACATCAGCTGTTGAGATGGCGAGACAGCGCAGGCGCACAATAGACGACAGAATTTTTATCTTCTGTCAGATTGTGCCCCGCGCTCCGCCGCGCTCCCGTGGCGAGTTCATGTCCATGACGGGCAGATTTCTACACGTTGTGAGCGGATTGTGGGCAGAATTAGATGGCCAGCGTAGCAAAAAAATAAAACTTTGTGATGGGCGGATTTTTACATTCCGCCCCAATTTGTAGAAATCCGCCCATCATGGACATGAACTCGCCACGGGAGCGCGGGGCACAATCTGACAGAAAATAAAAATTCTATTGTCCGCCTGCGCTGTCTCGCCGTCACAACAGCTGATGTTAAAATCAGCTGTTGCGCCGTTACGTACGGCGCATGCGCCCTTCAGCCCGGGCACTATTCGATGGGGGGCACTTCTCTCCAGCCCCCTCCCCCCCCCATTTTCTTTACCCGAGCCCTGGAATTTCACACGCTGGAGACGCGCTCTCTCTGCCCGGGGTTCTCGGCTCTTGATAGGATAGGTTGATAGCAGCGCAGCCATTGGCTCACGCTGCTGTCAATCAGATCCAATGACGCCAAGTCCGGCATTGGCAAGAGCAATAATTCTAGTGCTAGACCTCCTCTGTAAATCTAAACTGATAACCTGTCGAAATTTTTAAAGCGTCGCCTATAGACATTTTTAAAGTACCGTAGTTTGTCGCCACCCCACGATAGGCGCAACTTTAAAGCGTGACATGTTAGGTATCCATTTACTCGGCGTAACATCTTTCACATTATACAAAAAAAAAAAAAAAACTGGGCAAACTTTACTGTTTTTTTTTTCCCCTAAATTCATGAAAGTGTATTTCTTCCAAAACAATTGCTTTTAAAAAGACCGCTGCGCAAATACCATGTGACATAAAATATTGCAACGACCGCCATTTTATTCTCTAGGGTCTCTGCTAAAAAATATATTATATATATATATATATATATATATATATATATATATATATATATAAATAAAATGTTTGGGGGTTCTAAGTAATTTTCTAGCAAAAAAAAATACTGATTTTAACTTGTAAGCAACAAGTGTCAGAAAAGGGCTTAGGCATGAAGGGGTTAATACCAAGGGTGCAGCTAGATGCCATAACCCTGGTATTATTTTGTTCCCGGTCTTTCTGATAAATGTGGTCCCGGTGCCGCTAGATCAATTTTTAGAAGTTCCCCCCCCCACCACTTTTCAGCGATTCCCGAGCTTACATGGGAGATTGGTAGCTCTGGGAACCAATCCAGAGCTAGCAGTGGCTGGGCATAGAGATGAGCGAAGGAAAGATGGCCTCCGCTCATCTCTATGGCCTAGGAGGACCAGATCCATTCTACTTCCTTTTCCAGTCCCATGTTAACAAGGCCATTTTATTTTAACCGCTTGCTGACCGCCCTATAGCAGATTTACTGCCACAAGGCGGCCACCATGTGCAGAATCCCGCATATATCCACCGCCATTACTAGTATAGCTCTATTTGTATGAACTAATAAAGCTTTATTTGTGTGAACAAAATAATAAAAATTTAGTTTGGGTCCAGCCTTGCATGACCGCGCAACTGTCATTCAAAGTGTGAAAGCTGAAAATTGGCCTGTGCAGGAAGGGGGTAAAAATGCCCGGTATTGAAGTTGTTAAAAGACCGAAACTGAAGTGACATTAACCACTTAAGGACCGAGCCTCTTTTTGAGATTTGTTGTTTACAAGATAAAAACAGTTACTTAAAACCCCCAAACATTATACATTTTTTATACTAACACCCTAGAGAATAAAATGGCGGTCGTTGCAAAGCTTTGTCACACCGTATTTTTTGTGCAGTGGTCTTACAAGCGCACTTTTTTTGGAAAAAATACAGTTTTTTTAATTAAAAAAAATAAGACAACAGTAAAGTTAGCCCAATTTTTTGATATTGTGAAAGATAATGTTACGCCGAGTAAATTGCGCCCGCTCGTGGAATGGCGACAAACTTTTACCCTTAAAAATCTCCATAGGTGACGTTTAAAAAACTTCTACAGGTTGCATGTTTTGAGTTACAGAGGAGGTCTAGGGCTAGAATTATTGCTCTCGCTCTACCGATCGCGGCGATACCTCACATGTGTGGTTTGAACACCATTTTCATATGCGGGTGCTACTCACATATGTGTTCGCTTCTGCGCGCGAGCTCGGTGTGACGGGGCGCGTTTAAAAAAAAATATATTTTTTCTTATTTTACCTTTCATTTTTACACTGTTCTTTCTTAAAAAAAAAAATGGTATCACTTTTATTCCTATTGCAAGGAATGTAAACATCCCTTGTAATAGGTAAAAAGCATGACAGGACCTCTTAAAGCGGTTGTATACCTATATTTGTAACTTTTACCTACAGGTAAGCCTATAATAAGGCTTACCTGTAGGTAAAAAAAATATCTCCTAAACCTGTAAGGTTTAGGAGATATTCCCCTCGCAATGAGCCGCTAACTGCAGCGGCGCATGCGCACAGGGGACTCTCGGCTGACAGCCCGGCAAACTCTGGAGCTTGCCGGGCAGAAGTCTCCCGCGCGCATGCGCGGGAGTGACGACATCGCGGCTCCGGCCACTCACAGCGCCGGAGCCGCGATACCCGGAAGACACGCCGAGGGGAGATGTCGGCTCCCTCGGCGTGGACCAGGTGAGATGCCGGCGCCTCGTTCTAAGGTAAGTATCTCATAATGAGCTAGTATGCGGTGCATACTAGCTCATTATGCCTTTTCCCTTGCAGGTGTAAAAAAAAAAAAAAAAAAATGACAGCGGGTATACAACCGCTTTAAATATGAGATCGGGGTCAAAAGACCTCAGATCTCATATTGACACTAAAATGCAATAAAAAAAAAGTTGCCATTTAAAAAAATTCAAAAAAAAAAAATGGCCCTTTATGAGCTATGGGCAGAAGTGAAGTTTTGACGTTGCTTCCGCCCTGCAATGGTATGGAGCCGTCTCCATACCCAGCATGTGAAATGATCCGATCGCCTCCGCCGCTGCCGACGGCTCCGGTAAGCGGCGGAGGGCACCGGAGCACGGCGGGAAGGGAGGGGGGGGGCCTCCGCCGATAAAAGTGATCTTGCGGCAAATCCACCGCAGAGACCACTTTTCTCTGAAAGCGGACCGCCGGACGAAGAAGAGGATACCGGGGTTATGGCAGCTAGCTGCTGCCATAAGAACGATATCCCTCTTCAAAGTTAGGACGTATATCGGTGTGTGGCGGTCCGGAAGTGGTTAAGGCCGGGTCCACATATGTGCGGCCGCCATTTCCAGCATGGGGTCCTGTGCATTCCTGTTCAGGTGCGAATCGGGTCTGAAATTTTACCTGAATTCGCACCTAAACTGGACCCAAAGACACACAGGACCCTTTTGGAATGTGGACCGCGGCCACCCCCAGACATGTGTGCACCGGTTCTATAGAGAGCCGGTAACACTCGCCTGTCATGTGAATTGGATGAGAGAAACCCACATCCAATTCGCACATATGTGAACCCGGCTTAAAGCTTCTATGAAATTTCAGTGACTGCGATTACAGCTTAGATAAAACTTACCTCCTCGTTCAGCATTTACTGCAGACTCCACAGAATCCACACAGACCTCCATAAGGAACCCCTGCTCCGCCATCTCTCTGCAAAGGAAAGAAACAGTCATATCAGAGCCAGGATTCATGCAGCACTAATAAAAGACACTATAATGACATTGATTCTATAGAAAGGGCCGTTCATCGGTAAGAAGGACTTGAAGGAACTCAGACACCCTGAGGTCAGTGTCTGGTCAAGAGGATCCTCGTTGACAAGGCTGGCCTCCTACTGAAGCCAGTGCCTGGTCAGGAAGATCTTCATAGACAAGACAAGGTTGGCCTCCTATTGAAGGAACTCAAACAGACACCCTGAGGTCAGTGCCTGGTCAGGAGGAACCTCAAAAAAACAAATCTGGCCTCCTACTGAAGGATCTCAAACAGACACCGAGGTCAGTGCCTGGTCAAGTGGATCCTCAAAGACAAGGCTGGCCTCCTATTGAAGAAACTCAGACACCCTGGGGTCAATGCTTGGTCAGGAGGATCCTCATAGACAAGACAAGGTTGGCCTCCTATTGAAGGAACTCTTACAGACACCCTGAGGTCAGTGCCTAGTCAGGAGGAACCTCATAGACAAGGCTGGTCTCCCACTGAAGGATCTCAAACAGACACCGAGGTCAGTGCCTAGTCAGGAGGAACCTCATAGACAAGGCTGGTCTCCCACTGAAGGAACTCAAACAGACACCCTGAGGTCAATGACTGGTAAGGAGGATCCTCACAAACAATGCTGACCTCCTATTAAATGAAATTCCGACACCCCAAGGTCACTGCCTGGTCAGGAGGATTCTCACAGACGAGACAAGGCTGGCCTCCTATTGAAGGAACTCAAACAGACACCCTGAGGTCAGTGCCTGGTCAAGTGGATCCTCATAGACAATGCTGGCCTCCTTGGCCTACCAATGAAGTAACTCGCACACGCAGCAGTCACCCTGAGTTCAATGCCAGGAGGATCTTCATAGACAAGACTGGCATCTACTGCCCTGACCAATGGAGATCACATAGGTAGGTGTCCCCCTGAGGTCAATGCCATAGGACCCTCATGGCCAAGACTGGACTCTCCTCCCCTGATCATTGGAGATCACAGAGCTAGATGTCCCCCTGAGGACAGTGTCAAGAGGATCCTCGAGCAAGGCTGGCCTCTCCTGACCAATGGAGATCACAGCAGTAGGTGTCCTTCTGGAGGTCAGTACCAGGAGAATCCTCATAGACAAGCCTGACCTCCCTTAAGCTGACCAATGGAGGAGATCACAGAGGTAGAGGACCCCCCTGAGGTGAGTGTCAGGAGGATCCTCATAAACAAGGCCGGCCACTTCCGTCATGACCAATGGAGGAGATCACAAAGGTAGGTGTCCTTCTGAGGTCAGTACCAGGAGGATTCTCATAGACAAGGGTGGTCTCTCTTAGTCTGACCAATGGAGGAGATCACAGAGGTATGTGTTCGCCTGAAGTCAGTGCCAAGAGGATCCTCATAGACAAGGCTGGGCTCTCCTGTCCTGTCCAATGGGGGAGATCACAGAGAAAAGTGTCCCCCTGAG
This sequence comes from Lithobates septentrionalis, assembly GCA_037952835.1. Classification (NCBI taxonomy): domain Eukaryota; kingdom Metazoa; phylum Chordata; class Amphibia; order Anura; family Ranidae; genus Lithobates; species Lithobates septentrionalis. Next base: position 620,776 of record JBBDGP010001686.1, read on the forward strand.
GTTTGTACCAGGAGGATCCTCAGACAAGGCTGGCCTCTTCTGTTCTGAGCAATGGAGGAGATCACAGAGGTAGAGGACCCCCTGAGGTGAGTGTCAGGAGGATCCTCATAAACAAGGCCGTCCACTTCCGTCATGACCAATGGAGGAGATAACAAAGGTAGGTGTCCTTCTGAGGTCAGTACAAGGAGGATCCTCATAGACAAGGCTGGCCTTCCCTAGTCTGACCAATAAAGGAGATCACAGAGGTAGGTATTCCCCTGAGGTCAGTGCCAGGAGGATCCTCATAGACAAGGCTGGCCTCTCCTGTCCTGACCAATGGAGGATATCACAGGAGGTGGGTGACCCCCTGAGGTCAGTACCAAGAGGCTCCTCATAGACAAGGCTGGCCTCTCCTAACCAATGGAGGGGATCACAGAGGTAGATGTCCTCCTGAGGTCAGTAGCAGGAGGATCCTCATAGACAAGGGTGGTCTCTTCTGTGCTGACTAATGGAGGAGATCACAAAGGTAGTTGTCTTCCTGAGGTCAGTACCAGGAGTATCCTCAGACAAGGCTGGCCTCCCTTAGTCTGACCAATGAAGGAGATCACAGAGGTATGTGTCCTCCTGGGGTCAGTACCAGGAGTATCCTCAGACAAGGCTGGCCTCCCTTAGTCTGACCAATGAAGGAGATCACAGAGGTATGTATCCTCCTGGGGTCAGTACCGGGAGGATCCTCATAGACACGCCTGACCTATCCTGACCAATGAAGGAACTCACAGAGGTAGATGTCCCCCTGAGATCAGTGCAAGGAGGATCCTTACACAAGGCTGGCCTCTCCTGTCCTAACCAGTGGAGGAGCTCATAGAGGTGGGTGACCCACTGAGGTCAGTACCAGGAGGCTCCTCATAGACAAGGCTTGCGTCTCCTGATGAATGGAGGAGATCACAGAAGTAGGTGTCCCCCTGAGGTCAGTACCAGAAGGATCCTCATAGACTAGGCTGGCCTCTCTTAGTCTGACCAATGGAGGAGATCAGAGGTAGGTGTCCTCCTGAGGTCAGTGCCAGGAGGATCCTCATAGACAAGGCTGGCCTCTCTTAGTATAACCAATGGAGGAGATCACAGAGGTAGGTGTCCCCCTGAGGTCAGTACCAGAAGGATCCTCATAGACCAGGCTGGCCTCTCTTAGTCTGACCAATGGAGGAGATCAGAGGTAGGTGTCCTAATAAGGTCAGTACCAGGAGGATCTTCGTAGACAAGGCTGGCCTCTCTTAGTCTAACCAATGGAGGAGATCACAGAAGTAGGTGTCCTCCTGAGGTCAGTACCAGGAGGATCCTCATAGACAAGGCTTGCCTAGACTGACCAATGGTGATCACAGAGGTAGGTGTCCCCCTGAGGTCAGTACCAGAAGGATCCTCATAGACTAGGCTGGCCTCTCTTAGTATAACCAATGGAGGAGATCACAGAGGTAGGTGTCCCCCTGAGGTCAGTACCAGGAGGATCCTCATAGACAAGGCTTGCCTAGACTGACCAATGGTGATCACAGAGGTAGGTGTCCCCCTGAGGTCAGTACCAGAAGGATCCTCATAGACTAGGCTGGCCTCTCTTAGTCTGACCAATGGAGGAGATCACAGAGGTAGGTGTCCTCCTAAGGTCAGTGCCAGGAGGATCCTCATAGACAAGGCTTGCCTAGTCTGACCAATGGAGGAGATCAGAGGTAGGTGTCCTCCTAAGGTCAGTACCAGAAAGATCCTCATAGACAAGGCTAGCCTCTCTTAGTATAACCAATGGAGGAGATCACAGAGGTAGGTGTCCCCCTGAGGTCAGTACCAGGAGGATCCTCATAGACAAGGCTTGCCTAGACTGACCAATGGTGATCACAGAGGTAGGTGTCCCCCTGAGGTCAGTACCAGAAAGATCCTCATAGACAAGGCTGGCCTCTCTTAGTCTGACCAATGGAGGAGATCAGAGGTAGGTGTCCCCCTGAGGTCAGTACCAGGAGGATCCTCATAGACAAGGCTTGCCTAGTCTGACCAATGGAGGAGATCACAGAGGTAGGTGTCCTCCTGAGGTCAGTGCCAGGCCAGGAGGTGACACACATTTTAGGGTCACATGGTCCCCCTCATATCAATGTACACAAGGGGGGGAGGTCACATGACTGACCCCCATGTCCTCAGAGCGGGGCACACATACAACTCACACAAAGTGGATGTTTACCTCCCAGCATCACCATTCCCCTCTCCCTCCCTGCCGAGCCTCACTGCGCACCGCCCACTGCTCCCGGATTGGCCGACCAAACCAACTGCCTGCTTCACCATTGGACATCACAGGACGCAGATTACTTCCTATAGGTGCTGAACAGCAACCGCCTCGCCCGTAGTTGGGCAACCGCCCGAGCTTCTAATTGGGCAACGAACAGACAAAGCTCCTCCCAACTAGGGATACTCGTCTTGTTGGTTCCATCTCATTGGCCATAGAGCTGGCCAGAGTGGACGACTTCCTGCCCGCACTATGAGGCTAGCGGCGCCATCTTGGTTGTGGGGTTCAGCTTGGAAGACAGTGACGGACGAGGTGGTCTGCGCCCCCTTATCGGAGTCCGATTTCATCCGATGCGGTGACATTGGCGATTCCTCAGGGGAACCCTGGATGTGAAGTCCCAGAGACGTCTCCGGGCGATGGAGTTTGACGTACTTCCGGTGACGTTATGTCAATATGGCGGCGTTTATGTAAGTGACATTTCTGTGCTTCCCGGGATGCAGAATATCTGAGGGTGTGTGTGTGTGAGGGGACCTTCCTCTGGGTGAGACATGTCTATGGGATGGGATGGGAGGGACTAGTATTACACCCCTGTACTGTGTGTCCCCCCCAACATTCCCTATTCTTCACGTGTGACCATAGAGCTGTGTGTGGATTGCCTGACACCCCCTCAGCCTGACTGTCCTCCATTGGTCAGACTTGTGCTGACCCCCCCCCCCCAGCCTGTCCTCCATTGGTCAGACTTGTGCTGACCCCCCCCCCCCCCCAACAGCCTGTCCTCCATTGGTCAGACTTGTGCTGACCCCCCATAGCCTGTCCTCCATTGGTCAGACTTGTGCTTACCCCCCCCCCCCAACAGCCTGTCCTCCATTGGTCAGACTTGTGCTGACCCCCCATAGCCTGTCCTCCATTGGTCAGACTTGTGCTGACCCCCCCCCCCCCCCCAGCCTGTCCTCCATTGGTCAGACTTGTGCTGACCCCCCATAGCCTGTCCTCCATTGGTCAGACTTGTGCTGACCCCCCCCCCCAGCCTGTCCTCCATTGGTCAGACTTGTGCTGACCCCCCCCCCCCCAACAGCCTGTCCTCCATTGGTCAGACTTGTGCTGACCCCCCCCCCCCAGCCTGTCCTCCATTGGTCAGACTTGTGCTGACCCCCCCCCAACAGCCTGTCCTCCATTGGTCAGACTTGTGCTGACCCCCCCCCCCAACAACAGCCTGTCCTCCATTGGTCAGACTTGTGCTGACCCCCCCCCCAGCCTGTCCTCCATTGGTCAGACTTGTGCTGACCCCCCCCCCCCCAGCCTGTCCTCCATTGGTCAGACTTGTGCTGACCCCCCATAGCCTGTCCTCCATTGGTCAGACTTGTGCTGACCCCCCCCCCCCCAGCCTGTCCTCCATTGGTCAGACTTGTGCTGACCCCCCCCCCCAGCCTGTCCTCCATTGGTCAGACTTGTGCTGACCCCCCCCCCAGCCTGTCCTCCATTGGTCAGACTTGTGCTGACCCCCCCCCCAGCCTGTCCTCCATTGGTCAGACTTGTGCTGACCCCCCAGCCTGTCCTCCATTGGTCAGACTTGTGCTGACCCCCCAGCCTGTCCTCCATTGCTCAGACTTGTGCTGACCCCCCAGCCTGTCCTCCATTGCTCAGACTTGTGCTGACCCCCCAGCCTGTCCTCCATTGCTCAGACTTGTGCTGACCCCCCAGCCTGTCCTCCATTGGTCAGACTTGTGCTGACACCCCCTCAGCCTGCCTGTCCTCCATTGGTCAGACTTGTGCTGACCCCCCATAGCCTGTCCTCCATTGGTCAGACTTGTGCTTACCCCCCCCCCCAACAGCCTGTCCTCCATTGGTCAGACTTGTGCTGACCCCCCATAGCCTGTCCTCCATTGGTCAGACTTGTGCTTACCCCCCCCCCAACAGCCTGTCCTCCATTGGTCAGACTTGTGCTGACCCCCCATAGCCTGTCCTCCATTGGTCAGACTTGTGCTGACCCCCCATAGCCTGTCCTCCATTGGTCAGACTTGTGCTTACCCCCCCCCCCCAACAGCCTGTCCTCCATTGGTCAGACTTGTGCTGACCCCCCAGCCTGTCCTCCATTGGTCAGACTTGTGCTGACACCCCCTCAGCCTGCCTGTCCTCCATTGGTCAGACTTGTGCTGACCCCCCATAGCCTGTCCTCCATTGGTCAGACTTGTGCTTACCCCCCCCCCAACAGCCTGTCCTCCATTGGTCAGACTTGTGCTGACCCCCCCATAGCCTGTCCTCCATTGGTCAGACTTGTGCTTACCCCCCCCCCCAACAGCCTGTCCTCCATTGGTCAGACTTGTGCTGACCCCCCCCCCCCCCCCAGCCTGTCCTCCATTGGTCAGACTTGTGCTGACCCCCCATAGCCTGTCCTCCATTGGTCAGACTTGTGCTGACCCCCCCCCCCAGCCTGTCCTCCATTGGTCAGACTTGTGCTGACCCCCCCCCCCCCCCAACAGCCTGTCCTCCATTGGTCAGACTTGTGCTGACCCCCCCCCCCCCAGCCTGTCCTCCATTGGTCAGACTTGTGCTGACCCCCCCCCAACAGCCTGTCCTCCATTGGTCAGACTTGTGCTGACCCCCCCCCCCAACAACAGCCTGTCCTCCATTGGTCAGACTTGTGCTGACCCCCCCCCCAGCCTGTCCTCCATTGGTCAGACTTGTGCTGACCCCCCCCCCCCCCAGCCTGTCCTCCATTGGTCAGACTTGTGCTGACCCCCCATAGCCTGTCCTCCATTGGTCAGACTTGTGCTGACCCCCCCCCCCCAGCCTGTCCTCCATTGGTCAGACTTGTGCTGACCCCCCCCCCCAGCCTGTCCTCCATTGGTCAGACTTGTGCTGACCCCCCCCCAGCCTGTCCTCCATTGGTCAGACTTGTGCTGACCCCCCCCCCCAGCCTGTCCTCCATTGGTCAGACTTGTGCTGACCCCCCAGCCTGTCCTCCATTGCTCAGACTTGTGCTGACCCCCCAGCCTGTCCTCCATTGCTCAGACTTGTGCTGACCCCCCAGCCTGTCCTCCATTGCTCAGACTTGTGCTGACCCCCCAGCCTGTCCTCCATTGGTCAGACTTGTGCTGACACCCCCTCAGCCTGCCTGTCCTCCATTGGTCAGACTTGTGCTGACCCCCCATAGCCTGTCCTCCATTGGTCAGACTTGTGCTTACCCCCCCCCCCAACAGCCTGTCCTCCATTGGTCAGACTTGTGCTGACCCCCCATAGCCTGTCCTCCATTGGTCAGACTTGTGCTTACCCCCCCCCCAACAGCCTGTCCTCCATTGGTCAGACTTGTGCTGACCCCCCATAGCCTGTCCTCCATTGGTCAGACTTGTGCTGACCCCCCATAGCCTGTCCTCCATTGGTCAGACTTGTGCTTACCCCCCCCCCCCAACAGCCTGTCCTCCATTGGTCAGACTTGTGCTGACCCCCCAGCCTGTCCTCCATTGGTCAGACTTGTGCTGACACCCCCTCAGCCTGCCTGTCCTCCATTGGTCAGACTTGTGCTGACCCCCCATAGCCTGTCCTCCATTGGTCAGACTTGTGCTTACCCCCCCCCCAACAGCCTGTCCTCCATTGGTCAGACTTGTGCTGACCCCCCCATAGCCTGTCCTCCATTGGTCAGACTTGTGCTTACCCCCCCCCCCAACAGCCTGTCCTCCATTGGTCAGACTTGTGCTGACCCCCCATAGCCTGTCCTCCATTGGTCAGACTTGTGCTTGCCCCCCCCCAACAGCCTGTCCTCCATTGGTCAGACTTGTGCTTACCCCCCCCCCCCCCAACAGCCTGTCCTCCATTGGTCAGACTTGTGCTTACCCCCCCCCCCCCAACAGCCTGTCCTCCATTGGTCAGACTTGTGCTGAACCCCCCCCCAACAGCCTGTCCTCCATTGGTCAGACTTGTGCTGAACCCCCATAGCCTGTCCTCCATTGGTCAGACTTGTGCTGAACCCCCCCCCCCCCCCAACAGCCTGTCCTCCATTGGTCAGACTTGTGCTGAACCCCCCCCACAGCCTGTCCTCCATTGGTCAGACTTGTGCTGAACCCCCCCACACACACACACACACACACAGCCTGTCCTCCATTGGTCAGACTTGTGCTGACCCCCCACAGCCTGTCCTCCATTAGTCAGACTTGTGCTGACTCCACACCCTGCCTGTCCACCAGCCAAAGGTTGGACTTGGTGCTGACCCCACCCCCACAGCCTGTCCTCCATTGGTCAGACTTGTGCTGACCCCCCCCCCCAAACAGCTTGCCTGTCCTCCATTAAATAAAATCTATTATAATTCTGTCCTCATGATATCTCTGCACCTTGTATTATTGTATCACTATATTAAGGCCTCTTATTATTTTATAATACAGGATTTCTACGGAGCCAACAGTCTGCTCTGCGCTGAACTAACTAAAGGGAGACGGTATAACTGCAATACAAGAGGACTGGGAGGCCGTGGATGTGACCTCTTATAGACTAGAAGGAAGGGTAAGTGATCAAATGATTGCACCGGATGAGTTTATGGAAAAAAGAGAAATTCCGTTTATTTGGTGACAGAGTAGAAGGACAGATTGGGTGGGAGAGACTCAGGATAGATTGTGGTGGGGAGTTCCTGTGGAAAGGACAGGCTCCAAACAGGTTGGGGTTCCAAAATGATGGGAGACACTCTGGAGGTGAGCATGGGAGGAAGTGATGAGGGGGTCTTAGGCGTTATTATTTATTTCAGGTGCTTTTATAGCACTGTCAATTTACGCAGCACTTTTTATATATATATATATATATATATATATATATATATATATATATATATATATATATACATACAGTATCTCACAAAAGTGAATATCACAGGACATGGTTCCAGTAATCCATGTCCTTAGTCTGCTTGTCTTCACCAAATTGTAGGCTTTCTTGTGCGTCATCTTTAGAAGAGACTTTCCCGACGCGCGTTTCGTCACAATCTGACATCATCTCGGGGAACCAAATTCCTTGTATTATAGCATTACCCAAGAGTATTAGTAACCATTAGTATTCACACAACAAAAAACAGAATTGCCCATGGGACTTTTAAAGAGCACACCTCAAGTAAAATGTATAAATTATTTATTTAACATACATTTAAAAACAACATGTAATACAGAAAAAATAAAATATATTTAATATCAACATATTGGTAAATTTTACGTTTATGTAATGAAACTTTCTATGAGACCTGGATATGTCATAAAGATGGCTGCCACGTTACCGGCCACCAATTGCTAAGTTTGTTTCCCTCCTAGGGTGTGGGTACTTTCATTGTGGGATTTATATCCTTCGCTCTGGTTCCAGTCTCTTGCGGCATCCCACTGGTTTCCATCTCCCCGCCCTCACATCGCTCCGGGGGGGGGTGGGGGGGGGGGGAAAGCTTGGTGGCATGGTTGGCATTTTATACATTTATCCATCTACTTGTATGGACGTTCGATTTTGACGTTTCTGTTATAAGTTTAGGGTAGCCAACCCACCAATATAAATCTTTTGGATAATCTCAAAATATGCTACAGTGAAGCTATACCATTAGCGGCGATGTTGTAGCTTCACTGTAGCATATTTTGAGATTATCTGTTTATATTTACTGTATAGTGCCTGCTTATGTTTCTGGTGGAAAACAATAGTATTGTTACTCTATGAGCACTGGGAGGGAGGTACCATTTTTACTTTTGTGTTTGAATACTTCTCATTTTGTGTATAAATCTTTTGGATACTTCACAAAAAGTCCTCTATACCACACTAGTAGGCCAGGAGTCCTTCACTAATTGCATCTATTTGTGCTTCTCCCCAAGAAGCGAGACGACTCTCGTGAAACGCGTCAAGACCTGGCACAGCTATACCAGACTACTGGCAGTCATCTTTATGACATATCCAGGTCTCATAGAAAGGTTCATTACATGAATGTAAAATTTACCAATATGTTGATTTTTTTTTTAATATATTTTCTTTTTTCTGTATTACATGGTTTTTAATTTTATGTTGAATAAATCGTTTATACATTTTACTTGAGGTGTGCTCTTTAAAGGTCTCATGGGCAATTCTGTTTTTTGTTGTGTGCAAACTATTGGGGACTGAGTATCACCTCCCACCCATCTCATACCAGCTCTGCACTCTCTACTCCAATAACCATTAGTATTGTTATTGGAGCGTTTTGCAGGGAGCGTGTCGCTGACATTCCAGGATTCCGTGCTCGGAGTGATTGCAGCGGTCCGGCTCTCCAGTGTGCTGTCACTGCAGGGCATCTTCATATATTAACAAAGCACTTGTATATGTTTTCATAGGTGAAAAAATGCTTCTCTTAACCCTTCGTTCCTGCGTGACGCACAGCAGGGTGCAAGCTCTGCGTTTCATCCACACTGCTGAAAGCCGGGTAAGTGGTTCACTACAGTTAAAGTAGAGCTATATTCTAAATACTTATTTGAATAGAGTAAGGGAAGGTTATAACTCCGGTTGGTTTATTTTTTACCATCTGTGCCCCGTTCAAGAGATTTTCCTTCACTTCCTGTCCCATAGCCAAAACAGGAAGTGAGAGGAAATCTCTGCACATTAAAGAGGTTGTAAAGGCAGAAGGTTTTTTTTTTTTATTTTTTATCTTCATTCCATGTGGCATAGGAGAGGGGGTGGTGCTTAATAGACATGTGCAATTTGTTTAGTTCCCAATTTTCAAATTTCCAAAATTTAGAATTAACGAATTTTCAAATTTCCAAATTGTCGAAAATATGGAATTTCGGAAATTGGAAATTTGGAAATTCGAAATTTTGGAAAATTTTAAATCCAAAAATAAGAATGAAAATCTGAAAATTCGAAAATCTGAAATAACTAATAATAAATGTTAAATTATAGGCCTTGGAATTTCCTTTCAAATTTGGCTGTAAGACCCCTTTTACACTGGGGCGGTTTGCAGGCGCTATTGCGCTAAAAATAGCGCCTGCAAACCGACCCGAAAGTGCCGCTGCTGGGGCTTTCACACTGGAGCGGTGCGCTAGCAGGACGGGAAACAAAGTCCTGCTAGCAGCATCTTCGGAGCGGTGAAGGAGCGGAGTGTATACACCGCTCCTGCCCATTGAAATCAATGGGGCAGCGCGGCTATACCTCCGGCAAAGCGCCTCGGCTGAGGCGATTTGCGGTGGTTTTTAACTCTTTCTCAGCTGCTAGCGGGCAAATACCGCCGCTAAAACGACGGTAAAGCGTCGCTAATACTATAGCGGCGCTTTACAGCCGACGCCACCCCCGCCCCAGTGTGAAAGGGGCCTTAATGATCGTATTTGTATGAATTATTTGAAATAATGAATGCCGTATCTAAACAAAAGGAACGTAACAATCTAATAATAATAATAATAATAATAGTAATAATAACAATAATATTAAAACATTTTTATTATTGTTAATTTGTTCCATTCCATTTGTTTAGATGCGGCATTCGTTATTTTAGATAATTCGTAAATTCGGATGAATTTGTATTCGTTACGTTCACTAACAGCCAAAATTGAAAGGAAATTCCAATACCTATAATTTAATAGTTATTATTAGTTGGTTATTTTGAATTTTACTGATTTTGTCTCTTTTTTTGGATTTCCGAATTTCCAAAAAAAGCAAAAAAAAAAAACGAATGAAAACAAACAAATTTATTGTCAGTGCACATGTCTAGTGCTTAAAACAGAACTTCCCCTTTTGGGTGGAGCACCGCTTTAAATGTTTTCTCAAAAAACAAGGAAGAGGAAGAAGCCCCTGATCAAGAAATTTCCTACATTGGATCTTTTTACAGTCCTAAAAGGGTTTCTACAACCTCCCTTCAAACACATAGAGATATAAAAAGTTGTGACATTTGAAATGGTTCTACTAGTGTCAGGAAGGAGGGTCAGTGAAATTCGCGCTCTCTCAGGCTACTTTCACACTGAGGCGTTTTTACGGGAGTTATAGCGCTAAAAATAGCGCCTGTAAAGCGCCTCTCCAGTGTGAAAGCCTGAGGTCTTTCACACTGGAGCGGTGCGCTTGCGGGACGTTAAAAAAAAAAAAAAAAAAAGTCTTGCAAGCAGCATCTTGCAAGCACACTGCTCCTAAAGCGCCCCTGCCCATTGAAATCAATGGGCAGTGCCGCCAAAGCGCCTTTGGGCACTATTAACCCTCTGTTCGGCCGCTAGCGGGGGTTAAAGGCGTCCCGCTAGCGGCCAATATCGGCCAAAAAGCACCTCTAAAATGACGGTAAAGCGCCGCTAAAACTAGTGGTGCTTTACCGCCGACGCCCCCCCTGCCTCAGTGTGAAAGTGCCTTCAGTGTCAGAAGGGTATTGCACTATTCTGTCCAACACGGTTGTTGGGAGACAGTAACATATTTTCATAGATCACAAGATATTATTCCATTGTTCTGTGACAATCCAATCTACTGATAACGAGGCAAGTTTTCCACAATTTAGAAGCCAGAAGATGTTTATTAGCATTTCAGGAGCTCACTAAATTCTGGAGGAAGTCCACCAACATATTCATACTTTTTTTCCCAGTCCCAAGAAAAGAACTAGAGCAACCAAAAAATTCAATATCTAGGTAATATAATATATAGATATTATAATAGATTAGAAAATCTATTATAGCAGCCTATCAGTCTCAAAACAACCTGATGTATAGCTACACTTATTCTATATAAAACTGTGCAAATCAAACCAATCTAAAGCAATAATTAAAAGAGAAGTAGGGGTTTGTTTGTACCCCCCCCCCATCATACTTACCTGTGGATGGAGCATCTGTCCCCCGGCGCCTCTGCACTGAGAACCGAGCGATTGAACATGGCCGATGGCTTGATTCTCAGTTACCTGTGCAGAGAGCTGCTGCCTGTCAATCGCCAGCTCTCCTCTCTGCTTCTCCATGCTCGCTGGAGCTCTGAGCTGTGGAGGGGGCGGGGAGCTGAGAGGCGGGGACGGTGTGTCGGTCCAGGCACCTGGCGGATCCAGACTTCCATTGTCGGGATGACGCGGTGCCTGGACTGATTCCTGTGACGTCAGCAGAGAGCGGACTACAGTCGGGCTCTCTGCTGAAAATGGGTCAAGGAGTGCAAACAGAATTGCACTCCTGTGACCCATAAGAGAAGCCCAGCCAAACGTGCCCAGGCTGGACTTCTCCTTTTATAATTGAGAAAAAATGTCATGCAAAATTATAAGGAGAAAAGGAAAAATGTGAACGATTGAATTTCCAAGCTTGCGTGATATGCTGGAATACATTAAAGGCTGTTAAATTCTTTATCTGTGGTTATTTTAGCAGACTGGCACCCTATGGAAACATGCCATACAGAAAAGATGGAAAAGCACTACAATATCAGACATGGTTACGCCTTCCAGAGCGGCTGTGGCGTCCGTACCAAATGCCGTTGCAAACAGAGCAATAGGACGATGGCTGCTTCTATGTAGTGGCATGGTAGGGGGCGCTGTTCTCCTCGGAGGAGTTACTAGGTAAATTCATTGTTTGTCCTCTATCAGTATTTTCTTTGCCTTTTTGTCTTGTATTTGTTATTGGCTTTTGTCACATATAATTATTGGTGATAGAATAGAAATGAACACCTTCAGGGATGCATTGACATGTTTTCTGCCTTGTTTTTTCTCAGGTTAACAGAGTCTGGCCTGTCAATGGTCGATTGGCACCTCATTAAAGAGATGAAGCCACCAAGCAATGAGGAAGAATGGGTGGCGGAGTTTGAAAAATACCAGCAGTTTCCTGAGTTTAAAGTGTAAGTAGATGCAAATAAATAACCACCGATGGGAAAGAAGTGATAAAAGATCCTAAGAACAGCACCTTTTGTGGGATAACTGCCAAGTCAGATTGGCATGCCTGGTACTGACACCCGGCGTAGGAGCTTGTACCAGGGGCCAATGAATTAAAAAAACAGTGAAGTTAGCCCAATTTTTTTGTATAATATGAAAGATGATGTTAAGCCAAGTAAATGGATACCCAACATGTCATGCTTTAAGGTTGCGCGCAGTCGTGGAATGGCGACAAACTACGGTACTTAAAAATCTGCATTGGTGATGCTTTAAACATTTTTGATGGTTTCCTGTTTTGAGTTACAGAGTGGGGTCTTGCGCTAGAATTACATTTACATTTTCGGGGGCGTGACCTACGTATGCTTCCACTTTTGCGTGCGGGATGGGGCGCTTGAAATTGTTTTTTTTTTTGTTTTGTTTTTTACACTGTCCTTTTAAAAAAAAATGTTTTCTGATCACTCTTATTGCTGTCACAAGGAATGTAAACATCCCTTGTGACAGTAATAGGCAGTGACAGGTACTCTTTATTGGAGGGATCCGGGGGTCTAAAAGACCCCCAACCCCTCCTGCACTTGAAAGTGTTTAAAACGCTAAGATCGGCATTTTTGAATACTGTGGATTTTATAAAAATGACGCCGATGTCGTTTCTGGGTTACTACATCCGAGGCAGATGTTGCTGGCTGGTGGCTCGGGTCTCCCGATGAGACCTGAGAGCCCAGATGAGCCGCGGAACGGGGGGGGGGGGGGAGGACGCGTTGCCTTCCGCTGCTTGTAATAACAGCCGAGCAGCTGCTTGGGCGCATCGATTGTTATAAAAAGAAAGCCGACAGTCAGCTCTAAAAAAAAATGTTACCGGGTGATGCCGGCAGCTGCATATCATCCCTGTACAACCACTTGAAGTCAATTGTGATTTCGCGGCAAGTGGTTAATTAAAAAAAAAACTTTTATTCTTCACTTGACAGGTTGCGTTAAACTGACTTCATCTGCAGATGGAAGTTCATCCCTTTGATCTGTAGATGAGTAGACAGAAAGATACAAAAAGAAACACTGTTTCTTCTTATCTTAGTGTTTCAGCGACTGAGCAATGTTGTTGACAAACATTGCTGCTCCTTTTTTTTTTTTTTTTTTTTTTTTTTTATTGACCGTTAATTCTCTAACCACATAACGACCGGCGCACGCCGATGTGCGTCGGCAGAAAGGGGTGGACAGGCAAATGGGCGTACCTGTACATCCCTTTGAATTTGCCGCCGTGCCGTTGCGAGCTCCGTGAGTCGGATCGCGAGTCCCGCAGGCTCGATGTCCGCGGGAATACCCGCGATCATCTCAAGGAGAGGAAGAACGGGGACATGCTGATGTAAACAAGCATCTCCCCGTTCTGCCTAGTGACACTGTCACTGATTACCGCTCCCTGTGATCGGGAGTTATGATCAGTGATGTGTCACACGCAGCCCCTCCCCCCCCACAGTTAGAATCACTCCCTAGGACACACATAACCCCTTGATCGCCCCCTAGTGGTTAACCCCTTCACTGCCAGTCACATTTTTACAGTAATCGGTACAGTTTAATGGCACTGATCGCTGTAAAAATGACAATGGTCTCAAAAAATGTGTCGAAATTGTCCGATGTGTCCGCCATAATATTGCAGTCACGATAAAAATCGCAGATCGCCGCCATTACTAGTAAAAAAAAAATGATTCATAAAAATGCCATAAAACTATCCCGTATTTTGTAGACGCTATAACTTTTGCACAAACCAATCAATAAACGCTTATTGCGATTTTTTTTTTTATTTTTTTTTTTTTTTTTTTTTTTTTTTTTTTTTTTTTTTTTTTTTCCAAAAATTTGTAGAAGAATACATATCGGCCTAAACTGAGGGGGAAAAAAAATATTTTTATATGTATTTTTGGGGATATTTATTATAGCAAAAAGTAAAAAATATTGCTTTTATTTTTCAAAATTGTTGCGCCCTTTTTTTTTTTTTTTTTTTTTTTTTTGTTTATAGCGCAAAAAATAAAAACTGCAGAGGTGATCAAATACCACCAAACAAAAAAGCTCTATTTGTGGGAAAAAAAAAAAGATGTAAATTTTGTTTGGGAGCCACGTCGCACGACCGCGGAATTGTCAGTTAAAGCGACGAAGTGCCGAATCACAAAAAGTGCTCTGGTCTTTTGCCAGCCAAATGGTCTGGGGCTTAAGTTGTCAACACTTCAGCTGTCAACAGGGGAACCCCATAAGCCATTGATTAAGGACATGGCGGGCGCTCCTTAGCCGGGTATTGCTGGCTTTTTTTTTTTTTTTTTTTTTTTTTACATTTTAGCTATTGGTGGGGGAATCCCGCTGACAGCTGAAAGAACTGAGTCTGAAAGTATAGGTGCATTTGTACAAGTACCGATACTCGTGCAAATGCTTTAGGGGGGTGGGGCCGAGTCCTGTCTACATCAATAGATGCAGCAGCAGGACACAGGAGCGCGCCCGCATGGGTGCCCCGAGGGAGAGCGTCTCTCCATGGGGGGCACTCGAGAAGAGGAGGAGCCAGGAGCGCCACTGAGGGACCCCAAAAGAGGAGGATAGGGGTCAACCAACTGTACAGAGGAGGTAAGTATGACATGTTTATTTTTGTTTTTTAAATGAACCTTTAGATCCTGCTAATGATCCGACTTTGTTGACCTAGAGGCCTATTTGCATCATGATTTTCACTCCTGTAATGAAGTGTCCTGCCTGACGTTCGCTGTCTGCATAATGTCCTCAGTGGCTGAACCTGCCTCTTCTTTCTGTGTACATCGAGTGTTAACTTGTGTTTTTTTTTTTTTTTCTTTTTTCTCCTTTTAGATTGAATCGTGACATGACGCTGAATGAGTTCAAGTACATTTGGTTCATGGAGTACTCCCACCGTATGTGGGGGCGAGCAGTGGGTCTGGCGTACATTCTGCCCACTATTTACTTTTGGAGGAAGGGATGGTTCAACCGTGCACTGAAGGGACGGGTGCTCTTCCTGTGTGGCTTAGTCTGCTTCCAGGTGAGGACTGATCAGCGGGAAGAGTCCTATAATGCCCCCCTGGTGTAGCGATTTGGCTTTTCCCAGCTCTCCCGCCTGTATGTCTTTTTGCAGGGTCTCCTGGGCTGGTACATGGTGAAGAGCGGATTGGAGGAGAAGCCGGACTCCTATGATGTTCCCCGCGTCAGTCAGTACCGGCTAGCCGCACATTTAGGCTCCGCCTTGGTTTTGTATTGTGCAAGTCTTTGGACGGGATTGTCTCTGCTCTTCCCAAGACAAAAGGTATAGCAATGTGTTGGTGAGGTGAATGCAGCTCTTTACAGCTGGTAACTTCCCCGGGATCATGTGTAGTGTGATTTTATTATATTCTTATTTATTGTGACATCTCTTTGTATTTCTATATGGAAGAAACTAATATGAGAACACACATTGGGGTGTATTTACTAAAGCTGGAGAGTTTAAAATCCGGCTCACTTCTGCATGGAAACCAATTAGCTTCTAACGTCAGCTTGTTCAATTAACTGCTTGCCGACCGCTTCACGCACATATACTGCAGCAGAATCGCGTACCTGTACGTTGCCCTTTAAGAAGCGGCTTGCGGACGCCCACTGTGAGCTCCGTGAGTGTGATCGCGGGTCCCGCAGACTCGATGTCCGCTGGCATACCCGCGATCGTCTCACGGAGAGGGAGAACGGGGAAATGCTGATGTAAAAAAGCATTTCCCCGTTCTGCCTAATGACACTGATCACAGCTCCCTGTAATCGGGAGCGGTGATCAGTGTTGTGTCATGTCACACACAGCCCCCCCCCCCCCGTTGGAATCACTCCCTAGGACACACTTAACCCCAACAGCGCCACCTAATGGATAACCCCTTCACTGCCAGTCCCATTTACACAGTAATCAATGCATTTTTAATTGCACTGATCGCTGTAGAAATGTGAATGGTCCCAAAATTGTGCCAAAAGTGTCCGATGTGTCCGCCATAATGTCGCAGTCGCGATAAAAATCGCTGATCGCCGCCATTACTAGTAAGAAAAAAAATATATTAATAAAAATGCTGTAAAACTATCCCTTATTTTGTAGACGCTATAACCTTTGCGCAAACCAATCAGTAAACTCTTATTGTGGTTTTTTTTTTGTTTTTTGTTTTTTTTTTTACCAAAAATATGTAGAAGAATATGTATCGGCCTAAACTGAGGGAAAATTTTTTTTTTTTTTTTTTTTTTTTTTTTTTATATATATTTTTTGGGGGATATTTATTATCGCGAAAAGTAAAAAATAATGTTTTTGTTTTTTTTTTCAAAATTGACGCTATTTTTTTGTTTATAGCGCAAAAAATAAAAACCGCAGAGATGATCAAATACCACCAAAAGAAAGCTCTATTTGTGGGGAATAAAAGGACGTCAATTTTGTTTGGGAACCACGTCACACGACCGCGCAATTGTCAGTTATAACGACGCAGTGCTGAATTGCAAAAAGTGCTCTGGTCTTTGGCCAGCCAAATGGGTCCGGGACTGAAGTGGTTAAGCTTTGGCAATAAAACCTGGAAGCTGATTGGTTTCTATGCAGCAGTAAGCCTGATCTTGCACTCTTCAGCTTTGGTAAAAAAAAACCCATTGTCCTGATGTTAAATTGGAACTGGAATTTGGCTTTAAACCGGCTCTGATCACATAACTTAAAGTGATTGAAACGATCACCTTGTAATACAACCCGTTCAATTTAAAATAGAGATGAAAGGCCCAACATTTGTGTACAGAGCTGGCCGTACACTAGTAGAGTTTTATTTTAATTTATTTTCATTTTAACCACTTCCTTACCGCTCTATAGCCGAAAGGGCGGCTACAGCGCAGCTCTGTTCCAGGAGGGTGTCTATGGGTGTCCTCCCAGAACCACGCCTCTTGTGTGCCACCTGGGGGGACACTAGTAGAACCACTTCAATGTCACAACGTTTTCTACATATAACTCAATATGTTTGAAGGGAGATTGTAGGAACCCTTTTAGGACTGTAGAAAGATCAAATGTAGGAAATGTTTTGATCAGGGGCTTCGTCTTCCATTCAAACACAGCCGATCACAGATCGTAGCAAAGGGCCAATCACAGCAGCCCTTTACCACATGATCCGCTGTGTCCAATCACAGCTGTTCACAGTGTAAACAGAAATGCCAGTTTATTGGCAGTCCTCTTTTCACGTGTTGTTACAGCGAGAGGAGAACTGGTAACCGGCAATCCTGACAGGGGGCGTGCACACAGATAATCGGGGCACTGATCATCAGTGCTGCCTATTAGTGACTCCTCATCATTGCCTCTGCATCGGTGCAGCCTAATCAGGGCACATCGGTGAAGGAGAAAAATTACTTATGTGCAAAATTTTAGAACAGAAACTTAAAATAAATTTCTCAATTTTCTGTCTTTCGTTTTATTTTTTGCTAAAAAAAAAAAAAAAAATCACTTCAGCCCCGGAGAATTTGGCTGCTGAATGACCAGGCCATTTTTTGTGATACGGCACTGCGTCACTTTAACTGACAATTGCGCGGTCGTGCGACGCTGCACCCAAACAAAATTGACGTCCTTTTTTTCCCCACAAATAGAGCTTTCTTTTGGTGGTATTTGATCATCCCTTTGCGCTATAAACAAAAAAAAAAAGCGCCAATTTTTGGAAAAAAACTAAATATTTTGTACATTTTGCTAAAAATAAATATCCCCAATTTTTTTCCTCTGTTTAGCCCGATAAGTATTCTTCTACATATTTTTGTTAATAAAAATTGCAATAAGCGTATATTCGTTGGTTTGCGCAAAAGTTATAGCGTCTACAAAATAGGGGATAGATTTATGACATTTTTATTATTATTATTTTATTTTTTACTAGTAATGGCGACGTTCTGCGATTTGTACCGGGACTGCGACATTATGGCGGACAGATTGGACACTTTTGGGACGATTGACAATTACACAGCGATCAGTGCTAAAAAAAAAAAAAAATGCACTGATTACTGTATAAATTTCACTGTCAGGGAAGGGGTTAACACCAGGGGGCGATCAGGGGTGTTCCCTAGTGTGTGTTCTAACTGTAGGGGGAGGGGTATGACTATAGGAGATGACGGATTGTGGTTCCTAGCTATTAGGAACTCGCGATCTGCCTCTCCTCACAGAACAGGGATATGTGTGTGTTTACACTGTTCTGCCTCTTGTGCGCGCGACCGCCTGCCACGAGCATTGGCACCCCCGCAGTGCCTGTTATCCCGCTTGAAGGAGCCGACGTACAGCTACGACGGGCTCGTGGGATCGTGCCGACCTGCCGCAGTATAATGACGGCGGCTGGTTGGCAAGTGGTTAAATACTACCAAAAGAAAGCTCTTTCTGTCTCCAAAAAATTATAAAATTCTCATTCGGGTACTGTGTAGCGTGACCGCGCAATTGTCATTCAAAGCGTGACAGCGCTGAAAGCTGAAAATTGGCCTGGGCAGGGAAGGGTTGAAGGTACCCGGTAGGCAAGTGATTAAGAATGTTCAATATTTTTTTTGTTTTGTTTTTTCTACTAGTGGGGTCAAATCAGTGTTAGTTTTCGATCGCAGTGATGTGAAAATTTGAAGGAGCTGAATGGGGAAAAAAAAAATTCAAACTAATATCTAATAGTGTATGTGGTTTTTATTGGGGAAAGTCCATTCATTTCAAAATAGAATTCTAAAGCAAATAAAATTTTGAAGTTCTTTCACACATTTGTCAAGTCCTCGAATGTGCTGAGAATTTTCATATGACTGTCCCTATGAACATCTTCCAGTGTATGGCCAGCTTTACATAAGGTGCGAATCTTGGCAGTCAAGGTTTCAGACCCCAACCCCCCCACCCCATGTGTGGGGTTTTTCCTCTCTGGAGGGGTGGGAGACGGCCCCCCGGGGACTTTTGGTGGCTGATTGGTTTCCAGTGTAGCAACAGTCCTTCAAATTGCTGTACAGTCGAGGGGGAGTCGCATAATCCTACAATCAGAGACATAATATGATGTATATATGGTAATGTATTCATAACTCAGATCTCTTATCTACTCCTCTTCCAAATGTAAATTTTCATAACATTTATTTCCCTAGAAGGTGAAGGTTGAACCGATGATTGCAGGAATGTCCCCTAAACATTGAATTACGTTTTTGTTTCACTCCATAGTTGCCTGAGACCCGCCAGCTGTTAAAGTTGAGAATGTTCACACATTGGACCACAGGCCTGGTCTTCCTCACCGCACTCTCAGGTATCCGACCATAGAATGATACCTCTGTACAACGTAAGGGCTCGTTCACACAGGTGCTCAGCTCCATGCAGCAGCCAGAACCATTGACTTTTTTTTATTTATTTTTTTTACTCCTGCTGAGCTGCATGCAGGCAGCCCATAAGAGGTGAATGGGGGACGCACCGGCAGTATAGGCTCACCTGTGTATCCAAGTTTTACAGGTACTCAGGGGTGAGTGCACGGACCCTTTACTGTGTACCTGTAAAACCGGACTATATGTGAGCCCATACAGCCGATGCATACCCACTCACTGCATGCAGCTCAGCGGTAGTAAAAAAAAAAATGTTTTTAAAAAGTAGACTGCTCTGGCCGCTGCACCACTAACTGTGGAAGAGAATTCCACAGCTTTAACACTCTGACAGTAAAAAACCCCTTACACAGTTTGAGATTGAATTGCTTCTTGTCCAATTTCATTGTGCTGCTGCATGTCTTCTTTAGACACCTTAGGTTAAATAGTTCCCCCCTCAATGCTGCAGTCACTATTTAAAGATCTGTATATTGTGATCATATCCCCTTTTTAAGCGTCTCTTCTCCAGGGAGAATAAGTTTAGTATTTGTAGTTGTTCTTCTTTAATGATCTCCTTCATCCCCCATAACCGAGCTCCTCCATTCCCCCCCCCCCCCCCCCCATAACTGAGCTCTTCCATCCCCCATAACTGAGCTCTTCCGTCCCCCATAACTGAGCTCTTCCGTCCCCCATAACTGAGCTCTTGCGTTTCCCCCATAACTGAGCTCTTGCGTTTCCCCCATAACTGAGCTCTTGCGTTTCCCCCATAACTGAGCTCTTGCGTTTCCCCCATAACTGAGCTCTTGCGTTTCCCCCATAACTGAGCTCTTGCGTTTCCCCCATAACTGAGCTCTTGCGTTTCCCCCATAACTGAGCTCTTGCGTTTCCCCCATAACTGAGCTCTTGCGTTTCCCCCATAACTGAGCTCTTGCGTTTCCCCCATAACTGAGCTCTTGCGTTTCCCCCATAACTGAGCTCTTGCGTTTCCCCCATAACTGAGCTCTTGCGTTTCCCCCATAACTGAGCTCTTGCGTTTCCCCCATAACTGAGCTCTTGCGTTTCCCCCATAACTGAGCTCTTGCGTTTCCCCCATAACTGAGCTCTTGCGTTTCCCCCATAACTGAGCTCTTGCGTTTCCCCCATAACTGAGCTCTTGCGTTTCCCCCATAACTGAGCTCTTGCGTTTCCCCCATAACTGAGCTCTTGCGTTTCCCCCATAACTGAGCTCTTGCGTTTCCCCCATAACTGAGCTCTTGCGTTTCCCCCATAACCGAGCTCCTCCGTCCCCCTTATTAGCTTTGTGGCCCTTCCCTGGACTCTGTCCAGTTCAACCACATTCTTCCTGAGAAATGATGACCAAAATGTCATACTCAAGATGTGGCTGAACCTAAATTATGTAAAGTGCTTTGCATTATCATCAGCAAACACTATAATTGAACTACAGTGGTACCTTGGATTACGAGCATAATTCGTTCCAGAAGAATGCCTGTAATCCAAAACACTCATAATATCAAAAGCGAGTTTACCCATAGGAAATAATGGAAACTCAGATAATCTGTTCCAGTTGCACTGCTAGTGTAACCAGAGGTGTGTGTGTGGGGGGGGGGGGGGGGGGCGCCGGAA
The DNA here is from genome assembly GCA_037952835.1 of Lithobates septentrionalis. NCBI lineage: Eukaryota > Metazoa > Chordata > Amphibia > Anura > Ranidae > Lithobates > Lithobates septentrionalis. The sequence continues at coordinate 641,694 of JBBDGP010001686.1, forward strand.
ACATTCGGCAACACTCGGAGAGCACTCTGAGCTGCTCGGATGCACTCGGAAAGGCTCGAGAACCAAGTGTTTCTGAGTGTATTCGAGTGTCCCTGAACGGTTCCTAGTTTCACCGGCGCCCCCCGCACCTCTGGCCAAATGCAGTACTGCACACCCCAGAGACTTGAATCTTGCTCGTTTTGCGAGACAACGCTCGCAAACCGCATCAGGATTTTTAAAAAATAGCTCATATTGCGAGACACTCGTAAAACACGTTACTTGCAATCCGAGGTATTACTGTATTCATTTCAACCTCTATATCGTTTATGAACAAGTTAAATATAATTGGTCCCAGGACAGAGCCTTGGAAACGCTCACAACTCCAGACCATTCAGAAGATATGCATTTAATCCGCACCCTCTGGACACATTCCTGTAACCAGCTTTATATCTTTGGGGTTGGGGTGCATACAATATTGTCAATGACAAAAGACTTTAATTTGTAAAATAAGCATTTGTGGGGTACATTATCAAATGTCTTAGTGAAGTCCAGATACACCACGTCCACAGGTCTTCCTCTATCCAAATTACAGCTCCCCTCCCCATAGAATGTTAACAGGTTGGTCTTTCAAGAAAGATCCTTCATAAATCCATGTTGGTTACTTCTAATGATACTATTTTAAAGGCTAATTCTTGCATATGGCCCCTTATCATTCCTTCCAATACTTTACATACTATTTCTGTTAGGCTGACTGGTTTGTAGTTTCCATGTATCCATCTTGGCCCTTTTTTGAATATTTGGTACCAAGTTTGCTTTTCACCAATCAGCTGGCACCTTTCCACTCACTAAGCTGTGTTTTGTGGGTTAAACTGGATGGAGTTGTGTTTTTGTGTGGGGTTTTTTTTTTTTTTTTCAAACTCTATTTAATTGTGGGCCGCATCAGCATTATGGTTGTCCTTAAAGGGGCGGATGGATCTGTAAGACTCTATAAATTTATGCAGGGCTTTTTTTCTTAGAGAATAGGTGTAGGAACCACGCTTCCTCGTCGGACTGCATACAATGGTGGGTGTGGCCAAACTGCACTAAGAGTGGGAGGATCTTAAAGGGGCAATAAATACCAGGCGTGCAGGGTTCAGGGGTGCGCTGTGTACAGAGTGCAGGGTTCAGGGGTGCGCTGTGTACAGAGTGCAGGGTTCAGGGGTGCGCTGTGTACAGAGTGCAGGGTTCAGGGGTGCGCTGTGTACATAGTGCAGGGTTCAGGGGTGCGCTGTGTACAGAGTGCAGGGTTCAGGGGTGCGCTGTGTACAGAGTGCAGGGTTCAGGGGTGCGCTGTGTACAGAGTCCAGGGTTTAGAGTTGAGAACTACGCTACATACAGAGTGCAGGGTTTAGAGTGGGCTTTGCACAGTGTGCAAGGTTCAGCTCCTTCACAGGATGTCCATATATCTCACTTGCACCTCCCCCCCCCTGGGTGCGAGGGCCACATGAAAAGGGTGTAAGCCATCTGGTTCTAGTTCTGAGCTTTGAGGATTTGGATATCTGTTTTTGCAGTGACTATGATATCTGGACTAGTGCTGCTAGCTTCCTCACCAAGGGATGCTTACAAATTTCTCACTCGTGCTTAGAGAGCGACCTCCTGTGTTCACAATGCAGCAGGACAGCCACTCTGCATGTGACCCGGAGGTACGGTATGTGCATAGTTACATTAGTGCAGGCTGAATCAATGTAACTATATAAAAAAAATACCTGGGATTCTTCTTTAATGTGTCCCTTAATTTTCATACTCCTAAAATCCATTCCTTGGAATCTATTGAGTGACATAGGCCCCACCCCTCTCTGATTTATGATCATATTCTCTATACGGCATGCTAGGAGAGCGAATCTTGGGCTGGTTTCGTTTTTCTTGAGTATTTTTTGTTTGCTGGTCTCCAATCCCCCTGTAGGTGACGGTATAACCTGAACATGAAAGATTTTGTATCCCTTATTGAACTCCATATAATCTTTTTCTTGGTGAGTTCAGGAATTCCGTTTTATACTGAGGTATACTTCACATAGCAAACAGCGTTATATTAATCCTCTGGTTGTCTATAGAAGTCTACGTTTTCTCTGGTGTATCCCATCATAACCTGGAATCTTCCACTCTGTATCTTCTTAGGGGCCTTTGTGGCTGGTCTGGACGCTGGCCTTGTCTACAACTCCTTTCCAAAGATGGCGGACCGCTGGATTCCAGATGACCTTCTGGCCTTCTCCCCAACCTTCAAGAACATCTTTGAGAATCCAACAACTGTACAGTTCAACCATCGCATCCTTGTGAGTAAAGGAAAGCTTGCTGTTTTTAATTCTGTAGCTTCTCACAGGCTTGTTTCTGAAGATCTTTGTTCCTCCCATAGGGGACCACTTCTGTAGCCGCCATTACTGGGTTGTATTTCTATTCCCGGAAGATCCCACTTCCTCGGAGGACCAGGCTGGCTGTGAACAGTCTACTTGCTATGGCGTATTTACAGGTAATTCCTCTCTGGCATGCTACAGGTGAACTCTATCGTGTCACTTCCACTATATAGATGTACAACGGAACCATAAGAATCCTGTGCTGAGTCTCCCTCCATTTTCTGTGTGCGAGGGTCACATATTCTGCTGGTTGCATCCAAATTAAGTATGCAGAGTGACACTTTACATCCTAAATGTATTGGTATCTATAGTAGCCAGTTTAGGAGAGTAATGCTCATGGTAATGTCAGTTCATCAAAAACAAAGAGTTAAAGTGGTTCTAAAGTCAGAAGGAACAAACCTTTTTGGGTGCAGCCCCCCCCCCCCCCTTATACTTACCTGAGCCCCATCTCAATCCAGAGCTTCAATGGCTCACACAGCAGCGGGCACCATGGGCTCCAATCAATCAAAGCCAGTGAGCCACTGAGTAGAGTGGGGGGGGAGAGGCGCCAATGTCCATTCACAGGAGCACAGCTCGGGAGTGAGCCTGCTTGAGTGCCCAATTAGCTTGCTTTTTGGGGGGGGCACTCGGCAGGGGGGAGAAGCCGGGATCGCTTATACTTACCTGTGCCCTATCTCGATCCAGTCATGTGCATGAGAGCAGCGGCTCTCCCAGGTCTCCCTTTCCTCATTGGCTCGCACAGCAGTAGTAGCCATTGATTCCTCCTGCTGTCAGTCACAGCCAGTGAGTCAATGAGGAAAGAGCAGGTGGGCGGGGCTGAGCCACAATCTGTGTGTTAATAGACAATGTACATTCACAGGAGTGCGGCTCAGGAGCGAGCCTGCTCGAGTGCCCCGATAGCAAGAGGCTTGTTATTGGGGGCACGCAGCCAGGGGGGAGGAGCCAGGACCACCAGCGAGGGACCCAAAAAAGAAGAGGATGGGGCTGCTCTGTGCAAAACCATTGCACAGAGCATGTAAGTATAATATTTTTGTGTTTTTTGTTTTTATAATTGTTTTTAATTTGAATTAAAAATTAATGTCCCCCAGTGTAGATCCAGTAGATTCAATCACAATGAACGCTACCACTGACCCAAAAAAAAAACGCCGCACCCGTCACTAGCTCTCGCCGTCTGACAAGTGATCGTAAAGTCTTGTTTTTTTGTTTTTTTTTTTTCAATAAAAATAACAAACATGTCATACTTACCTGCTCTGTTGCCGTGGATTTTCACAGAGCAGCCCGGACCCTCCTCTTCTCGGGTCCCTCTTTGTCAGCTTGCTGTGGGGGCACCTGAGCCAAGTCACAGCTCCCTGCGTCCATTCAGACATGGAGCTCCGGCCCCGCCCCCTCTCTCTCCTGATTGGCTGACTGACAGCAGTGGGAGCCAATGGCGCTGCTGCTGTGTCTCAGCCAATCAGGAGGGAGAGTCTCAGATGGCAGAGACATTTGTGGACATGGCTGGACAGAGATTGGGCTCCGGTAAATATTAGAGGGGCGGAGGGGGGCTGCTGCACACAGAAGGCTTTTCATTCTAATGCAAAACACCTTCTACCTTTTAACTCCTTTTTAAATAGCTAATGGGCGACGTCACCGGGTGGCCCCACCCCTTGTGAAGTCATCAATCGATGCATGCTGGCGACGATGATGTCACAGGGGCAGGTTCACCCGTGGATGTTGCTGTTTAGCCCCACCCATTAGCTAATGAACAACTGTTTTTAATGAAGGACAAAAACTTTTTTTTTTTTATTATTTCTTTTTGACACTTTTTGGTGAATGAGTAGGGGTACAATGCACCCCGTACTCATTCACATAGGTGGGGGGAGCCCCTTGTTAAAGGGGGCTTCCAGTTTCCAATAAGCCTCCTGCCCGCAAACCCCCACAACCACCGGCCAGGGTTGTGGAGAGGAGGCCCTTGTCCCCTAATGGATCATGTATGGCCGGTCTTAGACTGGGGGTTTTCTCTGTAGCTATATTTGAGTTTATGATCATTGGAGATTTTAGTCTGCTTTGTTTCCTTTTATACAGGGAGGGAGTGGAGGAGGGAGGGGGGGTATACTGGGAAGGGATGTGTAGTTTTGGTCTTTCACACTATTTTTCATTTCAGGTGACTCTTGGAATTAGCACTTTACTTCTGTATGTTCCTACTTCACTGGCAGCCACCCATCAGTCTGGCTCCCTGGCCCTCCTCAGCATGGCCATCTGGGTTATGAATGAATTGAGACGTTTTCCAAAATAGTGACTTTTATCCAATCGGATGTGTTGGTGTGGGATATTTAATGAATGATGCAGAGTGTGGGTTCGCATATTGTTTTGGATTTTCCATTAAAGGGACCGAAAAGACCTGAAGGATAATAAATTGCTGTAAATATATTTAGTATTTTGGCAGAGAGGCCTCCAAGTAAACATTTTGTCAATCTGCAAACCAAAGTTAATACTAAAATAAAGAAAAATAGACTTTTCAGTATTGTGTTGCCTTTGTCTTTTTTTTTTTTTTTTATGTATTTTTATTTATTTTGTTGCTGAATTCATCATTATCTATAAAAAGAAACCTAGGGGGGGTGGGGGGTGGTATCTGCTCCATATCTTTTTAAACAAGAGCTCCCTCCAGTGGTGAGATATCGTAACCCTTCCACTGCCCCACAAAGTACTCCTCAGCCTTTATAAAGAAAAGATATTCGTTGACTGCAACCCATCAGACCCGGCCTTTTCTAATACTTTCTGTTTACAAGTTTAAATCAGTATTTTTTGCTAGATAATTACTTATAACCACATAACATTATAAATATGTTTGTTTTGTTGTCGTTTTGTTTTTTTTGTTTTTTTTTTTTAAGCAGAGACCATAGGGAATAAATTGTCGATCGTTGCAATTTTTTATGTCACACAGTATTTGCGCAGCAATTTTTTTGGGAAAAAATCCACTTTAATGAATTTAAAGGAAAAAAAATACAATGTATACCCCGTTTTTTTTTGGTTTTTTTTTTGGAAGAATGCAGAGTAAATGGGTAACTGACGTGTCACGCTTTAACATTGCGCTTGTGGAATGGAGACAAACTACGGTATATAAATAAATCTCTATAGGCGATGCTTTAAAAATTTTTTACAGGTTACCTGCTTAGGGTTATAGAGGAGGTCTAGGGCTAGAAATATTGCTCTCGCTCTAACATTCACGGCAATATCTCACATGTGTGGTGCAAACACCGTTTACATATGCGTGTGCGACCTATGTATGCAAGCAAGGAGGGATGGGGCACTCCAAATTTTTTTTTTTTTTTTTTTTTTTTTTTTTTATATATATATATATATATATATATATATAAAATATAATATAATATAATTTATTTATTTCTTTTTTTACACTGTCCCTTTATTTTTAATCACTTTTATTTCCTTTACAAGGAATGTAAGCATCCCTTGTAATAGAAATCAGGGATGACAGGTCCTCCTCTATGGAGAAGACCCCAAATCCTCCATTCACCTTTAAAAGCAAAAGATTTAAAAAAATATTTAAATCTTTTTTTTTTTTTTTTTTTTGATCTTTTGCTTTAAAATTGTTTACTTCCACCCTGGACCGAAAGTGACATGACATTGTTCTGATCCTCCAAGGCCATAAAGGCGATCAGAGACTATCTGGTCCCAGTCATCCTCTGTGTCCAGCCAGCGGTACCGTTGGATCGTTTCTCGGGTGCGCCAGTAAAAACGGTGAGCCCGAGAAACAGCGACGGGAGGGGGGACGTCCGCTCCCGGTGCTTCTGAAAGCGATCCAGCGGTTAATGAGCCACTCTGACCGAGAAAGCCAGCTGCTGGCTAAAAACAAAAAAAGAATACCAGGGTTATGGCTGACAGCGAGCCACTTGCAAACCTCAATGTGTATATATACGCATTGCGGTCAATAAGTGGACAAGTACACCAGCGGTCTTGAATTAAAATTTACAAAGGTCCGGTCAGTAAAATTTTCTTTCGGCAGAGGTCTCAATCTCATGTTTGCATTAGAACACATCACAGCCCCCCCCCTGTACATCAGTGTCTTTGGCCTACCCTTTACATAATAGCTCCTATGTCCTTAGCCAGTCCTTCACATCACAACCCCTCCTAACATAACAATACCCTGGTCTCCCCGGTGGGATGGGAGAGCCCAAAAGAGCGGCGGGGGGGTGTCTCCTTCCGCTGCTTATAATAGAAAGCCTAAAAAACAATACTGGGGGGGGGGGGGGGTGTGATGCATCGACTCGGTATAACCACTGATAAGTGGTTAAAGAGCCACCTCTGCCCTTCTTCCTGGCGGTGGCGGTGCCGCCCCCTGAAAAATGTCACCCAGGGCAAATGCCTTGCTTGCTTCGCAGTAGATACACCCCTCTGGCACAGCCAACCCACGGTGATCATTGCTGGACGCACCTCACTAGAAGAGTTTTGTTCCCCTTCAATGCTGCATTGTGATGCGACCAGCGGATGTAGATGGATAGGTCACCATTAAGTTGGGTTGATGAAGGACACCAATCGGCACGACGTCGACTTCTTCACTAAATCACTGAAGACTGGATGACGTTGTATTCGCTAATGTGAACATTCGATGCTTGTGCAGGAAACGCAAATGTCATTCAGCTCACCCAACATCATTGCTGCATTCCCGGAATTATTCTGGAGAGGGGGGGGGGGGGGGGGGGTTGGGGGTTTATTGGGTCTCATGGATACGGTCACTATTGTGTATACATAGTAAAGTGTGGGAAAGTACGGTGCTGTATACAGCTGGCCATGGAAATTAATGTCTCTGCTGGTTGTACACTGAGACTCGGATAAACGCATGTATAGCGCATGGTGTATGCCATGGATCACTAAATGGCGGACCGCGGTCTGAACGCGGACCAAGTGACAGTCCTGTCCGGACCGCAGCCGCAACGTATCAACTGTGTGAGATTTGCTGAGTCTTGCGCCCGGCCGCCGCTGTCATCCTCAAGGCAGGCAGAGGCGGGAGGTGCTGCAGAACAGGAGTTTTTATTTTTTCAAATTAACAAGGGGGGTCATCACCCGCTTGTTCACATAGTAAGTTGGGCAGCTCCCCCCCCCCCCCCCCCCCGGACAGGCAAGAGACTCAGGAGAGCTCACACAGCTGCCTGTGCCTCTACCCTGCTGACAGTGAAGGAGGGGGGGGCTTACATTGAAAGAAGAGCTGTAATGTGGAGCGGCAGCGCTGTAAAGGGTACTCCGGCAGGTGGGGTAATGGTCCTCATAAGAGGACGCTTCCTGGCCGGAGTGAAATGCATTAAAGTAGAATTTTATTTTTTTTTTTCCTTTTTGAATAGAGCAAGGGAGACTTCTAACCCCTATCCTTTTTTTTTTTTCTCCATCTGTGTCCCATTGCCGAGATTTTCCTTTTTCCTTCACTTCCTGCCCCATAGCCAAACAGGAAGTGAAAGGAAATCCCTGCATATTTAAGGGAACTCCTTGGGGACCCCCCCCAGTTCACAAGAACTAGTGTCCCCATTGGAAAATCCCCCCCCCCCTTCTTGTTACTTTTCTGGGGAAAACCCAAAATTAAGAATTTCTTTTACTTTCACTTTCAATGATGATGATAAACAGGACAAATAGAGAGGATGAACCTCCTTAAAGCGGAGTTCCGATGGAAAAGAAAAATTAAAAAAGTCAGCAGCTAGAAAAATACTGCAGCTGCTGACTTTTAAAATAAGGACACTTGCCTGTCCAGGATGCCCATGATGTCCTCACCCAGCCGAAGCCGACCCGTCCCCTCGGCTCCCGGGTGGAGGCGTCGCCATCTTCAGTAAGGGAATCGGGAAGTGAAGCCTTGTGGCTTCACAGCCGGGTTCCCTACTGCGCATGCGCGAGTCACACTGCTTGTTCTGAATGGTCCCTGCTGTCTTCTGGAACCTGTGTGTCTCCCAAAAGACCGCAGGGGGGCGGACATGGCGTAGTTCGCCGCGGATTCTGCGGCGCTCTTTTGCCGGAAGTGGGAGCAAATACTTGTATTAGACAGGTATCTGCCCCTCCCCCCTGAAAGGTTCCAAATGTGACCCCTTAGGGGGGAGGAGGAACCGGATCGTCTGAAGTTCCATTTCTGAGTGGAACCCCGCTTTAACCGGGGGGCACAGACAGCAATAAAAACTGGACAGACGTTCTAATCCCTCTCCACTCTATCCAAAACTAAAAAAAAAAAAGTTTTGCCTTTATTTATACTTTAAGCGAGGGAATACTTCCGTGACGTCACGTCCGCTGTTTGAAACGCAGACCGCCATCTTAGAGTTCCAGAGCGGTGTTTTTGGGGCTTTTTTCCCCTCAAATGCCCGTATACAAGAGGAAAAGTTTGTAAGTGTGCAATCTGCTTTTTTTTTGCTTTTTTTTTTTTAAGTTTTTAACAAATAAAATACAAATTTGTTTTGTGGTTTTTTTTTTTTTTGTTATGTAAGCTCGTATAATGCATTTGTAAATTGACTGCTGGTATGATGATGCCATTAATGTATGAATATTTGTCTATCTGTATAATAATTTTCCAATAAAATTAAGATTGGAACAAATAAAATACGGAATTACACAAGGAATCTCTCCTGATTCTATTTCCCCACATTCATATGAAGATCATCACCCCACCCGCTGGAGGGGGGAAGGGAAACAACCGTCTACAATCACCAGAGGATTGCAGGTCCTTTTAACACGGGCGCTACAGCACTTTATTGATACCACTGGCACTGGATGAATAGGACACATATATATATATATATATATAATAAAAAAATTATTTTTTGCATGTTTTTTTAATACAAATAACCTGAGAGGAACCGCCCACCTTACACCTCAGCAGCAGTCTAAATAATTATATTTAACCACTTCGGCCCCGGAAGGATTTGCCCCCGGGCCATTTTTTTGCGATACGGCGCTGCGTCGATTTAACTGACAATTGGGCGGTCGTGCGCCGCTGTACCCAAATAAAATTTGATGTCCCCCCCCCCACAAACAGAGCTTTCTTTTGGTGGTATTTGATCACCTCTGCAGTTTTTATTTTTTGTGCTATAAACAAAAAAAAGCGACAATTTCGAAAAAAAAAAAAACATTATTTTTTACTTTCTGCTATAATAAATCTCCCCAAAAAAAAACGAATTTCTTCCTCAGTTTAGGCCGATATTTATTCTACATATTTTGGTTAAAAAAAAATCGTAATAAGCGTATGATGATTGGTTTGCGCAAAAGTTATCGCGTCTACAAAATAGGGGATAGATTTATGGCATTTTTTTTTTTTACTAGTAATGACGCCGATCTGCGATTTTTAGCAGGACTGCGACATTGCGGCGGACAGATCGGACACTTTTGACGCTTTTTTTGTGACCATTGACATTTATACAGCGATCAGAGCTAAACAAAAAGCCACTGATTACTGTGTAAATGTCACTGTCAGGGAAGAGGTTAACACTAGGGGGGCAATCAAGGGGTTAAATGTGTGTCCTAGGGAGTGTTTCTAACTGTGGGGGGGGGGATGGGACTGACTGGAGGAGGAGACCGATCGCTGTTCATAACCAGTATGAACAACAGATCTGTCTCCTCTCCCCTGACAGAACGGAGAACAGTCTGTTTACATTTGCATATCTCCACTCTGTCTCTCTCAGGAACAATTGCGGGTGCCCAACGGACATTGCGGTCGCCGGGCAGGTGCATCAGCTCCTACGTCACGCGGCGGGGGCGTGCGCCTTCCCTATACCCCTTACAGCGCCCGCCGTACAGCTACGGCGATTTGCGCAGGGGAGCCAAGCTGGCAGCTGGTCGGGAACTGGTTAAAGAATTTTACACACATACAGCGCGGGGATCACAATATTTAGCATCTACATACTGTGGGATATATTTATGGAATTTTTTTTTATTACTAGTAATGGCGGCGATCTGCGACTTGCGGTGGACAGATCGGACACCTAACTGACACTTTTTTTGGGGACCAGTGACACCAATACAGTGATCAGTGCTAAAAAAAAAAAAAATATGCACTGCCACTGTACTAATGACACTGGCAGTTAAGGGGTTAATAAAAGGGGCGATCAAAGGGTTAAATGTGTCCCTAGGGGGGTGCTTGCCAACTGTGGGGGAGGTGCTCTGACTGGGTGAAGACGGAGATCCGTGTTCCTGCTTAGCAGGAACGCAAGATCTCCATTGTCTCCCCTGTCAGAAGAGCGATCTTCCTTGTTTTACAGAGGCAGATCGCTGTTCTGCCTCTCCCTGGAACGATCGCGGGTGGGGCGGAGGACCTGCTGATTGGCTTCCCCTTTGTCCAATTAGCACGCGACTGCGCCTTCGGCGGCGTGCACGCCCCCCCCCCCCCCAGTGTCCTCTACAGTGAGCGGCGTACAGGCATGTCGTTTCGCACAGCCGGTCCACCGTGCGGCAGTAAATGTGCGGAAGTCGGTCCGGAACAAGTTAAAGAATTATATATTTTTTTTAAATGATTCGTTAACCTCTCAGCGCCGAGTGGCCACATATTTGCGTGCGATATTGCAAAAACAGTTGTGCCGAGAGAGAGCGCCGTACACGCCCCCCCCCCCCCCCAGCACCGTTATCGACGGCTAATGGAAAACTCACGATCGCTGCTTGCGATCAGATTTCTGATCCTGTGACCGCCAATCACGGCGGTCACATGATTCATAAACCCAGCCCCCGGCATCCGAAACCCCTTTAAAGGGCCGGCGATCGTGCTAAGGGGTTAAACTTACAAAAAACTACTATTCCTTTATATTGGCTTTTGAAATGTACAAATGCAGCAAATTAGAAATTAGATGAAAGGTTTTAGAGGCTGGGAAACAGTTTTTGAAAGATAAGAAGTGCATTTTCCATACATGTATATAGAGCAGACCAAAATGAGGGACATTGCTCCGAATGTCGGATACTCCCTCGAAATCAGTGACAGTTGGGAGCTATAGATTCTGTTTGTGTGAGAGCCAATCAGGAGCCTCCCCGCTGATCACATGAATGATGGGGGCGCCCACCACTCAGCATCGTTATTATAAGTGCGTCATCGGCTACGTCATCGGCTACGTCATCGGCTGCAGCATCTCCGCGCTCGGCTTGTTGTGCCTGAAACTGGCGCATGCGTAGTAGCAGGGGAGTAAAAACCATCTTTCTCAGGGTACCAATCTTCTCCCGGATCGCTGGCACCCGAGGCAGACCCCGCCTTCTACCCTCCTAGAAACACCCTTCTCCCCCCTCCAGTGTGTCCGCAAACCCCGCCCCCTCCAATGTACGCTCCGCCCTGCAGTCCATCGTTCCTCTAATGCAGAATGGTCCTCCTTCCTCTATGGGGGCGGTGCTCGGCGTTATCCTCACCTCTAACAGACACGCAGCTCGACCAATAAGACTAAAGGGAGGGAGAGCCATCAGCCAAAGAGAGGAGAGCGCTGCGGGGAAGGAGGCGGGGCCAGTGCTGCATGAAGAATACATTGTAGATCTGATCTTCCACCGGCCGGGATGACCGCTCACTCCTCCACCATCCCCTTCATCATCTTCACCACCTTCTGGGGGCTCATCGGCATCGCCGCCCCATGGTTCGTCCCCAAAGGCCCCAACCGAGGGTAAGAGGAGGGGGGGGGAGAGAGGGGGGGGTCATCACCATCATCATCCTCCTCCATATCATCATCCTCCATATCCCAACCCCCATCATCCTCCTCCATATCATCATCCTCCATATCCCAACCCCCATCATCCTACTCCATATCATCCTCCATATCCCTCATCATCATCCTCCTCCATATCCCTCATCATCACCATCCTCATCATAATCCTCATCCTCCATATCATCCTCCTCATAATCATCATCATCCTTCTTATTCTCCTTATGCCCCCATCATACCCCCCACACTCCTCTCCTGTACATACCGCCCCCATCATACCCCCCACACTCCTCTCCTGTACATACCGCCCCCATCATACCCTCCACACTCCTCTCCTCTACATACCGCCCCCATCACACCCTCCACACTCCTCTCCTGTACATACCGCCCCCATCATACCCCCCACACTCCTCTCCTCTACATACCGCCCCCATCATACCCTCCACACTCCTCTCCTCTACATACCGCCCCCATCATACCCTCCACACTCCTCTCCTCTACATACCGCCCCCATCATACCCTCCACACTCCTCTCCTCTACATACCGCCCCCATCATACCCCCCACACTCCTCTCCTGTACATACCGCCCCCATCATACCCTCCACACTCCTCTCCTCTACATACCGCCCCCATCATACCCCCCACACTCCTCTCCTCTACATACCGCCCCCATCATACCCCCACACTCCTCTCCTCTACATACCGCCCCCATCATACCCTCCACACTCCTCTCCTGTACATACCGCCCCCATCATACCCTCCACACTCCTCTCCTCTACATACCGCCCCCATCATACCCTCCACACTCCTCTCCTGTACATACCGCCCCCATCATACCCTCCACACTCCTCTCCTCTACATACCGCCCCCATCATACCCTCCACACTCCTCTCCTCTACATACCGCCCCCATCATACCCCCCACACTCCTCTCCTGTACATACCGCCCCCATCATACCCTCCACACTCCTCTCCTCTACATACCGCCCCCATCATACCCCCCACACTCCTCTCCTCTACATACCGCCCCCATCATACCCCCACACTCCTCTCCTCTACATACCGCCCCCATCATACCCTCCACACTCCTCTCCTGTACATACCGCCCCCATCATACCCTCCACACTCCTCTCCTCTACATACCACCCCATCATACCCTCCACACTCCTCTCCTCTACATACCGCCCCCATCATACCCTCCACACTCCTCTCCTGTACATACCGCCCCCATCATACCCTCCACACTCCTCTCCTGTACATACCGCCCCCATCATACCCTCCACACTCCTCTCCTGTACATACCGCCCCCATCATACCCTCCACACTCCTCTCCTGTACATACCGCCCCCATCATACCCCCCACACTCCTCTCCTCTACATACCGCCCCCATCATACCCTCCACACTCCTCTCCTGTACATACCGCCCCCATCATACCCCCCACACTCCTCTCCTCTACATACCGCCCCCATCATACCCTCCACACTCCTCTCCTCTACATACCGCCCCCATCATACCCTCCACACTCCTCTCCTGTACATACCGCCCCCATCATACCCTCCACACTCCTCTCCTGTACATACCGCCCCCATCATACCCTCCACACTCCTCTCCTGTACATACCGCCCCCATCATACCCCCCACACTCCTCTCCTCTACATACCGCCCCCATCATACCCTCCACACTCCTCTCCTCTACATACCGCCCCCATCATACCCCCCACACTCCTCTCCTCTACATACCGCCCCCATCATACCCTCCACACTCCTCTCCTGTACATACCGCCCCCATCATACCCTCCACACTCCTCTCCTGTACATACCGCCCCCATCATACCCTCCACACTCCTCTCCTCTACATACCGCCCCCATCATACCCTCCACACTCCTCTCCTCTACATACCGCCCCCATCATACCCTCCACACTCCTCTCCTCTACATACCGCCCCCATCATACCCTCCACACTCCTCTCCTGTACATACCGCCCCCATCATACCCTCCACACTCCTCTCCTCTACATACTGCCCCCATCATACCCTCCACACTCCTCTCCTCTACATACCGCCCCCATCATACCCTCCACACTCCTCTCCTGTACATACCGCCCCCATCATACCCTCCACACTCCTCTCCTCTACATACCGCCCCCATCATACCCTCCACACTCCTCTCCTCTACATACCGCCCCCATCATACCCTCCACACTCCTCTCCTCTACATACCGCCCCCATCATACCCCCCACACTCCTCTCCTGTACATACTGCCCCCATCATACCCTCCACACTCCTCTCCTCTACATACCGCCCCCATCACACCCCCCACACTCCTCTCCTGTACATACCACCCCCATCATACCCTCCACACTCCTCTCCTCTACATACCGCCCCCATCATACCCTCCACACTCCTCTCCTCTACATACCGCCCCCATCATACCCTCCACACTCCTCTCCTCTACATACCGCCCCCATCATACCCCCCACACTCCTCTCCTGTACATACTGCCCCCATCATACCCTCCACACTCCTCTCCTCTACATACCGCCCCCATCATACCCCCCACACTCCTCTCCTGTACATACCGCCCCCATCATACCCTCCACACTCCTCTCCTCTACATACCGCCCCCATCATGCCCTCCACACTCCTCTCCTCTACATACCGCCCCCATCATACCCCCCACACTCCTCTCCTCTACATACCGCCCCCATCATACCCTCCACACTCCTCTCCTGTACATACCGCCCCCATCATACCCTCCACACTCCTCTCCTCTACATACCACCCCATCATACCCTCCACACTCCTCTCCTCTACATACCGCCCCCATCATACCCTCCACACTCCTCTCCTGTACATACCGCCCCCATCATACCCTCCACACTCCTCTCCTGTACATACCGCCCCCATCATACCCTCCACACTCCTCTCCTGTACATACCGCCCCCATCATACCCTCCACACTCCTCTCCTGTACATACCGCCCCCATCATACCCTCCACACTCCTCTCCTGTACATACCGCCCCCATCATACCCTCCACACTCCTCTCCTCTACATACCGCCCCCATCATACCCTCCACACTCCTCTCCTCTACATACCGCCCCCATCATACCCTCCACACTCCTCTCCTCTACATACCGCCCCCATCATACCCTCCACACTCCTCTCCTGTACATACCGCCCCCATCATACCCTCCACACTCCTCTCCTCTACATACTGCCCCCATCATACCCTCCACACTCCTCTCCTCTACATACCGCCCCCATCATACCCTCCACACTCCTCTCCTGTACATACCGCCCCCATCATACCCTCCACACTCCTCTCCTCTACATACCGCCCCCATCATACCCTCCACACTCCTCTCCTCTACATACCGCCCCCATCATACCCTCCACACTCCTCTCCTCTACATACCGCCCCCATCATACCCCCCACACTCCTCTCCTGTACATACTGCCCCCATCATACCCTCCACACTCCTCTCCTCTACATACCGCCCCCATCACACCCCCACACTCCTCTCCTGTACATACCACCCCCATCATACCCTCCACACTCCTCTCCTCTACATACCGCCCCCATCATACCCTCCACACTCCTCTCCTCTACATACCGCCCCCATCATACCCTCCACACTCCTCTCCTCTACATACCGCCCCCATCATACCCCCCACACTCCTCTCCTGTACATACTGCCCCCATCATACCCTCCACACTCCTCTCCTCTACATACCGCCCCCATCATACCCCCCACACTCCTCTCCTGTACATACCGCCCCCATCATACCCCCCACACTCCTCTCCTGTACATACCGCCCCCATCATACCCTCCACACTCCTCTCCTCTACATACCGCCCCCATCATACCCTCCACACTCCTCTCCTGTACATACCGCCCCCATCATACCCTCCACACTCCTCTCCTGTACATACTGCCCCCATCATACCCTCCACACTCCTCTCCTCTACATACCGCCCCCATCATACCCTCCACACTCCTCTCCTGTACATACCGCCCCCATCATACCCTCCACACTCCTCTCCTCTACATACCGCCCCCATCATACCCTCCACACTCCTCTCCTCTACATACCGCCCCCATCATACCCTCCACACTCCTCTCCTCTACATACCGCCCCCATCATACCCCCCACACTCCTCTCCTGTACATACTGCCCCCATCATACCCTCCACACTCCTCTCCTCTACATACCGCCCCCATCACACCCCCCACACTCCTCTCCTGTACATACCACCCCCATCATACCCTCCACACTCCTCTCCTCTACATACCGCCCCCATCATACCCTCCACACTCCTCTCCTCTACATACCGCCCCCATCATACCCTCCACACTCCTCTCCTCTACATACCGCCCCCATCATACCCCCCACACTCCTCTCCTGTACATACTGCCCCCATCATACCCTCCACACTCCTCTCCTCTACATACCGCCCCCATCATACCCCCCACACTCCTCTCCTGTACATACCGCCCCCATCATACCCCCCACACTCCTCTCCTGTACATACCGCCCCCATCATACCCTCCACACTCCTCTCCTCTACATACTGCCCCCATCATACCCTCCACACTCCTCTCCTGTACATACCGCCCCCATCATACCCTCCACACTCCTCTCCTCTACATACCGCCCCCATCACACCCCCCACACTCCTCTCCTGTACATACCACCCCCATCATACCCTCCACACTCCTCTCCTCTACATACCGCCCCCATCATACCCTCCACACTCCTCTCCTCTACATACCGCCCCCATCATACCCTCCACACTCCTCTCCTCTACATACTGCCCCCATCATACCCCCCACACTCCTCTCCTGTACATACTGCCTCCATCATACCCTCCACACTCCTCTCCTGTACATACCACCCCCATCATACCCTCCACACTCCTCTCCTCTACATACTGCCCCCATCATACCCCCCACACTCCTCTCCTGTACATACCGCCCCCATCATACCCTCCACACTCCTCTCCTCTACATACTGCCCCCATCATACCCCCCACACTCCTCTCCTGTACATACCGCCCCCATCATACCCCCCACACTCCTCTCCTGTACATACTGCCTCCATCATACCCTCCACACTCCTCTCCTGTACATACCACCCCCATCATACCCTCCACACTCCTCTCCTCTACATACTGCCCCCATCATACCCCCCACACTCCTCTCCTGTACATACCGCCCCCATCATACCCTCCACACTCCTCTCCTCTACATACTGCCCCCATCATACCCCCCACACTCCTCTCCTGTACATACCGCCCCCATCATACCCTCCACACTCCTCTCCTCTGCATAGTGCCCCCATCATACCCCCCACACTCCTCTCCTGTACATACCGCCCCCATCATACCCTCCACACTCCTCTCCTCTACATACCGCCCCCATCATACCCTCCACACTCCTCTCCTCTACATACCGCCCCCATCACACCCCCCACACTCCTCTCCTGTACATACCGCCCCCATCATACCCTCCACACTCCTCTCCTCTACATAGTGCCCCCATCATACCCCCCACACTCCTCTCCTGTACATACCGCCCCCATCATACCCTCCACACTCCTCTCCTCTACATACTGCCCCCATCATACCCCCCCACACTCCTCTCCTGTACATACCGCCCCCATCATACCCTCCACACTCCTCTCCTCTACATACTGCCCCCATCATACCCCCCACACTCCTCTCCTGTACATACCGCCCCCATCATACCCTCCACACTCCTCTCCTCTACATACCGCCCCCATCACACCCCCCACACTCCTCTCCTGTACATACCGCCCCCATCATACCCTCCACACTCCTCTCCTCTACATAGTGCCCCCATCATACCCCCCACACTCCTCTCCTGTACATACCGCCCCCATCATACCCTCCACACTCCTCTCCTCTACATACTGCCCCCATCATACCCCCCACACTCCTCTCCTGTACATACCGCCCCCATCATACCCTCCACACTCCTCTCCTCTACATAGTGCCCCCATCATACCCTCCACACTCCTCTCCTCTACATAGTGCCCCCATCATACCCCCACACTCCTCTCCTGTACATACCGCCCCCATCATACCCTCCACACTCCTCTCCTCTACATACCGCCCCCATCATACCCTCCACACTCCTCTCCTCTACATAGTGCCCCCATCATACCCCCCACACTCCTCTCCTGTACATACCGCCCCCATCATACCCTCCACACTCCTCTCCTCTACATACTGCCCCCATCATACCCCCCACACTCCTCTCCTGTACATACCGCCCCCATCATACCCTCCACACTCCTCTCCTCTACATACTGCCTCCATCATACCCTCCACACTCCTCTCCTGTACATACCACCCCCATCATACCCTCCACACTCCTCTCCTCTACATACTGCCCCCATCATACCCCCCACACTCCTCTCCTGTACATACCGCCCCCATCATACCCTCCACACTCCTCTCCTCTACATAGTGCCCCCATCATACCCTCCACACTCCTCTCCTCTACATAGTGCCCCCATCATACCCCCCACACTCCTCTCCTCTACATACTGCCCCCATCATACCCCCCACACTCCTCTCCTGTACATACCGCCCCCATCATACCCCCCACACTCCTCTCCTGTACATACTGCCTCCATCATACCCTCCACACTCCTCTCCTGTACATACCACCCCCATCATACCCTCCACACTCCTCTCCTCTACATACTGCCCCCATCATACCCCCCACACTCCTCTCCTGTACATACCGCCCCCATCATACCCTCCACACTCCTCTCCTCTACATACTGCCCCCATCATACCCCCACACTCCTCTCCTGTACATACCGCCCCCATCATACCCTCCACACTCCTCTCCTCTGCATAGTGCCCCCATCATACCCCCCACACTCCTCTCCTGTACATACCGCCCCCATCATACCCTCCACACTCCTCTCCTCTACATACCGCCCCCATCATACCCTCCACACTCCTCTCCTCTACATACCGCCCCCATCACACCCCCCACACTCCTCTCCTGTACATACCGCCCCCATCATACCCTCCACACTCCTCTCCTCTACATAGTGCCCCCATCATACGCCCCACACTCCTCTCCTGTACATACCGCCCCCATCATACCCTCCACACTCCTCTCCTCTACATACTGCCCCCATCATACCCCCCCACACTCCTCTCCTGTACATACCGCCCCCATCATACCCTCCACACTCCTCTCCTCTACATACTGCCCCCATCATACCCCCCACACTCCTCTCCTGTACATACCGCCCCCATCATACCCTCCACACTCCTCTCCTCTACATACCGCCCCCATCACACCCCCCACACTCCTCTCCTGTACATACCGCCCCCATCATACCCTCCACACTCCTCTCCTCTACATAGTGCCCCCATCATACCCCCCACACTCCTCTCCTGTACATACCGCCCCCATCATACCCTCCACACTCCTCTCCTCTACATACTGCCCCCATCATACCCCCCACACTCCTCTCCTGTACATACCGCCCCCATCATACCCTCCACACTCCTCTCCTCTACATAGTGCCCCCATCATACCCTCCACACTCCTCTCCTCTACATAGTGCCCCCATCATACCCCCACACTCCTCTCCTGTACATACCGCCCCCATCATACCCTCCACACTCCTCTCCTCTACATACCGCCCCCATCATACCCTCCACACTCCTCTCCTCTACATAGTGCCCCCATCATACCCCCACACTCCTCTCCTGTACATACCGCCCCCATCATACCCTCCACACTCCTCTCCTCTACATACTGCCCCCATCATACCCCCCACACTCCTCTCCTGTACATACCGCCCCCATCATACCCTCCACACTCCTCTCCTGTACATACTGCCTCCATCATACCCTCCACACTCCTCTCCTGTACATACCACCCCCATCATACCCTCCACACTCCTCTCCTCTACATACTGCCCCCATCATACCCCCCACACTCCTCTCCTGTACATACCGCCCCCATCATACCCTCCACACTCCTCTCCTCTACATACTGCCCCCATCATACCCCCCACACTCCTCTCCTGTACATACCGCCCCCATCATACCCTCCACACTCCTCTCCTCTACATAGTGCCCCCATCATACCCTCCACACTCCTCTCCTCTACATAGTGCCCCCATCATACCCCCCACACTCCTCTCCTGTACATACCGCCCCCATCATACCCTCCACACTCCTCTCCTCTACATACCGCCCCCATCATACCCTCCACACTCCTCTCCTCTACATAGTGCCCCCATCATACCCCCCACACTCCTTTCCTGTACATACCGCCCCCATCATACCCTCCACACTCCTCTCCTCTACATAGTGCCCCCATCATACCCCCCACACTCCTCTCCTGTACATACCGCCCCCATCATACCCTCCACACTCCTCTCCTGTACATACTGCCTCCATCATACCCTCCACACTCCTCTCCTGTACATACCACCCCATCATACCCTCCACACTCCTCTCCTCTACATACTGCCCCCATCATACCCCCCACACTCCTCTCCTGTACATACCACCCCCATCATACCCTCCACACTCCTCTCCTCTACATAGTGCCCCCATCATACCCTCCACACTCCTCTACTCTACATACTGCCCCCATCATACCCTCCACACTCCTCTCCTCTACATAGTGCCCCCATCATACCCTCCACACTCCTCTCCTGTACATACCACCCCCATCATACCCTCCACACTCCTCTCCTCTACATAGTGCCCCCATCATACCCCCCACACTCCTCTCCTGTACATACCGCCCCCATCATACCCTCCACACTCCTCTCCTCTACATAGTGCCCCCATCATACCCTCCACACTCCTCTCCTCTACATAGTGCCCCCATCATACCCCCCACACTCCTCTCCTGTACATACCGCCCCCATCATACCCCCCACACTCCTCTCCTGTACATACTGCCCCCATCATACCCCCCACACTCCTCTCCTGTACATACCGCCCCCATCATACCCTCCACACTCCTCTCCTCTACATAGTGCCCCCATCATACCCCCCACACTCCTCTCCTGTACATACCGCCCCCATTATACCCTCCACACTCCTCTCCTCTACATACCGCCCCCATCATACCCTCCACACTCCTCTCCTCTACATACCGCCCCCATCACACCCCCCACACTCCTCTCCTGTACATACCGCCCCCATCATACCCTCCACACTCCTCTCCTCTACATAGTGCCCCCATCATACCCCCCACACTCCTCTCCTGTACTTACCGCCCCCATCATACCCTCCACACTCCTCTCCTGTACATACTGCCTCCATCATACCCTCCACACTCCTCTCCTGTACATACCACCCCCATCATACCCTCCACACTCCTCTCCTCTACATACTGCCCCCATCATACCCCCCACACTCCTCTCCTGTACATACCGCCCCCATCATACCCTCCACACTCCTCTCCTCTACATACTGCCCCCATCATACCCCCCACACTCCTCTCCTGTACATACCGCCCCCATCATACCCTCCACACTCCTCTCCTCTACATAGTGCCCCCATCATACCCCCCACACTCCTCTCCTGTACATACCGCCCCCATCATACCCTCCACACTCCTCTCCTCTACATACCGCCCCCATCATACCCTCCACACTCCTCTCCTCTACATAGTGCCCCCATCATACCCCCCACACTCCTCTCCTGTACATACCGCCCCCATCATACCCTCCACACTCCTCTCCTCTACATACTGCCCCCATCATACCCCCCACACTCCTCTCCTGTACATACCGCCCCCATCATACCCTCCACACTCCTCTCCTGTACATACTGCCTCCATCATACCCTCCACACTCCTCTCCTGTACATACCACCCCCATCATACCCTCCACACTCCTCTCCTCTACATACTGCCCCCATCATACCCCCCACACTCCTCTCCTGTACATACCACCCCCATCATACCCTCCACACTCCTCTCCTCTACATAGTGCCCCCATCATACCCTCCACACTCCTCTCCTCTACATACTGCCCCCATCATACCCTCCACACTCCTCTCCTCTACATAGTGCCCCCATCATACCCTCCACACTCCTCTCCTGTACATACCACCCCCATCATACCCTCCACACTCCTCTCCTCTACATAGTGCCCCCATCATACCCCCCACACTCCTCTCCTGTACATACCGCCCCCATCATACCCTCCACACTCCTCTCCTCTACATACCGCCCCCATCATACCCTCCACACTCCTCTCCTCTACATACCGCCCCATCATACCCTCCACACTCCTCTCCTGTACATACCACCCCCATCATACCCTCCACACTCCTCTCCTCTACATACCGCCCCCATCATACCCTCCACACTCCTCTCCTCTACATACCACCCCCATCATACCCTCCACACTCCTCTCCTCTACATAGTGCCCCCATCATACCCTCCACACTCCTCTCCTCTACATACTGCCCCCATCATACCCTCCACACTCCTCTCCTCTACATAGTGCCCCCATCATACCCTCCACACTCCTCTCCTGTACATACCACCCCCATCATACCCTCCACACTCCTCTCCTCTACATAGTGCCCCCATCATACCCCCCACACTCCTCTCCTGTACATACCGCCCCCATCATACCCTCCACACTCCTCTCCTCTACATACCGCCCCCATCATACCCCCCACACTCCTCTCCTGTACATACCACCCCCATCATACCCTCCACACTCCTCTCCTCTACATACCGCCCCATCATACCCTCCACACTCCTCTCCTGTACATACCACCCCATCATACCCTCCACACTCCTCTCCTCTACATAGTGCCCCCATCATACCCCCCACACTCCTCTCCTGTACATACCACCCCATCATACCCTCCACACTCCTCTCCTCTACATACCGCCCCCATCATACCATCCACACTCCTCTCCTGTACATACTGCCTCCATCATACCCTCCACACTCCTCTCCTGTACATACTGCCCCCATCATCCCCTCTGCACTCCTCTCCTCTACATAGTGCCCCCATCATACCCTCCACACTCCTCTCCTCTACATAGTGCCCCCATCATACCCTCCACACTCCTCTCCAGTACATACCGCCCCCATAATACCCTCCACACTCCTCTCCTGTACATACCGCCCCCATCATACCCTCCACACTCCTCTCCTGTACATACCGCCCCCATCATACCCTCCACACTCCTCTCCTGTACATACCACCCCCATCATACCCTCCACACTCCTCTACATACCGCCCCCATCATACCCTCCACACTCCTCTCCTGTACATACCGCCCCCATAATACCCTCCACACTCCTCTCCTGTACATACCGCCCCCATCATACCCTCCACACTCCTCTCCTGTACATACCGCCCCCATCATACCCTCCACACTCCTCTCCTGTACATACCACCCCCATCATACCCTCCACACTCCTCTACATACCGCCCCCATCATACCCTCCACACTCCTCTCCTGTACATACCGCCCCCATAATACCCTCCACACTCCTCTCCTGTACATACCGCCCCCATCATACCCTCCACACTCCTCTCCTGTACATACCGCCCCCATCATACCCTCCACACTCCTCTCCTGTACATACCACCCCCATCATACCCTCCACACTCCTCTCCTCTACATACCGCCCCATCATACCCTCCACACTCCTCTCCTGTACATACCACCCCATCATACCCTCCACACTCCTCTCCTCTACATAGTGCCCCCATCATACCCCCCACACTCCTCTCCTGTACATACCACCCCATCATACCCTCCACACTCCTCTCCTCTACATACCGCCCCCATCATACCATCCACACTCCTCTCCTGTACATACTGCCTCCATCATACCCTCCACACTCCTCTCCTGTACATACTGCCCCCATCATCCCCTCTGCACTCCTCTCCTCTACATAGTGCCCCCATCATACCCTCCACACTCCTCTCCTCTACATAGTGCCCCCATCATACCCTCCACACTCCTCTCCAGTACATACCGCCCCCATAATACCCTCCACACTCCTCTCCTGTACATACCGCCCCCATCATACCCTCCACACTCCTCTCCTGTACATACCGCCCCCATCATACCCTCCACACTCCTCTCCTGTACATACCACCCCCATCATACCCTCCACACTCCTCTACATACCGCCCCCATCATACCCTCCACACTCCTCTCCTGTACATACCGCCCCCATAATACCCTCCACACTCCTCTCCTGTACATACCGCCCCCATCATACCCTCCACACTCCTCTCCTGTACATACCGCCCCCATCATACCCTCCACACTCCTCTCCTGTACATACCGCCCCCATCATACCCTCCACACTCCTCTCCTGTACATACCGCCCCCATCATACCCTCCACACTCCTCTCCTGTACATACCGCCCCCATCATACCCTCCACACTCCTCTCCTGTACATACCGCCCCCATCATACCCTCCACACTCCTCTCCTGTACATACCGCCCCCATCATACCCTCCACACTCCTCTCCTGTACATACCGCCCCCATCATACCCTCCACACTCCTCTCCTGTACATACCGCCCCCATCATACCCTCCACACTCCTCTCCTGTACATACCGCCCCCATCATACCCTCCACACTCCTCTCCTGTACATACCGCCCCCATAATACCCTCCACACTCCTCTCCTGTACATACCGCCCCCATCATACCTCCACACTCCTCTCCTGTACATACCGCCCCCATCATACCCTCCACACTCCTCTCCTGTACATACTGCCCCCATCATACCCTCCACACTCCTCTACATACCGCCCCCATCATACCCTCCACACTCCTCTCCTGTACATACTGCCCCCATCATACCCTCCACACTCCTCTACATACCGCCCCCATCATACCCTCCACACTCCTCTCCTGTACATACTGCCCCCATCATACCCTCCACACTCCTCTCCTGTACATACCGCCCCCATCATACCCCCCCACTCTCCTCTCCTGTACATAGTGCTCACCATCATACCCTCCACACTCCTCTCCTGTACATACCGCCCCCATCATACCCCCCACTCTCCTCTCCTGTACATAGTGCTCACCATCATACCCTCCACACTCCTCTCCTGTACATACCGCCCCCATCATACCCTCCACACTCCTCTCCTCTACATAGTGCCCCCATCATACCCTCCGCACTCCTCTCCTCTATATAGTGCCCCCATCATACCCTCCACACTCCTCTCCTGTACATTCCACCCCCATCATACCCTCCACACTCCTCTCCTGTACATACCGCCCCCATCATACCCTCCACACTCCTCTCCTCTACATACCGCCCCCATCATACCCTCCGCACTCCTCTCCTGTACTTAGTGCCCCCATCATACCCTCCACACTCCTCTCCTGTACATAGTGCCCCCATCATACCCCCCACACTCCTCTCCTGTACATACCACCCCCATCATACCGCCCAAACTCCTCTCCTGTACATACCGCCCCCATCATACCCTCCACACTCCTCTCCTGTACATACCGCCCCCATCATACCCTCCACACTCCTCTCCTGTACATACCGCCCCCATCATCCCCCCTACACTCCTCTCCTGTACATACCGCCCCCATCATCCCCCCCACACTCCTCTCCTGTACACACACCCCCATCATAACCCCCACACTCCTCTCCTGTACATACTGCCCCCATCATACCCCCCACACTCCTCTCCTGTACATACTGCCCCCATCATACCCTCCACACTCCTCTCCTCACCACCCCCATCATCCCCCCCACACTCCTCTCCTGTACATACCGCCCCCATCATACCCTCCACACTCCTCTCCTGTACATACCGCCCCCATCATACCCCCCAAACTCCTCTCCTGTACATACCGCCCCCATCATACCCCCCAAACTCCTCTCCTGTACATACTGCCCCCATCATACCCCCCACACTCCTCTCCTGTACATACAACCCCCATCATACCCCCACACTCCTCTCCTGTACATACCACCCCCATCATACCCTCCACACTCCTCTCCTGTACATACTGCCCCCATCATACCCTCCACACTCCTCTCCTGTACATACCGCCCCCATCATACCCTCCACACTCCTCTCCTCTACATAGTGCCCCCATCATACCCCCCACACTCCTCTCCTGTACATACCGCCCCCATCATACCCTCCACACTCCTCTCCTGTACATACCGCCCCCATCATACCCTCCACACTCCTCTCCTGTACATACCGCCCCCATCATACCCTCCACACTCCCCTCCTGTACATACCGCCCCCATCATACCCTCCACACTCCTCTCCTGTACATACCGCCCCCATAATACCCTCCACACTCCTCTCCTGTACATACCGCCCCCATCATACCCTCCACACTCCTCTCCTGTACATACCGCCCCCATCATACCCTCCACACTCCTCTCCTGTACATACTGCCCCCATCATACCCTCCACACTCCTCTACATACCGCCCCCATCATACCCTCCACACTCCTCTCCTGTACATACTGCCCCCATCATACCCTCCACACTCCTCTCCTGTACATACCGCCCCCATCATACCCTCCACACTCCTCTCCTGTACATACCGCCCCCATCATACCCTCCACACTCCTCTCCTGTACATACCGCCCCCATCATACCCCCCACTCTCCTCTCCTGTACATAGTGCTCACCATCATACCCTCCACACTCCTCTCCTGTACATACCGCCCCCATCATACCCCCCACTCTCCTCTCCTGTACATAGTGCTCACCATCATACCCTCCACACTCCTCTCCTGTACATACCGCCCCCATCATACCCTCCACACTCCTCTCCTCTACATAGTGCCCCCATCATACCCTCCGCACTCCTCTCCTCTATATAGTGCCCCCATCATACCCTCCACACTCCTCTCCTGTACATTCCACCCCCATCATACCCTCCACACTCCTCTCCTGTACATACCGCCCCCATCATACCCTCCACACTCCTCTCCTCTACATACCGCCCCCATCATACCCTCCGCACTCCTCTCCTGTACATAGTGCCCCCATCATACCCTCCACACTCCTCTCCTGTACATAGTGCCCCCATCATACCCCCCACACTCCTCTCCTGTACATACCGCCCCCATCATACCGCCCAAACTCCTCTCCTGTACATACCGCCCCCATCATACCCTCCACACTCCTCTCCTGTACATACCGCCCCCATCATACCCTCCACACTCCTCTCCTGTACATACCGCCCCCATCATCCCCCCTACACTCCTCTCCTGTACATACCGCCCCCATCATCCCCCCCACACTCCTCTCCTGTACACACACCCCCATCATAACCCCCACACTCCTCTCCTGTACATACTGCCCCCATCATACCCCCCACACTCCTCTCCTGTACATACTGCCCCCATCATACCCTCCACACTCCTCTCCTCACCACCCCCATCATCCCCCCCACACTCCTCTCCTGTACATACCGCCCCCATCATACCCTCCACACTCCTCTCCTGTACATACCGCCCCCATCATACCCCCCAAACTCCTCTCCTGTACATACCGCCCCCATCATACCCCCCAAACTCCTCTCCTGTACATACTGCCCCCATCATACCCCCCACACTCCTCTCCTGTACATACAACCCCCATCATACCCCCACACTCCTCTCCTGTACATACCACCCCCATCATACCCTCCACACTCCTCTCCTGTACATACTGCCCCCATCATACCCTCCACACTCCTCTCCTGTACATACCGCCCCCATCATACCCTCCACACTCCTCTCCTCTACATAGTGCCCCCATCATACCCCCCACACTCCTCTCCTGTACATACCGCCCCCATCATACCCTCCACACTCCTCTCCTGTACATACCGCCCCATCATACCTCCCACACTCCTCTCCTGTACATACTGCCCACCCCCTTACCTATATAAAGTGGGTGATTCCACCCAGAAGTGCCCCATCAGTTATAGGTGGAGTCTAGTTGCCTATCCTGTTAGCGGACTGCGTGCTTTGTACATATTCATATACAAATATAATGATAATACTGAAATAAAACGTCTTTTGAGTGCTGATCAAAAGAATTTTCATCGGCTGTGTACTAGATAAAAAAAAAAAGTCCCATGTTGGAAAAAATTTAATAATCAGGTAGGTGCAGCAATAGAAGTGAGACTTCTTGATTTGGCGATTTAAACAAAAGGTTTACCAGAGCGGCGGAGCCCAGATGCTGGAGGTCAGTATACATTGTGTACGGTGTGATCTAGGGTTGTCCCGATACCACTTTTTTAGGACCAAGTACAAGTACCGATACTTTTTTTCAAGTACTCGCCGATACCGATTACCGATACTTTTTTTTAATGTCACGTGACAGTTTTTTTGTATGCTATTTTTTTGGGGGGGGGGGGTGGGGGGGTGAACGTTGTATGTGTGTGTGTTTTTTTTTTTACAATTTTTATTTTTTACAATAATATTTTTTTATTCTTTATTGTTTTTTGTTTTTTTAATCGTCCCTTTTGGGGGGCTTTGGTGAGATATCAGGGGTCTTAACAGACCTCTGATATCTCCCCCTTGAGACAGAGAAAGAGACAGAGGATAGAGATTCCCCAGTCCCTTTCTCTGCAGCGTAAGCTGCACTGAGAATGAATGGAGAGAAGACAGCGGCTCCTCTCCATTCATAAACTGACACATCGTAATCACAGGAGATTACAATGTTTCAGTTATGTGAATGGACAGAGTCCGCTGACTCTGTCCATTCACAAAGGAAGGAGGAGGGGGACGGAGGAACGGAGGGGGAGAACGGAGGGGACAGATAAGGAGAGAGGAATGCAGGGGACAGATAAGGAGAGAGGAACGAAGGGGGAGTACGGAGGGGGACAGATAAGGAGAGAGGAATGCAGGGGACAGCGGAGAGGCACAGAGGAACGGAGGGGACATGGAGGAGGATGCAGTGACAGTCAGCGGTGAGCGATCACCGCTGTATGTCACTAAAGCTGGTGAAAGCCGCGGGGGGAGAAGCTTGTAACTCCCCCACGCGCCGATCACAGCTGTCTTCCAGGTATCGGGGGAAGCATCGGGAGCATTTGCCCGAGTACAAGTACTTGGGCAAATGCTCGGTATCGGTGCCGATACCGATACTAGTATCGGTATCGGGACGACCCTAGTGTGATCCTCATAGAGCAGGCGTAGGCAACCTGGGACCCTCCAGCTGTTGCAGAACTACCAGTCCCATCATGCCTCTGGGAGTAATTGTAACTGCCAGCCTTGCAATGCCTCATGGAAAATGTAGTTCCACAACAGCTGGAGGGCCCCAGGTTGCTTACCCCTGCCCTAGAGGATACAACCAGCAGCCCCCACTCCAGAGATATACTGACCATTGTCCCTCCGGTGTACCCACAACACATAGGAAAGAATGGCTCCTATTGGTCAGATCATTAAAAGCCACCAACATTTGGGCGGATCTTTGCTTGCTGACATCATCACACCACATATTTATTGGTGGTGCTACATCATTTTCTCATCTTTATATTGGGGGCTTCCCCTGTGTAACATTGTATCAGATGAAGTGATTGGAGCTGGTTCTCCCAGGTGTGGATCCCTCACCTGATATGAGGTGTCCCTTCCATCCTGCTGTCCGCACTCTATGGCTGAGCGCCAGTTGGACTGAAACGCGTTGGGCGGAGCAGGTGGATTATCCTGTATCTTTTGGAGCGTTGATCGGCTCCACTTCTATTCTTTTGCATCATAATCTTCAGCTGGCGATGTTTGGAGCGGGCACTTTTCTGTCTGTGCTGCATGGGGGGGAGGGGACCCAGAGTATTTGGCGTGGTCTACAATACATTACATGTAATTGATATGTATCTGAGGATATTTTTAGAAAATGTGTTAAAATGAAGGTCCAGTGACTGGGAATGGCTTCCAATAATGTGTCTATTGATCTCTTCTCAGGGTCATCATAACGATGCTGGTGACCACCGCCGTCTGCTGCTATCTCTTGTAAGTATCTCTCTCACCTTTTAGAATTAACACCATCCCGTCCGGCCTATAGCACATTGACAGGTGGGCAGGTGGGCCTTTCATCCTCCGGAGTGGACGTCGCATGACGTCCTCCCAGAAGGAGTGGCGCGATCCGTCCAATGGACACAGCTGATGACTGATCAGTGTACCGGCTCGCTGTCAGTACCATGTGACTGCTGTAACCAATTACAGCACATGACACTTGTAAACAATGGATGGCTTCCTTTAATGCAATCCATTGTGTACAATTGTATTTCTAGCTGTGATTGGTCACAGTGATCACATGGTACAGACACGGCCAATTGCAGCCCATCTGTACCACGTGACTAGCTTTGGCTAATCGCAATACACACTGAATGAATCCAGTTTTATTCAGTAAAATGCTTGCTTATGTGTGTGAATGTAATTCCTTGCTATAAGCAATCCTAATGTGTTAAAATAAAAAAACAAAAAAAAAAAACCTGATAATTTCTCCAGAGTAGTGCAATGGTACCATGGTAACAATTTTATTGCTCTGGTCACACTGTGTGTTAAAAAAAAAAAAATTGTAAGAAAAAGGAAAAAAGAGTAATATGGAAATGTAAAAATTTTTATTAAATAAATAATTTTTAATAAAATATATATATATATATATATATATATTTTTTTTTATACTGTCACCTGATCATCCCCACATCAGTTATATGATGAACTGCCCTGGTGACAGTATGTAAAAAAAATAATAATAATAATTTGTTTGTGGTTTTATTTTTATTTTTTACTATCTTCTAAAAATTTATGGCAAAAAATACAACTTCAAAAAACTCGCCATGCCTCTTACTAAATACGTTGGACTGTCTACTTTCCAAAAAGGGGTCATTTGGGGGGGGGGGGTTATTTGTACTGTCCTGGTAATTTTCGGCCTCAAGAAATGAGTACATTGGAGTTGATCAATCTTCCTACAGACTAAATAATAATATACACTGATTTTGATTATTTCCACCAAAGAAATGTAGCAGAATACATTTGGGTCTAAATTTATGAAGAACAGGTATTTATTTGCAAAATTTCATAACAGAAATGAAGAAAAACGTTTTTTTTTTTGTTTTTTTGTTTTTTACACTTTCAATCTTTTTTTTTGTTTATTTAGCAAAAAATAAAAAATCTAGTGGTGATTAAATACCAATAAACTAATGTTTTTTTTTTCTTTTGTTTTGAGATTAGCAGACTGCTCTCATGCAATGAATTAAAGCGGTAGTAAACCGCATCCTTTAAAAAAAAAAAACCTGCAAGACAATGGCATAATGTGCTAGTATGCATCGCATACTAGCACATTATGACATGCTTACCTTACAACGGAGCCCTCCAGCGACACGCTGTCACTGCGGACAGGGCTTCTATCTTCTCCCCGTCTTCCTTCCGGGTTTGCATGCTTTGGCGGTCTGCCTGAGCCGCGATGACATCACTCTTGCGGCATGGGGCTCTGAAGAGATATTCACTGTACCTACAGGTAAGTCTCATTATAGGGTTACCTTTAGGTGCAAGTAAAAAAAAAAAAGGCTTGACCACTTTAAACATTTTCTCCTTGAAGAAGAGGCGGGGGCAGAGGTAAGCAGCCATGGGGAAATGGAGACCTACCTGAATCATATGGAAAAGATCACCGGGGTGTAGCGCCCTCAAACTTAGAAAATATAATACTACAAATGTCACTGTAAACTATAAAAAAATCTTTCCTTTTTAGCTTGGCTGGGTTGAGCTCTGGCCTAGATATCTGGGTTTGGCCTGTCAGAGCGGGACATAATTTGGTTAGGATAGTGAAAGGGTCAGGAGGAAGTAATGCAGGGACCAGGAGGAAGTAACGCAGGGGCCAGAAGGAAGTAACACAGGGGCCAGGAGGAAGTATCGCAAGGTGCAGGGGTCAGGAGGAAGTAAAGCAGAGTGCAGGGGTCAGGAGGAAGTAACGCAATATGCAGGGGTCAGAAGGAAGTAACACAGGAGCCAGCATCAGGAGGAAGTAACACAGGGGTCAGGAGCAAATAAAGCAGAGTGCAGGGGTCAGAAGGAAGTAGCGCAGGGGTCAGGAGGTAGTAACACCGAGTGCAGGAGGAAGTAAAGCAGAGTGCAGGAGTCAGGAGGAAGTAAAGCAGAGTGCAGGGGTCAGGAGGAAGTAACGCAATATGCAGAGGTCAGAAGGAAGTAACAGGGGTCAGGAGGAAATAGTGCAGGGGTCAGAAGGAAGTAGCGCAGGGGTCAGGAGAAAGTAACACTGAGGTCAGGAGGAAGTAACGCAGAGTGCAGGGGTCAGAAGGAAGTAGTGCAGGGGTCAGAAATGAAGTAGCGCAGAGGTCAGGAGGAAGTGACACAGGGGTCAAGAGGAAGTAACGCAGAGGTCAGGAGGAAATAATGCAGAGTGCAGGGGTCAGGAGGAAGTAACGCAGAGGTCAGGAGGAAGTAACACAGGCGCCAGGAGGAAGTAACGCAGAGGTCAGAAGGAAATAATGCAGAGTGCAGTGGTCAGGAGGAAGTAACACAGAATGCAGAGGTCAGGAGGAAGTAACACGGCGGTCAGGAGGAAGTATTCCAGAGTGCAGTGGTCAGGAGGAAGTAACACAGGGGTCAGGAGGAAATAACGCAGAGTGCAGGGGTCAGAAGGAAGTAGCGCAGGGGTCAGGAGGAAGTAACACCGATTGCAGGAGGAAGTAAAGCAGAGTGCAGGAGTCAGGAGGAAGTAAAGCAGAGTGCAGGGGTCAGGAGGAAGTAACGCAATATGCAGAGGTCAGAAGGAAGTAACACAGGGGTCAGGAGGAAATAGTGCAGGGGTCAGAAGGAAGTAGCGCAGGGGTCAGGAGAAAGTAACGCTGAGGTCAGGAGGAAGTAACGCAGAGTGCAGGGGTCAGAAGGAAGTAGTGCAGGGGTCAGAATGAAGTAGCGCAGGGGTCAGGAGGAAGTCACACAGGGGTCAAGAGGAAGTACCGCAGAGGTCAGGAGGAAATAATGCAGAGTGTAGGGGTCAGGAGGAAGTAACGCAGAGATCAGGAGGAAGTAACACAGGCACCAGGAGGAAGTAACGCAGAGGTCAGGAGGAAATAATGCAAAGTGCAGTGGTCAGGAGGAAGTAACACAGAATGCAGAGGTCAGGAGGAAATAACACAGGGGTCAGGGGGAAGTAACAGAGTGCAGTGGTCAGGAGGAAGTAACGCAGAGTGTAGTGGTCAATCACACGTATGGGTTAAAGTGGATAGACCTGTCTTTATTCAGCCTTAACAACTGTGTGATATATTGGAACATTTTATGGATATAACCAGCTTTGACTTCATTTAAAAATAAAATTATATTGGATTATACAAAAGCATGACACAGAACATAGAGGTACAGATATATCGTTTATGGCGTTCTAATGTAGGGAATCCCAATTCAACGAGTTCTTAATAAATTGCTTGTATAAAGACAAAACCTTGAATTTTTTTATTCTGGTTAAAGTAGAAAAAATTGAAGCCGCTAACATTTTTTTTTTTTTTTGCTGTGTCCCCACTAAGTAGATTCAACATCTCTGTTTATCATTGTAAACAACGTCACCGGAACTGAAAAGTGATGAGAAATTCAAAATGTTACAGTTGTACCAGAGCAGAAATAAGGAGGAAATCTTCTAATGGGGACACCTGACAGGGGATTTCCCTTCACTTCCTATTGTGTTTCTGGGACAGAAAGTGAAGGGAAGTTTCCCCAACAAGACAAACTGACCGGGCTTGAACTCTTTTCTACTCTCCAAACTAAAAAGAAGAGTTTTAGCTATATACACACGCACACAAGTGCGGCAACCAACCAGAATTCAGTCTGCTGGACACACCAATGCAAGGCAGACTCTGATTGGCCATTAGAGGAACTTTTTATTACATAGGGTTCGGGTTTAGAGGTGTGGAATTTAGGAAATGTTTTGCTGGAGCTGATGTTCTCTTTAATGTTCTAATTTTTTTTTTATTGTTTTTTTGCTTTGTGTAGTTGGAATGAACAGTGATGACCTTTCACCTTTTTGTATTCCTAGCTGGCTGGTGACGATCTTATCGCAGGTGAATCCATTGTTTGGGCCTCAGCTGAAGAATGACACCATCTGGTACATACGATTTGTGTGGGAGTAAACGGTGGATATTCAGTCAGTGATGGTATGTATTTCTGCCTGCTACAGAGCCAACTCCTCATTGGATTGTAGATGCTCAGATGTGGGGGCTGTGATGTCATCCACCTCTCCAATCAGAGGAAGCCTTGTATTTATTGATAAAATTCAAACCTTCCTGTGAATGGCTAAGCAGCAGTCAGCCCCTTTTGACTTTATTCGGGGAGTGGGGTGGGAATTCCCTTTAGTGCTGCCAGACCTCGGCGCTGTATACTGGATGTAGCCGAGGCCGGACCCCGGCGCTGTATACTGGATGTAGCCGAGGCCGGACCCCGGCGCTGTATACTGGATGCAGCCGAGGCCGGACCCCCGGCGCTGTATACTGGATGCAGTCGAGGCCAGACCCCGGCGCTGTATACTGGATGCAGTCGAGGCCGGACCCCGGCGCTGTATACTGGATGCAGCCGAGGCCGGAACCCGGCGCTGTATACTGGATGTAGCCGAGGCCGGACCCCGGCGCTGTATACTGGATGTAGCCGAGGCCGGACCCCCGACTCTGTATACTGGATGTAGCCGAGGCCGGACCCCGGCGCGGTATACTGGATGTAGCCGAGGCCGGACCTCGGCGCTGTATACTGGATGCAGCCGAGGCCGGACCCCCGGCGCTGTATACTGGATGCAGTCGAGACCAGACCCCGGCGCTGTATACTGGATGCAGTCGAGGCCGGACCCCGGCGCTGTATACTGGATGCAGCCGAGGCCGGAACCCGGCGCTGTATACTGGATGTAGCCGAGGCCGGACCCCCGACTCTGTATACTGGATGTAGCCGAGGCCGGACCCCCGACTCTGTATACTGGATGTAGCCGAGGCCGGACCCCGGCGCGGTATACTGGATGTAGCCGAGGCCGGACCCCGGCGCTGTATACTGGATGCAGCCGAGGCCGGACCCCCGGCGCTGTATACTGGATGCAGTCGAGGCCAGACCCCGGGGCTGTATACTGGATGTAGCCAAGGCCGGACCCCCGGCGCTGTATACTGGATGCAGCCGAGGCCGGACCCCCGGCACTGTATACTGGATGCAGTCGAGGCCAGACCCCGGCACTGTATACTAGATGCAGCCGAGGCCGGACCCCCGGCGCTGTATACTGGATGCAGCCGAGGCCGGACCCCGACTCTGTATACTGGATGTAGCCGAGGCCGGACCCCGGCGCGGTATACTGGATGTAGCCGAGGCCGGACCCCGGCGCTGTATACTGGATGCAGCCGAGGCCGGACCCCCGGCGCTGTATACTGGATGCAGTCGAGGCCAGACCCCGGCGCTGTATACTGGATGCAGTCGAGGCCGGACCCCAGCGCTGTATGCTGGATGTAGCCGAGGCCGGACCCCGGCGCTGTATACTGGATGTAGCCGAGGCCGGACCCCCGACTCTGTATACTGGATGTAGCCGAGGCCGGACCCCGGCGCGGTATACTGGATGTAGCCGAGGCCGGACCTCGGCGCTGTATACTGGATGCAGCCGAGGCCGGACCCCCGGCGCTGTATACTGGATGCAGTCGAGGCCAGACCCCGGCGCTGTATACTGGATGCAGTCGAGGCCGGACCCCGGCGCTGTATACTGGATGCAGCCGAGGCCGGAACCCGGCGCTGTATACTGGATGTAGCCGAGGCCGGACCCCCGACTCTGTATACTGGATGCAGCCGAGGCCGGACCCCCGGCGCTGTATACTGGATGCAGCCGAGGCCGGACCCCGACTCTGTATACTGGATGTAGCCGAGGCCGGACCCCGGCGCGGTATACTGGATGTAGCCGAGGCCGGACCCCGGCGCTGTATACTGGATGCAGCCGAGGCCGGACCCCCGGCGCTGTATACTGGATGCAGTCGAGGCCAGACCCCGGCGCTGTATACTGGATGCAGTCGAGGCCGGACCCCAGCGCTGTATACTGGATGCAGCCGAGGCCGGAACCCGGCGCTGTATAATGGATGTAGCCGAGGCCGGACCCCCGACTCTGTATACTGGATGTAGCCGAGGCCGGACCCCCGACTCTGTATACTGGATGTAGCCGAGGCCGGACCCCGCGCGGTATACTGGATGTAGCCGAGGCCGGACCCCGGCGCTGTATACTGGATGCAGCCGAAGCCGGACCCCCGGCGCTGTATACTGGATGCAGTCGAGGCCAGACCCGGGGCTGTATACTGGATGTAGCCAAGGCCGGACCCCCGGCGCTGTATACTGGATGCAGCCGAGGCCGGACCCCCGGCACTGTATACTGGATGCAGTCGAGGCCAGACCCCCGCACTGTATACTAGATGCAGCCGAGGCCGGACCCCCGGCGCTGTATACTGGATGCAGCCGAGGCCGGACCCCGACTCTGTATACTGGATGTAGCCGAGGCCGTACCCCAGCGCTGTATACTGGATGTAGCCAAGGCCGGACCCCCGGCGCTGTATACTGGATGCAGCTGAGGCCGGACCCCCGGCACTGTATACTGGATGCAGTCGAGGCCAGACCCCGGCACTGTATACTAGATGCAGCCGAGGCCGGACCCCCGGCGCTGTATACTGGATGCAGCCGAGGCCGGACCCCGACTCTGTATACTGGATGTAGCCGAGGCCAGGCCCCGGCGCTGTATACTGGATGTAGCCGAGGCTGGACCCCGGCGCTGTATACTGGATGCAGCCGAGGCCGGACCCCCGGCACTGTATACTGGATGCAGTCGAGGCCAGACCCCGGCACTGTATACTGGATGCAGCCGAGGCCGGACCCCCGGCGCTGTATACTGGATGCAGCCGAGGCCGCACCCCGACTCTGTATACTGGATGTAGCCGAGGCCGGACCCCGGCGCTATATACTGGATGTAGCCGAGGCTGGACCCCGGCGCTGTATACTGGATGTAGCCGAGGCCGGACCCCGGCGCTGTATACTGGATGTAGCCGAGGCTGGACCCCGGAGCTGTATACTAGATGTAGCCGAGGCCGGACCCCGGCGCTGTATACTGGATGTAGCCGAGGCCGGACCCCGGCGCTGTATACTGGATGTAGCCGAGGCCGGACCCCGGCGCTGTATACTGGATGCAGCCGAGGCCGAAACCCAGCGCTGTATACTGGATGCAGCCGAGGCCGGACCCCCAGCGCTGTATACTGGATGCAGCTGAGGCCGGACCCCTGGCGCTGTATACTGGATGCAGTCGAGCCCGGACCCTGGTGCTGTATACTGGATGTAGCCGAGGCCGGACCCCGGCGCTGTATACTGGATGTAGCCGAGGGTTGACGCCAGTGCTGTATACTGGATGTAGCTGAGGCCGGAGCTGTATACTGGTTGTAGCTGAGGCCGGACCCCGGCGCTGTATACTGGATGTAGCCGAGGCCGGACCCCGGCGCTGTATACTGGATGTAGCCGAGGCCGGACCCCGGCGCTGTATACTGGATGTAGCCGAGGCCGGACCCCGGCGCTGTATACTGGATGTAGCTGAGGCTGGACCCCGGCACTGTATACTGGATGTAGCCGAGGCCGGACCCCGGCGCTGTATACTGGATGTAGCCGAGGCCGGACCCCAGCGCTGTATACTGGATGTAGCCGAGGCCGGACTCCGGCGCTGTATACTGGATGTAGCCGAGGCCGGACCCCGTTGCGGCATACTGCATGTAGCCGAGGCCGGACCCCGGCGCTGTATACTGGATGTTGCCGAGGCCGGACCCCGGCGCTGTATACTGGATGCAGCCGAGGCCGGACCCCCGGCGCTGTATACTGGATGCAGTCGAGGCCGGACCCCGGCGCTGTATACTGGATGTAGCCGAGGCCAGACCCCGGCGCTGTATACTGGATGCAGCTGAGGCCGAACCCCAGCGCTGTATACTGGATGCAGCCGAGGCCGGACCCCCAGTGCTGTATACTGGATGCAGCTGAGGCCGGACCCCCGGCGCTGTATACTGGATGCAGTCGAGGCCGGACCCTGGCGCTGTATACTGGATGTAGCCGAGGCCGGACCCCGGCGCTGTATACTGGATGTAGCCGAGGGTTGACGCCAGCGCTGTATACTGGATGTAGCTGAGGCGGAGCTGTATACTGGTTGTAGCTGAGGCTGGACCCCGGCACTGTATACTGGATGTAGCCGAGGCCGGACCCCGGCGCTGTATACTGGATGTAGCCGAGGCCGGACCCCAGCGCTGTATACTGGATGTAGCCGAGGCCGGACTCCGGCGCTGTATATTGGATGTAGGCGCTGTATACTGGATGTAGCCGAGGCCAGACCCCGGCGCTGTATACTGGATGCAGCTGAGGCCGAACCCCAGCGCTGTATACTGGATGCAGCCGAGGCCGGACCCCCAGTGCTGTATACTGGATGCAGCTGAGGCCGGACCCCCGGCGCTGTATACTGGATGCAGTCGAGGCTGGACCCTGGCGCTGTATACTGGATGTAGCCGAGGCCGGACCCCGGCGCTGTATACTGGATGTAGCCGAGGGTTGACGCCAGCGCTGTATACTGGATGTAGCTGAGGCGGAGCTGTATACTGGTTGTAGCTGAGGCTGGACCCCGGCACTGTATACTGGATGTAGCCGAGGCCGGACCCCGGCGCTGTATACTGGATGTAGCCGAGGCCGGACCCCAGCGCTGTATACTGGATGTAGCCGAGGCCGGACTCCGGCGCTGTATATTGGATGTAGCCGAGGCCGGACCCCGTCGCGGCATACTGGATGTAGCCGAGGCCGGACCCCGGCGCTGTGTACTGGATGTAGCCGAGGCCGGACCCCGGCGCTGTATACTGGATGTAGCCGAGGCCGGACCCCGGCGCTGTATACTGGATGTAGCCGAGGGTTGACGCCAGCGCTGTATACTGGATGTAGCTGAGGCGGAGCTGTATACTGGTTGTAGCTGAGGCTGGACCCCGGCACTGTATACTGGATGTAGCCGAGGCCGGACCCCGGCGCTGTATACTGGATGTAGCCGAGGCCGGACCACAGCGCTGTATACTGGATGTAGCCGAGGCCGGACTCCGGCGCTGTATATTGGATGTAGCCGAGGCCGGACCCCGTCGCGGCATACTGGATGTAGCCGAGGCCGGACCCCGGCGCTGTGTACTGGATGTAGCCGAGGCCGGACCCCGGCGCTGTATACTGGATGTAGCCGAGGCCGCACCCAGAATCTGTATACTGGATGTAGCCGAGGCCGGACCCCCGCACTGTATACTGGATGTAGCTGAGGCCGGACCCCGGCACTGTATACTGGATGTAGCCGAGGCCGGACCCCGGCACTGTATACTGGATGTAGCCGAGGCCGGACCCCGGCACTGTATACTGAATGTAGCCGAGGCCGGACCCCGGCCCTGTATACTGGATGTAGCCGAGGCCGGACCCCGGCACTGTATACTGGATGTAGCTGAGGCCGGCCCCCGGCACTGTATACTGGATGTAGCTGAGGCCGGACCCTGGCGCTGTATACTGGATGTAGCCGGGGCCAGACCCCAGCGCTGTATACTGGATGTAGCCGGGGCTGGACCCTGGCGCTGTATACTGGATGTAGCCGAGGCCGGACCCTGGCGCTATATACTGGATATAGCCAAGGCCGGACCCTGGCGCTGTATACTGGATGTAGGCGAGGCCGGACCCTGGCGCTGTATACTGGATGTAGCCGAGGCCGGACCCCGTCGCGGCATACTGGATGTAGCCGAGGCCGGACCCCGGCGCGGTATACTGGATGTAGCCGAGGCCGGACCCCGGCGCTGTGTACTGGATGTAGCCGAGGCCGGACCCCGGCGCTGTATACTGGATGTAGCCGAGGCCGCACCCAGAATCTGTATACTGGATGTAGCCGAGGCCGGACCCCGGCACTGTATACTGGATGTAGCTGAGGCCGGACCCCGGCACTGTATACTGGATGTAGCCGAGGCCGGACCCCGGCACTGTATACTGGATGTAGCCGATGCCGGACCCCGGCACTGTATACTGAATGTAGCCGAGGCCGGACCCCGGCACTGAATACTGAATGTAGCCAAGGCCGGACCCCGGCACTGTATACTGGATGTAGCCAAGGCCGGACCCCGGCACTGTATACTGGATGTAGCTGAGGCCGGACCCTGGCGCTGTATACTGGATGTAGCCGGGGCCAGACCCCAGCGCTGTATACTGGATGTAGCCGAGGCCAGACCCCAGCACTGTATACTGGATGTAGCCAAGGCCGGACCCCGGAACTGTATACTGGATGTAGCTGAGGCCGGACCCTGGCGCTGTATACTGGATGTAGCCGGGGCCAGACCCCAGCGCTGTATACTGGATGTAGCCGGGGCCAGACCCCAGCGCTGTATACTGGATGTAGCCGAGGCCGGACCCCGGCACTGTATACTGGATGTAGCTGAGGCCGGCCCCCGGCACTGTATACTGGATGTAGCTGAGGCCGGACCCTGGCGCTGTATACTGGATGTAGCCGGGGCCAGACCCCAGCGCTGTATACTGGATGTAGCCGGGGCTGGACCCTGGCGCTGTATACTGGATGTAGCCGAGGCCGGACCCTGGCGCTATATACTGGATATAGCCAAGGCCGGACCCTGGCGCTGTATACTGGATGTAGACGAGGCCGGACCCTGGCGCTGTATACTGGATGTAGCCGAGGCCGGACCCCGTCTCGGCATACTGGATGTAGCCGAGGCCGGACCCCGGCGCGGTATACTGGATGTAGCCGAGGCCGGACCCCGGCGCTGTGTACTGGATGTAGCCGAGGCCGGACCCCGGCGCTGTATACTGGATGTAGCCGAGGCCGCACCCAGAATCTGTATACTGGATGTAGCCGAGGCCGGACCCCGGCACTGTATACTGGATGTAGCTGAGGCCGGACCCCGGCACTGTATACTGGATGTAGCCGAGGCCGGACCCCGGCACTGTATACTGGATGTAGCCGATGCCGGACCCCGGCACTGTATACTGAATGTAGCCGAGGCCGGACCCCGGCACTGAATACTGAATGTAGCCAAGGCCGGACCCCGGCACTGTATACTGGATGTAGCCAAGGCCGGACCCCGGCACTGTATACTGGATGTAGCTGAGGCCGGACCCTGGCGCTGTATACTGGATGTAGCCGGGGCCAGACCCCAGCGCTGTATACTGGATGTAGCCGAGGCCAGACCCTGGCGCTGTATACTGGATGTAGCCGAGGCCGGACCCTGGCGCTATATACTGGATATGGCCGAGGCCGGACCCTGGCGCTGTATACTGGATGTAGCCGAGGTCGGACCCTGGCGCTATATACTGGATATAGCCAAGGCCGGACCCTGGCGCTGTATACTGGATGTAGCCGAGGCCGGACCCTGGCGCTGTATACTGGATGTAGCCGAGGCCAGACCCCGGCGCTGTATACTGGATGTAGCCGAGGCCGGACCCCGGGGCTGTATACTGGATGTAGCCGAGGCCGGACCCCGGCGCTGTATACTGGATGTAGCCGGGGCCAGACCCCAGCGCTGTATATGATGCTGCTTTATACAGTTTATACTAACAGATGGATATCTTGATGGTTTCAGGTGTTCCCGGAGTCGGTAGAACATGTTGTCCCTCCCTTCCTCCTCAGATACAATTCTACAGAGTCCTACAAGGGCAGATCGGTCCTCAGCAGAAGTCAAATTCCTCACCTTCTTCATGTCAACATATAATCTGAGCGATCAGCCTTGTGTGCCATGTAAAATGTAATCACAAATTGCTGTGTACTTCCTATACCTTCTGTATTGTGTATATCCTGTACAGATTGGGGGTGGTTGTCATCAGTTTCATATTTTTTTTTTTCCTGGCAGTCTGAAAGTTCTCTGCGTCCCCCCAGACAGCGCTGAAAATCCCCGCCCCCCCAGACAGCGCTGAAACCCCCCCCCCCCCCCTGTATTCATTATCCCATAGAGGGGACCATCCCGAGTGTAAAGTCCAGGACTCCTAGTGGCAGAAAAGTGACTTGTGTGATGTAAAACGATGTATTTATTTATTTATTAAAATAAATGTATTATTAATGTGATTATAATGGTGTCCTTTATTGAGGAATCCAGTCTAGATGGGAGGTTCTGCTCCGCCTCCAGTCTAATATGGGAGGTTCTGCTCCGCCTCCAGTCTAATTGGGAGGTTCTGCTCCGCCTCCAGTCTAATTGGGAGGTTCTGCTCCGCCTCTAGTCTATATGGGAGGTTCTGCTCCGCCTCCAGTCTATATGGGAGGTTCTGCTCCGCCTCCAGTCTATATGGGAGGTTCTGCTCCGCCTCCAGTCTAATATGGGAGGTTCTGCTCCGCCTCCAGTCTAATTGGGAGGTTCTGCTCCGCCTCCAGTCTAATTGGGAGGTTCTGCTCCGCCTCCAGTCTATATGGGAGGTTCTGCTCCGCCTCCAGTCTATATGGGAGGTTCTGCTCCGCCTCCAGTCTATATGGGAGGTTCTGCTCCGCCTCCAGTCTATATGGGAGGTTCTGCTCCGCCTCCAGTCTATATGGGAGGTTCTGCTCCGCCTCCAGTCTAATATGGGAGGTTCTGCTCCGCCTCCAGTCTAATATGGGAGGTTCTGCTCCGCCTCCAGTCTAATATGGGAGGTTCTGCTCCGTCTCCAGTCTAATATGGGAGGTTCTGCTCCCCCTCTAGTCTATATGGGAGGTTCTGCTCCGCCTCCAGTCTAATATGGGAGGTTCTGCTCAGCCTCCAATCTAATATGGGAGGTTCTGCTCAGCCTCCAATCTAATATGGGAGGTTCTGCTCCGCCTCCAGCATCATCCAATCCACATCTGAGAATTGGAAGATTCCTATTGGACTGGATTTGGTAAACAAGGCCCATATACACGAGGAAAAAAAAATCCAACATGTCAGCATCAGATATCTCCTGCCATTTCAGTGGCAGTACCTGAAGCTGATGGCTATGGGGAACACAGACAGTGCTCGTTTCAGGTGCCTCAAAAAAACGGAATCGCCCCGGGCCTTTAAATGAGGTGAATGCAGTTAGCCAACAATTGATAAAGTAAATGCAGTCTCAAAATTTATTAAAATAGTCATGCAAACATAAACATGAATCATAGCCAAGCCACTGAAATGATACATACAGTAAAAAATGTCATTACAATTTACATTCTATACCATGATACGTGTAAAGTACACAGGCATTAACAGTATCCCAACGCGTTTCGCAAGACCATGCTCGCTTCATCAGGGGTAGATCGTGTGTAGTACATTAAAGGCTGGATCAGACTACCAATTGCTTAATACCCAGAGGCAGCAGTAATGAGCGTCTGGCTCTGGAGCAGAGGAAAAACCAACCCAACAGAGCAGAAACGGGTGGCAGACATGGCCGGGATGAGGGAACATGTCACCAAAGATCTCCCAGTATCCATTACTGTCAACTTGAATGAAGTGAAACAGGAAGTGACAAAAAAAATATTTGTGCTCTGTTGGGTTGGTTTTTCCTCAGCTCCCGAGCGGGACGCTCATTACTGCCACCTCTGGGTATTAAGCAATTGGTAGTCTGATCCCACCTTTGATGTACTACACACGCATCTACCCCTGATGAAGCGAGCATGGGCTTGCTAAACGCGTTGGGTACTTTTCGTGCCTGTGTACTTTACAATTTACATTCTATACCATGATACGTGACTTTTTTACTGTATGTATCATTTAAGTGGCTTGGCTATGATTCATGTTTATATGACTATTTTAATACATTTTGAGACTGCATCTACTTTGTCAATTGTTGGCTAACCGCATTCACCTCATTTAAAGTCCTGGGGCGATTTCCTGTTTTTTGTTGCATATATTGAGATGGAGGTGGTTTGCGGGTGACACCAGACCTTTTCCTTTTTGTTTCAGGTGCCTTGATCCACTATATTACCAAAAGTATTGGGACGCCTGCCTTTACATGAACTTTAATGGCATCCCAGTCTAATGCTGGCCATACACTATACGAAAAATCGGCCGAAAAATCGTTCGTATGGACACTTCGTTCGTTTTTCGGCAAGTTAGTGGGTACAAATCGATAATCGTTTGTGACATTTTTGTGGGAAAAAAACGAGCGGCATGTTTGGAAAATTTCTGCCGAACGTACGATAAATTGCAAGGTTAATGTGTTTCCCGTCCGAACTGCCTGCACTAGGTATATGTAAAAAAACGAACACAAAATGATTTATTCATGTCCACTGAACAGATTATCGGTCATTATATGATGGCACGATCGTTTGCGGTCACGGTCGAACGTTCGTTTTTCGAAAAGGGGTTCGGCCGATTTTCTGTATAGTGTATGGCCAGCATTAGTCTGTAGGGATCAATATTGAGTTGGCCCGCCCTTTGCAGCTATAACAGCTTCAACTCTTCTGGGAAGGCCGTCCACATGGTTTAGGAGGGTGTCTATGGGAATGTTTGACCATTCTTCCAGAAGAGCATTTGTGAGGTCAGGCACTGATGTTGGGTGAGAAGGCCTGGCTTGCAGTCTCCGCTTTAAAAGGAGAAGTCCAGCCTGGGCTCGTGTGGC
This sequence comes from Lithobates septentrionalis, assembly GCA_037952835.1. Lineage (NCBI taxonomy): Eukaryota > Metazoa > Chordata > Amphibia > Anura > Ranidae > Lithobates > Lithobates septentrionalis. The sequence continues at coordinate 686,280 of JBBDGP010001686.1, forward strand.
TGGGCTTCTCCTCTGGGTCACAGGAATGCAATTCATTTTGCACTCCTGTGACCCGTTTTCAGCTGAGATTGGTCTGAAGTCCGCTCTCCGCTGACATCACTGCCATCAGTCAAGGCAGCACCTCATCCCGACTTCCCAAGTCTGGATCCGCCAACTGCCTTGATTGATGGCGGTCTCAGCAAGCCGCTCCCCGCCCCTCCACTGAGGGTGAAGGATCAGAGCAGGAGAGATGCTGGCTGACAGGCAGCATCTCTCCACTCAGGGAGGGGAGAGTACCGAGCCATCGGCGGTGTTTGGTGGCTTGGTTCTCAGTGCAGAGGTGGCGGGGGACGGATGAAGCATCGGTCTGATACTCCATGCACCGAGGTAAGTATGAATAAAAAAACAAAAAACAAAACCCATACTTCTCTTAATTCATCCCAAAGGTGTTCTATCGGGTTGAGGTCAGCACTCTGTGCAGGCCAGTCAAGTTCCTCCATGTCTGTATGGACCTTGCTTTGTGCACTGGTGGGCAGTCATGTTGGAACAGGAAGGGGCCATCCCCAAACTGTTCCCACAAAGTTGGGAGCATGAAATTGTCCAAAATGTCTTGGTATGCTGACGGTTTAAGAGTCCAACCCCTGAAAAACAACCCCACACCATGATCCCTCCTCCACCAAATGATTTGGATCAGGTCACAAAGCAAGGTCCATAAAGACATGGATGAGCGAGTTTGGGGTGGAGAAACTTGACTGGCCTACACAGAGTCCTGACCTCAATAAAACACCTTTGGGATGAATTAGAGCGGAGACTGCGAGCCAGGTGTCCCAATACTTTTGGTAATATGGGGTGGATGAAGCATGTAGTTTGGAGAGATTTGAAGAAGCAGACAAGAACACTGGAAATTGGAATGTTGCTTTACTGAGAGAAGAGATCACATTATATACACAGGAGTGTCAGACGGGGTGAACGATCGCAGTACATACAATCATCAGCATTGGCCTCCTGTATTAAATATTCACAATATACTCACAATGGCAGAAACCAAAATGTGTTCTTATTACTTTCAGACATTTTATACATCAGAAAGGGGAACCCAGACATAGGATTGAGGTAGCAGTGACCCACTAGAACCATTGAATGAATTCACATTCAGGGGGGCATACCCTCTTCCATAGGGGATGCCGGCTGTGACATCATCTTCCATAGGGGATGCCGGCTGTGACATCATCTTCCATAGGGGATGCCGGCTGTGACATCACACCCATGTAGGGAGTCCCCAGGGATATGAATGTCGCCTCCCCCAGGACTGAAGACATTAGCGGGATTGGTTAGAATTCAGGAAGAATAGTCTGCAGTGACCTGAAAAGTCATCAATTACTCTTCTCCCCCCGGGTGGCGTATATAACCCAAAACCTGAAATCTCATATATTACAGATTACCAATCATTAGATGTGGTGGCTGCATTCATTTTCTTTTTAGGTTGTTTTTTCGGGTAAACCACAACGTGTGTATATATGGATTGCGGTCAGAAAGTGCTACAATCACTAGACATGTGCAATTCGTTATTTTAAGGAATTTTGACAAATTGTTAATTCAGAAACATCTGAATTAACAAAAACCCATTTAACGAACGTTTCAGAAAATTTGTAAAATTCTAAATTAAAGAAAAAAAAATAAAACAATCAGAAATTCAAAAAAAAAAAAAAATCTTAAACCCAAAAATCTAAAATAATAATTTATGCAGTTTAATCAATATATGACTTAATTATATATATATATATATATATATATATATATATATATATATATATATATATATATATATACTTAATCAATATAACTATTACTAACTATTAAATTATAGGTATTGGAATCTCCTTTCAAATTTAGCTGTTAGTGAACGTAACAAATACGAATTATCCGAAATAACAAGTGCCGTATCTAAATGAATGGAACGTAACTAATTGATAATAAATTAGAATAATAGTGAAAAAAAAAATGTATAATTATTAATGTGTTCCATTCCAAGGTATTGGAAGGTATACCGATAACTATTAAATTATTAGTTATTATTTTCAATTTTCACGTTTTCGAATTTCCGATTTCTTTCGAATGTCAAAATTTCCGATTTTTTTTTACTAATTTACGTTTTTTTTTTCTAATTTCAAATTTCCAATTTTTTTCGAATTTACGAGTTTCTGATTTTTTCTGAATTTCAGATTTTTTTCAAATTTACGTTTTTTTTTCGAATTTGCGATCATAACGAACGACACAAAAAATAAAAAAAAACGAAAACTAACACATTTTTCCGGCGGTGTACATGTCTAATAATCAGTTACATTAAACAGTGGTTTCCTTTTGGGCTAAAGGTTTGACATGAATAAAAAGATGACCATTGTAAAACACCCCTGGCAGTAGTAAATGATTTGTCTCAACACTCTAACTGCTACATCTGCAGGACAGTTTGTTCTGTTGAAAAACAACAGACTTGGACCCAGTTCAACGATCGCCGATGCGAATGATAGCTTCTGATTATTCCTGCAGCTATCCCAGCCACCTGTGAGCGGCTAGCTGGATCTGTCTGTATACTTCAATGACAGGTCGGCTGGGTCTGTCTGTATACTTCAATGACAGGTCGGCTGGATCTGTCTGTATACTTCAATGACAGGTCGGCTGGGTCTGCCTGTATACGTCAATGGACAGGTCGGCTGGGTCTGCCTGTATACTTCAATGACAGGTCGGCTGGGTCTGCCTGTATACTTCAATGACAGGTCGGCTGGGTCTGTCTGTATACTTCAATGACAGGTCGGCTGGGTCTGCCTGTATACTTCAATGACAGGTCGGCTGGGTCTGTCTGTATACTTCAATGACAGGTCGGTTGGGTCTGCCTGTATACTTCAATGACAGGTCGGTTGGGTCTGCCTGTATACTTCAACGACAGGTCGGCTGGGTCTGTCTGTATACTTCAATGACAGGTCGGCTGGGTCTGTCTGTATACTTCAATGACAGGTCGGCTGGGTCTGTCTGTATACTTCAATGACAGGTCGGCTGGGTCTGCCTGTATACTTCAATGGACAGGTCGGCTGGGTCTGTCTGTATACTTCAATGACAGGTCGGTTGGGTCTGCCTGTATACTTCAATGACAGGTCGGTTGGGTCTGCCTGTATACTTCAACGACAGGTCGGCTGGGTCTGTCTGTATACTTCAATGACAGGTCGGCTGGGTCTGTCTGTATACTTCAATGACAGGTCGGCTGGGTCTGTCTGTATACTTCAATGACAGGTCGGCTGGGTCTGTCTGTATACTTCAATGACAGGTCGGCTGGGTCTGCCTGTATACTTCAATGGACAGGTCGGCTGGGTCTGCCTGTATACTTCAATGACAGGTCAGCGGCGGCCATAGCTATCCAGGGCTGCCCACCAGCCAGCGTCTTGCCTATGGGGATTGCTATCGGACACACTTTGTGCTCTTCCATGCCCGTAGGTCATCCCTGGCTGGGCGGACAGCTATGGTGTTACAGGCAGACCCAGCTAGGTTGGTGACCACCGCTCCAGGTAACTGGGTTTGAATTTCCCGTCCTCCGCTGGGTGAATGGTTGTGAGAGCTCCAGGTGCTGGCGATTGCTATTGCAATGGTATAGGTGCAATGAAAAATCTGGACTGCCGCACTCCGGATTGGAATAATAAAAGGTAAAATCTTCTTTATTGAAAAAATGACATGATATAAAATGCGTACATTGCTCTGTTGAAGTAATACAGCATAACCGCTGACGCGTTTCACGCTCCCATAGAGCGCTTACTCATAGCTGACCCAGCTAACCGCTCACCGGTGGCTGAAACAGTTCCAGGAATAATCAGAAGATTCCCGCCGCCGTCATTCGCACCACCGCTAGTCACCCGTATGAATGTAGACTTACTGACAGGAGCACCAGGTGAAAACTAAAAGGGAAGAAAACTAATGCAGCCACCACATCTAATGATTGATTAAGCTGCAATATAAGAAATGTTTGCTATTAGGTTTATTACGGCTTTAAAATATCAGGATTATCAATTCTTCCCATTGAAAATATTCTTCAATTAGCGATCATTAGAACTCATCTTCTGGTTTCTTCTACAAGACTGTGATTGGACGGGCAGCCTAGCCATACAAAACACCGGTCATCCCCACGCTGATAAAGTGCACCTGTCACTGCACATAAAGCACATCTAAAAACACATGGAATGAAATGTCAGACTGCATAACAAGAGGGACATTTCTGTTGTCCACAGAAAGAACGAATAAAACTGCTGACAACAGTATAGCAGAAGGACCCTGCACAGGAAGCTACAGGCTCACTGGATTTTTGGCAGGATCAACAACTGCACCGATAGAACAGCTAAAAACAAAACACCATCAGCCCTGGGTTCACACTGATGAGATGCAGGAGACGCAGCGAAATTCCTGTGCACCACATTGCATTCACACGGCATACATGCCCATCTGCTGCGGATGTCAATGTTAGATTAACGACACCCTGAAACAGCTCGCAAAACGCAGTGTGACTGCCAGAAATCGCATCGCTTGGGTGTAAACACGATGTAGGTGCGGGGAAAAAGGAAAAAAAAAAAAAAGGTTTTCCACCATTTTGATGCGATGCGATTTGAGCCATACAAAATTGTAAGGCTCAAATTGCACCGCACAAAGGACTGCGACGCGCTTTCTGTGTGAATCACATACAGTGTCTGACACACACACAAGTGTGAACCGGAACCAAAAAGGAGCTAATAAAAGACGTTCAGGTGCCTGTTGGCAGCAATGACTTTATACAATCTGTTGCTGTATGAAATGCCCAGCGCCTGCAAAATGCAAATTCCAAACACGGAGCCACCCTCAGTTCATCCCACAATGCATTGCTTCCTTCTGCTGGCCTTCACATCTCTTAAATGTGTCCTGGAGGAATGTAGTTGCCAGTGAAAAATATCCAGAGCATCCCAAACCTGCAGTTTTAAATTGCTGGAAGTAGATCACTACCGGCTGCAAGCCAAGGAGGAGAAACGGCTGAAAGCCAAGGAAGAGAAACGGGTGAAAGCCGAGGAAGAGAAACGGCTGAAAGCCAAGGAGGAGAAACGGCTGAAAGCCAAGGAGGAGAAACGGCTGAAAGCCAAGGAAGAGAAACGGCTGAAAGCCAAGGAAGAGAAACGGCTGAAAGCCAAGGAGGAGAAACGGCTGAAAGCCAAGGAGGAGAAACGGCTGAAAGCCAAGGAAGAGAAACGGCTGAAAGCCGAGGAAGAGAAACGGCTGAAAGCCAAGGAAGAGAAACGGCTGAAAGCCGAGGAAGAGAAACGGCTGAAAGCCAAGGAAGAGAAACGGCTGAAAGCCAAGGAGGAGAAACGGCTGAAAGCCAAGGAGAAGAAACGGCTGAAAGCCAAGGAAGAGAAACGGGTGAAAGCCGAGGAAGAGAAACGGCTGAAAGCCAAGGAGGAGAAACGGCTGAAAGCCAAGGAGGAGAAACGGCTGAAAGCCGAGGAAGAGAAACGGGTGAAAGCCGAGGAAGAGAAACGTCTGAAAGCCAAGGAGGAGAAACGGCTGAAAGCCAAGGAAGAGAAACGGCTGAAAGCCAAGGAGGAGAACCGGCTGAAAGCCAAGGAGGAGAAACGGCTGAAAGCCAAGGAGGAGAAACGGGTGAAAGCCAAGGAGGAGAAACGGCTGAAAGCCAAGGGGGAGAAACGGCTGCAAGCCAAGGAGGAGAAACGGCTGCACGCCGAGGAGGAGAAACGGCTGCACGCCGAGGAGGAGAGACGGGTGAAAGCCAAGCAGGAGAAACGGGTGAAAGCCAAGGAGGAGAAACGGGTGAAAGCCAAGGAGGAGAAACGGCTGCAAGCCAAGGAGGAGAAACGGCTGCAAGCCAAGGAGGAGAAACGGCTGCAAGCCAAGGAGGAGAAACGGCTGCAAGCCAAGGAGGAGAAACGGCTGAAATCCAAGGAGGAGAAACGGGTGAAAGCCGAGGAAGAGAAACGGCTGAAAGCCAAGGAGGAGAAACGGCTGAAAGCCGAGGAAGAGAAACGGCTGAAAGCCAAGGAGGAGAAACGGCTGAAAGCCAAGGAGGAGAACCGGCTGAAAGCCAAGGAGGAGAAACGGGTGAAAGCCAAGGAGGAGAAACGGGTGAAAGCCAAGGGGGAGAAACGGGTGAAAGCCAAGGGGGAGAAACGGCTGAAAGCCAAGGGGGAGAAACGGCTGCACGCCGAGGAGGAGAGACGGGTGAAAGCCAAGCAGGAGAAACGGGTGAAAGCCAAGGAGGAGAAACGGCTGCAAGCCAAGGGGGAGAAACGGCTGCAAGTCGGATGTTGTGAGTGATCTCAGGAAGCACCTCAGACCGAAATGAAAGTGGATGTAAAATTGATCTCCGTGACACGAGCCCCACACCCATCCATGGCCCCGATTCTCACCCACCCACACATTTAAACATTTTTTCTTAATGCCTTCTAAGGCCTAAAAACAACTACAACAATGGAAGGAACACTGTGACCCCCCCCCTCCCCCTCCATTGCTCAGCTCTCAGGGGATCATACAACACCACAAACACTGGCAATCTGCCACAACACACAACTAGACCACCGACCACTTATTAGTGACCCCACACCAACACAGGAAGCCGATTTCCAGGTGGCTGGTTGGATGTATACAAATGCAGCAAATACAGCAACTAATCAGAATTTATCTTTCATTGACCTTTGGGTTACTGCATTGCTCACATCATCAGATCTCTGAGTACAATCCGTTATAATAAAACATAGAAGGAAAGCTCGCCACATTGTGGGGGGAAAAAAACTCTTCATATTGTCCGAGGAAAAAAAAAAAAAGCAAACAAACATTCATCATGAGAATATAGCTTATTGCGTTTATAGCTACACGGCCAACCATAAATCGCCAAGAAATATTAGCACCACTATGAAAGTCCTGCTGAAATCACATTCACATTAAGGAGTGTGCAGAACACGCAGTCCGTCCGCACAGAGGGAAGGCGAAGGACGGACCGGCCTCTTGTGTTTCCTCATGGGAAAACTTGCATCAAGTTCTTTGACCCCCCCCCCCCTCCTCCCCATGGCAGGCGGGTAAGCACCAAAAAAAAAAAAAAAATGTACGAATGGGAATGTCGTCCAGTAAGGATGCAGCCAATCAGCTCACCAGAACAAAGACATCAATGTGGTAGGAGGGTCTTCCATGGCGATTGGTTGAGTATTTGGTCACAGAACATTGGCCAAGTCTCTGTTGAAGCGACAGGTAAACATAGAAGGATTCATTCCAACTGAGAATAAGTGATGTATGACATCACTTGATGTATGACATCACTTGTGGCTCTTGGGTAAACGCACAGGAATTGGACCATAAAATCAGTATTTAACATTGGACTTGCACAACCGTAGTAAACATACAACCCTCCATCCTCACAACAGCAGTGAGCGGCCACCTACCTCTGCAGAAACGGTCCCAGGAGCTGCCATCTTTGTTTCTTAACCGCTTGCCGACCGCGGCACAGAGATGTACGTCGGAAAAATGGCACAGGCCAACAAATGGGCGTACCTGTACGTCCCTTTAAATTTGCCCCCCTATCGGGCGCGTGCGCCCCCCCCGCCGCACGAGCTTGCCAGAGGGTCCCGGGAATTCGATGTTCGCCGGCGGCCCGCAATTGCGGTGTGGAGAGGTAGAAAGGTGAGATGTAAGCAAGGCATTCCCCCGTTCTGCCTAGTGACATCACAGAGATCACTGCTCCCTGTCATCGGGAGCACTGATCGCTGTCATGTGAGTGGAAGCCCATCCCCCCCACACAGAATCACTCCCTAGGACACACTTAACCCCTTGATAGCCCCCTAATGGTTAACCCCTTCCCCGCCAGTGTTATTTACACAGTCATTTTTATAGCACTGATCGCTGTATAAATTTCAATGGTCCCAAAATGGTCTCAAATGAATGAATGATTTGTAAAGCGCTGCAAATGCTAACTGAATCGCCCCAAGATCTCAAAAGTGTCCAACGTGTCCACCATAATGTCGCAGTCACAATAAAAATTGCAGATCGCCGCCATTACTAATAAAAAAATAATAATAATAAAAATGCTATAAATTTATCCCCTATTTTGTAGATGCTATAACTTTTGAGCAAACCAATCAATAAACGCTGATTTTTTTTTTAATCAAAAATATGTAGAAGACTACGTATCGGCCTAAACTGGGAAAGAAATTTGTTTTTTTATATATTTTTGGGGGGATATTTATTATAGCAAAAAGGAAAAAAATATTGCTTTTTTTTCAAAATTGTCTCTTTTTTTCTTTATAGTGCAAAAAATAAAAACGGCAGAGGTGATCAAATACCACCAAAAGAAAGCTCTGTTTGTGGGAAAAAAAGGACGTCAATTTTGTTAGGGTACAACGTCGCACGACCGCGCAATTGTCAGTTAAAGCGACGCAGTGCCGTATCGCAAAAAAGTGCTCTGGTCAGGAAGGGGGTAAATCCTTCCGGGGCTGAAGTGGTTAAAAGGAGAAGTCCAGCCTGAGCTTGTTTGGCTGGGCTTCCTCTATGGATCACAGGAGTGCAATTCGTTTTGCACTCCTGTGACCCGTTTTCAGCAGAGATCGGTCTGAAGTCCGCTCTCCGCTGACGTCTCCAACATCAGTCCAGGCGCCGCGTCATCCTGACTCTGTATCCGGCAGGTGCCTGGACTGAAAGCCGTCTCAGCGAGCTGCTCCACAGCTCAGCGCTCCAGTGAGTGTGGAGGAGCAGAGAGGAGGGCTGCTGATTGACAGTCAGCAGCTCTCTGTTCAGGGAGCTGTGAGAACTGAGCCATCGGCGGTGTTCGATCGCTCAGTTCTCAGTGCAGAGACGCCGGAGGGGGCAGATGCAGCATCCACCTAGGTCAGTGATGGAGAACCTTGACACCCCAGATGCTTTGGAACTACATTTTCCATGATGCTCATGCACTCTGCAGTGTAGTGGAGCATCATGGGAAATGTATTTCCAAAACATCTGGGAGTGCCAAGGTTCGCCATCACTGCCCTAGGTAAGTATAAATCTGCAATAACCCCCCCAAACCCATACTTCTCTTTTGGAATGTGTCACGTCTGGCAAAGCTCCTTTACAGTATAATCCCCGCTCACCATCCCATTGCCTTAATCATTGAAGTCCATCACCATTTTTTTTTTTTTTTTGTTTAAATAGAATCAGGAAGGGGTTAGAACTGCTGTCAGGTTTTTGTTGCTCCTTCTGACTGGAGGTGATTCAGCTGCCTTTATGTCTACAAAATCCAGGACAAGAAAGAAAGGGAGCAGAGGTCACAGAGATCCTGGGACAGGGAGCGATAAAACCAGACAGAGGTTCCAACCCTTCTCCATTGGAGAGATTTCCCATCACCTTCCATCCTTCTGACCTCCCAATGGGATATGAATGGGGGGGAGGGGGGATTCATAAATGGAGAGCACAGGCAGTGATAAACAAAAGCAGTGTTTAGGCCGCAGGGGGGTCTCAAACTGGCGGCCCACCAGCTGTTGCAAAACTACAAGTCCCATCATGCCTCTTGCCTGTGGGAGTCATGCTTGTAACTCTCAGCCTTGCAACAAGGCAACATGGGACTTGTAGTTTAGCAACAGCTGGAGGGCCACCAGTTTGAGACCCCTGGGGCATCCCTCATATGCCCACCAAGAAATCAATGTTAGGATGATGGTACCCTACCCCCCCCCACTTTAACCGTGTAGACCTTTGAGGCCTATACCTCATCCAACAGGCAGTGATAAGAGGTTAACCCATTGGCACCAGCCGCACGCAAACATGCGGCCTCTTGGAGGGTGGGCCTTGGCGCCAAGCAGCCACATATTTGTATGAATTGGTGGTGCCAAGAGTCCCAGGACAGTTACCGGCGGTTAATGGAAAGCTCCTGATTGCTGCTTGCGATCGGGAGCTTTCCGATCATGTGACCGCCAGCCACGGTAGTCACATGACTATAAACCCCTTAAAGGGCCCGGGAGGAGCCAGCTCAAAGGGGTTAAACTTTCCCCAGATTTTGCTACAAGTGAGTTGCTACAATTCTGCTCTTGTGTTCCACCCAATCTCAAACCCCTCCCCCTCACCATAACATAAACCAATGACGGCATCACTCTCAGACTCTCTAGGAAGCTTTCCTTGGTTTGTGTGATGTCACGGGGGAAGGTGACAACATTAGGAGCTGAAATCAAGGCGGTAGCTGCAATACAAGTCCGCGGTTTGCAGGGTATGATGACAGGTACACTTCGGGTCAGGCTAGAAAGTCCAACTCCCTGCAGATCCAGTCAATGCCCGCTGCTCCCCGACAGAGCAGAAAGAACCAACGTTCGCCAAGAAGTCCGTAAAAAGTGTGCATTGAAGGTGCGTCAATAGAGAACACTGGAATGTGCTGATCTCATCTGGCAATACCAGGGTCTGCCACCAGGTGTCCTCCTCCCTCCTCCAGCAGCAGTAAGTCCAGAGCAGAGGCCCTCGCCATTCGCCGGTGGATGCGTCTGAGCCGCAGGATGTAGAGTACGATGGAGAGCAGGACCACCACAATGCAGGCGAAGAATAAATAGTGGTTGTAAACAAAGGAGATGCGATACCAACTCACGTGTGCTGGGCGAGCGTTCTCTGGACGAATATCCCTGCGAAATCAAAAGTGATATATAGTGTGAGAGAGAGGAGCGAATCTATAATGGAATGAGAATACAAAGCCCAATTATGGGTGAAAACGATTGATATTTGGGTGTAGCTCATTTTTTCGATCTGTGTTGTCTAGGGCTGAAACTAATCGATTCATCGACAACTAATCGATTATGAAATGAATCGATTACTATTTTCATAATCGATTAATCAGCCAGTAACATACTGGTGTTAAAGAAACTAAAATGAGCTCTTTATAGTACAAAAATAGCAAATAAATTGCTACTGTAAATATTTGACTGTTCTACAGTAAAAAAAAAAAAAAAATGAACCCCTTACAGTAGTGATTTGCTTTTTTTATATCTATAAAGGGCTAATTTTAGTTTTTTTAACCCCATTATAATACTAAACATCTTAGACCTGGTTCAAAACTAGGTGTTTTTTGCAGAAACGCACTACAGTTCATTTACATCAGGGGTCTCAAACTGGCGGCCCCTCCAGCTGTTGCGGAACTACAAGTCTCATCCTGCCTCTGCCTGTGGGAGTCATGCTTGTAACTGTCAGCCTAGCAATGCCTCATGGGAATTGTAGTTCTGCAACAGCTGGAGGGCCGCCAGTTTGAGACCCCTGATTTACATGGTTTCCTATGGGACACGTTCACATCTATGCTTTTTTCAGCCGCTGCGTATTTGGAAAGGGTCAGGGACTTTTTTTTTTTTTTTTTTTTTTTTTTTTTACGCAAAACTGTGCTTTTTTGGTTGAATATACTTCAATGGAGAAGCCGCAGAAAAACATGTAATGCGTTTTTGCAGCAATTTGTGTTTTTTAACCACTAGGCGTCCGCGCTCTAGCCGAAAGACGGCTACAGCGCGGACTCCAATTGCCGGGAGGGCGTCCCTGGATGGCCTCCTGTTTACTTCCGCATTGCGCGCTCCCGCGGGCGCACATCGCGGAAGTTTTGTGCTGGCCGTGTCCCTCGGACACAGCCAGTCACAGATCGCCGTAAACGGCCAATGTCAGCGGCCGTTTACAGTGCGATCGCTCTGCCAATGAGAGATGATCTCATATGTAAACATATGAGATCATCTCTCATCGCCGGCTCTCCCTCCTCACACAGAGACAGCGTGTGAGGAGGGAGAGCGAACCGCTGCGGCGGTAAGTGTAAAAAATAAATAAATAAATAAGTGTCCCCTGCCATCTGCCCTGCCATCTGCCCCTGCCATCTGCCCCTGCCATCTGTCCTGCCATCTGCCCCTGCAATCTGCCCTGCCATCTGCCCCTGCAATCTGCCCTGCCATCTGCCCCTGCAATCTGCCCTGCCATCTGCCCCTGAAATCTGTCCTGCCATCTGTCCCCAGTGCCATCTGTCCCCAGTGCCATGTATAAGTGCCATCTGTCATCAGTGCCACATAGTGCCATCTGTCATCAGTGCCACCTGTCAGTGTCACGTGCCATCTGTCATCAGTGTCACGTGTCATCAGTGCCACGTATCAGTGCCATCTGTCATCAGTGTCATCAGTGCCACGTATCAGTGCCATCTGTCATCAGTGCCACGTATCAGTGCCATCTGTCATCAGTGCCACGTATCAGTGCCATCTGTCATCAGTGCCACGTATTAGTGCCATCTGTTATCAGTGCCCTGTATTAGTGCCATCTTTCATCAGTGCCACGTGTCATCAGTGCCACATATTAGTGCCATCTGTCATCAGTGCCATTTGTCATCAGTGCCATTTGTCATCAGCACCACATGTCATCAGCGCCACATGTCATCAGCGCCACGTATTAGTGCCATCTGTCAGTGCCACGTATTAGTGCCATCTGTCATCAGTGTCACGTATTAGTGCCATCTGTCATCAGTGCCACGTCAGTGTCAGTGCCACGTATCAGTGCCATCTGTCATCAGTGCCACGTATCAGTGCCATTTGTCATCAGTGCCACGTATCAGTGCCATTTGTCATCAGTGCCACGTCATTGTCACATGTCATTGTCCTGGTGCTCCAGGGCCTTCAAAAGTGTAATAGGTAGTCAACAAATTAGATGTGTAATTTATGCTCCTAGAACACCTGATTGTGCTCCCTACATGTTGGGCCTCTCTATGTGGCCAGGCTGTGAAAAAGTCCCACACATGTGGTATCGTAATACTCAGGAGGAGTAGCAGAATGTATTTTGGGGTGTCATTTGTGGTATATACATGCCATGTGAGAGAAATAACCTATTACAATGACAATTTTGTGGGTGGAAAAAAAAAAAAATCTTCATTTTGCAAAGAATTGTGGGAAAAAATGACAACATCAAAAACCTCACCATGCCTCTTACTAAATACCTTGGAATGTCTACTTTCAAAAAAGGGGTCATTTGGGGGGTATTTGTACTGTCCTGACTTGTTCGGGTGGCAAGAAATGAGATAGGCCGTCAGTACATCAGATGTGATCAATTTTTTATGATTTGCACCATAACTTGTAGACTCTCTAACTTTCACAAAGACCAAATAATATCCACTAATTTGGGTTATTTTTACCAAAGATATGTAGCAGTATAAATTGTGGCCAAAATGTATGAAGAAAAATTACTAATTTGCAAAATTTTATCACAGAAACAAGGAAAAAAGCATTTTTTTTTCCAAATTTTCGGTCTTTTTTCATTTATATCGCAAAAAATAAAAAACCCAGAGGTGATCAAATACCACCAAAATAAAGCTCTATTTGTATGAAAAAAAGGACAAAAAATTAATTTGGGTACAATATTACATGACTGAGTAATTGTCATTCAAAGTGTGAGAGCGCTGAAAGCTGAAAATTGGTCTGGTCACGAAGGGGGTTTAAGTGCCCAGTTGTCAAGTGGTTAATCTGCCCAACAATAAACTGGCCAAAAAAATATATGCAAAAAACGCAAATCGCCGCAAAATCACGTGCGCAAAAATCAAAACGCACAGCAAAAAGCACTGCAGAAACAGATCAAAAGCAAACTGCCTAGGTGTGTACTGAGCCTCATGCCGGCCACACCGATCAATTTTTAGACGAGAATATTCAGACGAAAAATCTTTGTACATTCGCTGAATAAAAGACATTTTCACTTGTTTTTAACATTCTGTTTTTAAAACGAACATAATTTCTGAACGAAAACCACATACACGGTCTGAAAATTCCTTTGACCAAGAAGTTTTCTATTATTTCCAAATTTTCCTGTCACTGTGAACGTCGATTTGACCCCACTAACTATTAGAAAATCGAACGAACGTTCCTAAAATTACATTTTTTTTTGAGGGAAGACATTGTTTGTTTTTTAAATAAAAAAATTTGATCTCTGAGTCTGATGATATATACCAGATGCACCCTTTAATAGTATATACAGTATATCTCTCCTCTAATAGTATATACAGTATATCTCTTCTAATAGTATATATCTCCACTAATAGTATATACAGTATATATCTCCTCTAATAGTATATACAGTATATATCTCCTCTAATAGTATATACAGTATATCTCTCCTCTAATAGTATATACAGTATATCTCTTCTAATAGTATATATCTCCACTAATAGTATATACAGTATATATCTCCTCTAATAGTATATACAGTATATATCTCCTCTAATAGTATATACAGTATATATCTCCTCTAAAAGTATATACAGTATATATCTCCTCCAATAGTATATACAGTATATCTCCTCTAATAGTATATACATCTCCTCTAATAGTATATACAGTATATCTCCTCTAATAGTATATACAGTATATATATCCTCTAATAGTTTATACAGTATATCTCTTCTAATAGTATATACAGTATATCTCCTCTAATAGTATATACAGTATATCTCTTCTGTCTGTTATTCTCAGAGTGGATTAGATATTTTGCTCCCTAACCATATAGTTGGTTATTTATATTTACCACTGCATAGAAATATGTAAGAATAAATTGCCTTTTTTTTAAAAAAAACTTTACATATTAACTAAATTATATACCACACTTTTTTCTTTAAGGTTACTAACCCATTAATTGAAACAATAATCGGCCAACTATTGGATTATGAAAACAATCGTTAGTTGCAGCCCTAGTGTTGTCAAAAAATTACAGGAAGAAGAAGCAGGAGACCTCTAATCTTCACAGAAAATCAGCCCCACATTTCCTGCCCAGGGGACACCGGCCTGTCTATATGAAGCAGAGTGACCGGTCACCCCCTCCAACACCCCCCCAAAACCCCCCGTGGTCTCATCTCTGCCATTCCTGACATATTCACATGAATGTTCTCCAATAAGAGGGTCTTCTGCCCATTTGGCTCCGCCCACCACCAGCCTCCGGTGCTTTTTCAGCTCATCCATTTACAAGGAGAGGAGGATGCTGGGAGGTAAGGTGCTTATAGGATGAAAACCGATTGTTCCCTGGCACTCCTTC
The DNA here is from genome assembly GCA_037952835.1 of Lithobates septentrionalis. Lineage (NCBI taxonomy): Eukaryota > Metazoa > Chordata > Amphibia > Anura > Ranidae > Lithobates > Lithobates septentrionalis. The sequence goes on from JBBDGP010001686.1 coordinate 701,301, forward strand.
AGTAAATTCTTCTTACTTTTCTTAAATGTCCACTGAATAGTTACAGGAAAAATATTCTCCTTTGTGCTTCTTGCTCAGGGTTGCTCAGGTCTGCAGCCTAGATATGAGTTAGCTTCCTGATAAATCAGAAGGCCAAGTAGGTGCAGAAATGTTGATTAAAAAAAAATGTTTTTATCCGACCACCCTATAGAAGTTTTACTGCTACAGGGCGGCTGCTGTGCGCAGGATCACGTGTATTTACACATGTGATCCCACACTTCCGGCTAGGGGGGCGTAAATGTGCATCGCCGGTGGCTCGCCCGCACTGTGCGCCAATCAGCGGGTACCACTGACTCAATGTCCGCCGGCACCCGACGATCGTCGGCCACAGAGACAGACCTGCAATCTGCCTACGTAAACAAGGTAGATTGTCATTCTGTCAGTAGGGAAGGCATGGATTCTGTGTCTCTGCAAAGCAAGGATCCATCTCGTCTCCTCGTAAAAGCACCTCACATAGTTTAGAAAACACTGGCTAGGCACACAGTTAACCCTTTGATCGCCCTCTGATGTTAACCCCTTCCCAGCCAGTGTCATTAGTACAGCGACAGTGCATACTTATTTCTTAGCACTGATCGCTGTATTAATGTCACTGGTTCCCGAAAAGTGTCAGATTGTCCGCCGCAATATCGCAGTCCCACTAGAAGTCGCTGATCGTCGCCATTACTAGCAAAAATTTTTTAAAAATAATTAAAAATATCCCAGTTTGTAGGCGGTATAACTTTTGCGCAAACCAATCAATATACACTTATTGGGAGATTTTTTTTTACTAAAAATATGTAGCAGAATACATATTGGTCTAAACTGATGAAGAAATTAAATTTTTTTACTTTTTTTATTGGGTATGTTTTATAGCAGAAAGTAAAAAAGATTTTTTTTTTTCAAAATTGTAGCTCTTTTTTTGTTTATAGCGCAAAATATAAGAACCACAGAGGTGATCAAATACCACCAAAAGAAGGCTATTTGTATAAAAAAAATATAATTAAAAAAAAAAAAAAAAAAAAGACAAATTTTTGGGTAAATGTCGCATGACAGTGCAATTGTCAGTTAAAGTAACGCAGTGGCGCATCGCAAAAATGGCCTGGTCATTAAGGGGGGGTAAACTTTCCGGAGGTCAAGTGGTTAATGTACTCACAGGCTGTGTTTAATTTTCTCCTCCGGTTAGAATACAATGTATTCAGATGGAGAGACCGTACAGGGCAGGTTTTCCTATGTCATCACTGTGATAACCAATCACAGCATACTATCTAAATAACTGGCTGCATTCAACTGGTGGACTAGAGTGCAGCAAAGGCAGAGGCCAAGGCCATGGTACCCAGCTCAGTGCAGGTAAATCAAGAAAGTGGTTCTAAAGCCTCAAGAATGCATTAAGGTAAAAAAAAAAAAAAATTCCCTACTGCTGGACCCCCACAGCCCCCCCTTTTTCTTACATGAGCCTGATCCAGCGATGTGCAAGAGAGCAGCTGCTCTTGCCGCTGTTTCCCCCCCCTCATTGGACAGATCGATAGCAGCAGGAGCCACTGGCTTCCGCTCATGTCATTCAACTTCAGGGACGAGGGAGCAGGGGGCAGGGGGGGTGAGTCCCACTGTCTGTGTCAATGGATGTAGCAGCGTGGCTCGGGAACGAGCACGCACAAGTGCTCCCATGGAAAGCAGCTTCCCGTGGGGGGCGCTGGACAGAGAGGAGGAGCCAGGCTTTCCCGGCAGGGAACCCTGAGAAGGGGAGGTTCATGGCTGCTCTGTGCAATTCCATTCCAAGTATAGAGATGTTTGTCATTTAAAATAATAATAATAATAAATTTATAAAAATCACCAGAAGGTTACAGGCTTGTGATCCCGCACAGGTGCACACTTACCTGAGAGGCAGGAAGCGGGTCTTGTAAAGCATGGCGCCAAGCGTCCACTGAACCTCCTTGTCATATACCAGCTGGGCAGTCCTGAGGTTTGGATAGTCATGTGGAAAATGAAAGCCATCATGGAGAATTTTATGCACCCAGGCAGACTTGAAACACTGATACCTGTAAGAGAGGGACAATGGGTGCTGGAAACACTCCACTATAAGTATATAAGACAGTGTGCCCAGGAGGAGGACAAGGCCACTTCCTACCAAGATGTCCTAAGTACTCAGCAATGAGAGACACTCATTATCAGAGACCCTCTACTCTCAACCTGGACTTGTGTGAAGGAGAGGAAGAAACTCCCCATTCTACAAGAATAAGAGGAGCCAACAATCAAAATAGGTGCAGAATGTGTTACTGCATAACACCAACTGAGGAGGACACAAGAAATCCCATAGACCCACCGGCTACTAATCTTTATATACTATTCTTTCACCTGATACAGTCCCACAACTCTGACTTGTGCCCCCCCACCCCCTCTTCTCCCCTCTAATCCTTAGGGTTAAGGTTCTCTTTATATTATCCTTTATCCCTTTATCCTCAATAATGTCATAGGAGTTATTTCTTCCTCCCCCCATCCAACTCATAACTTCTCCTCAGTTCCTTTGACATCCAACTCATAACTACTCCTCAGTTCTTTTGACATCCAACTCATAACTACTCCTCAGTTCCTTTGACATCCAACTCATAACTACTCCTCAGATCCTTTGACATCTAACTCATAACTACTCCTCAGTTCCTTTGACATCTAACTCATAACTACTCCTCAGATCCTTTGACATTCAACTCATAACTACTCCTCAGTTCCTTTGACATCTAACTCATAACTACTCCTCAGATCCTTTGACATCTAACTCATAACTACTCCTCAGATCCTTTGACATCTAACTCATAACTACTCCTCAGATCCTTTGACATTCAACTCATAACTACTCCTCAGTTCCTTTGACATCCAACTCATAACTACTCCTCAGATCCTTTGACATTCAACTCATAACTGCTCCCCAGTTCCTTTGACAATGCTAAAATGTATTTGGTCCTGCCAATAAAGCATACTTAAATCTGAAGGAGACAGTGAGAACACACAAATCTAAAGCCCTGAGATGATGACCTTTGGGTCTTTGGGCCTATGTTCAAAGTCATCTGAGACTGTGGGGCACTGGCGTTCACTTACAGGCTGGCCATGTAAAAATGGCATTCACCCTGGAAAGAATTTTACTTTCAGAAGTACCATACAGGAAAGCTCCAGGGTGGGCTTACTTTAGGCGGTGCAGGTCAGCATGGGAGGAGTAGAGGTTGTTTTTAAAGCGCTCTTTTAAAGTTGTCCACGGCATTCTGCAGTAATCCTGGGAAGGAGACCAGAAGGGACATATTAAGAAGTTGCATACTCTCCAGAATCTGCGGACTAAGTCATTTCTAAGGCCATTACCTTGGCAGCTTTGGAGAACTTCTGATTGTCGTACATTCCCCCCATACGCAGCACGTCCTCTGTGCAGTAAAAGAACTCGGAAAACCCATAGAACTCGCTATTGGAGAAGTCAATCACTGGCTGGTACACTCCATTCAGATAGGCCTGAGAGTCGTTTGATTTGGCCAATATCGGTTCGAGTAGCTGCCGGCAGCTGTCCCAATCCCCTTTCCCTAGAATATGGAAGTCCAGGTTCTGTCGCTGGAGCTGGTCTTTGTGGCCAACGGGCAAACATGGGTCCAAAAATGGAGTGTTGGAGTTCACACCAGTCTGATCTTTTGAAATCCTAAAAGAAGAATGCTTTGTAAGCAAAATATCTCAAGAACTACGATAGACACAACCAGGACATACGAAAGGTTCTTCATTCACCAACATTTGTTACATACAACAATCATTCACATCACAACAGGTCAGTACTATATCCACTTGCCGACTGCCTAATTGGGAAAATACGGCATTACTTTGACGTTTAATACCAGGATCATGGCTGCATCTAGATGCCATAACTCTGGTATCATTTTTTTTTTCACCCCTCAGCCGGTATCATTTTTTTCCCCCCCTCAGGCGTCAGTCTGATTCAACACATTTGCACATTTTAGAGTCTCCCCCCTCCCCCTGCTTTCCAGGGGCTCCCAGGCTTACCTGGAGTGAGGGGCAGCTCTGGGAACTGATCAGACGATTGCAGCAGTTGGGTACATAGATGAGTGAAGGAAAGATGGCCTCCTAGGAGGACCAGAGCAACAGCATGATGTCACTTCCGGTCCCATGTAGACAAGGCCTCTTTTTTTTTAATCTTTTGCTTTTAAGGGCATCAGCCATAACCCCCCGTTTTTCTTTTTTCCAGCAGGTGATTTGGCCTTCTCATGAAAGTAGTCAGAGCGGCTCATTAGCTGCTGGATCACTTTCAGAAGCAGCGAAGGGGGACATTCCCCCCTCCCTCCCCCCCCCCCCTGCCGCTGGCCAAGGTGTATCTGGCACGCTCAAGAAATGATCCAACGGTGCAGCTGGCTGGTCCCTGAGACTAACAGAGACCAGATTGTCTCTGATTGCCTCCATGGCCTTGGAGGACCAGAGTGACACATCAATTCTGGTCTAGAGCAGAAGTTAACTACCGTATATACTCGAGTATAAGTCGTTCCGAGTATAAGTCGAGGCCCTAATTTACCACCAAAAAATGGGAAAAACTTATTGACCCGAGTATAAGACGAGGGTGAGAAATGCACAGCTACTGTAAGTGGAAAAGAGGGTCAACAATGCCCATTTGCAGCCTCACTGTGCCCATTTGCATGCCTCACTGTGCCCATTTGCAGCCATAGGTCCCCCGAACTTCAAACTCGGTAGTTAAGGGTTCCTAGATGCCCCCTAGCTGCAGCCAAAATTTGGGGTCTATGAACCCAAAGGGTCCCAAAATGACGTATCTTGGGGCCACTTAGTGCTAAGAACCCCAAATTTGGTGTGCAAACCCAGTGGAACTAGCACCATAAAATGTCCAAAGCTGGGGTTTCTAGCACCAAGTGGCCCCGAGATACAGGGCCCCAAAAATCGGTTCAGAAAATGTCAAGCACTTTTCTGTAGCAGAGAATGACATTTTCCGAACTGGATTTGGGGCCCCGTATCTCGGGGGCCACTTAGTGCTAGGAACTCCATCTTTGGATATGTTATTGTACCAGGTCCACTAGGTTTGCACACCAAATTTGGGGTTCCTAGCACTAAGTGGCCCTGAGATACGGGTCCCCAAAGTCGGTTCAGAAAATGTCAAGCACTTTTCTGCAGCAGAGAATGACATTTTCCGAACCGATTTTGGGGCCCCGTATCTCGGGGCCACTTGGTCCTAGGAACCCCAGCTTTGGATATGTTGTGGTACCAGTTCCACTGGGTTTGCACACCAAATTTGGGGTTCCTAGCACCAAGTGGCCCTGAGATACAGGGCCCCAAAGTCGGTTCGGAAAATGAAATTTTTTGCTGCAGAAAAGTGCTTGACTCGAGTATAAGTCGAGGGGGGCACTTTCAGCACAAAAAAATGTGCTGAAAAATTCGACTTATACTCGAGTATATACGGTATTTTTTTTTTGGGTAAAAATCTAAAAAAAAAAAAAATAAAAACATTTTTTTCAAAAAGCACCCCCGTTCCCACATGCAGTGGTGAATGCATTCGTAGGTCATGCTCACATATGTAAACAGGGTTCGCACCAAGCATGTGAGCTCACGAAGGGAATAAACCTCTTTACATAGTTGGTGAGGTTGAAAAAGACACAAGTCCATTCAATCCAATGGGTGTGCTTATATGTCAATAGTATATTGTATATATCTGTATGTTCTGGTCGTTTAGGTGCTTATCTAAATTAAAAAAAAATTATCAATGCTCCCCGCTGAAACCACTGATTGTGGAAGAGAATTCCACATCCTTAACGCTCTTACACTAAAGAACCCTGTACGTAGTTTAAGGTTAAACCTCTTTTCTTCTAATTTTAGTGAATGGCCACGTGTCTTTTTAAATTCCCTTTCGCGGAAAAGTTTTATCCCTATTGTGGGGTCACCAGTACGGTATTTGTATATTGCAATCATATCCCCTCTCAAGCGTCTCTTCTCCAGAGAGAATAAAGGTCAATGCTTGTAGTCTTTCCCCAAAGCCAAGATGCTCCAGTCCCTTTAATATCCTTGTTGCCCTTCTTTGTACTCACTCCATTTCCAGTACATCCTTCCTGAGGACTGGTGCCCAGAACTGGACAACATACTCCAGGTGCGGCCAGACCAGAGTCTTGTAGAGCGGGAGAATTATCGTTTTATCTCTGGAGTTGATCCCCTTTTTAATGCCAATATTCTGTTTGCTTTGTTAGCAGCAGCTTGGCATTGCATGCCATTGCTGAGCCTATTATCTACTAGGACCCCCAGGTCCTTTTCCATCCTAGATTACCCCAGAGGTTCTCCCCCCAGTCTATAGATTGCATTCATATTTTTGCCACCTAAATGCATTATTTTACATTTTTCTACATTGAACCTCATTTGCCATGTAGTCGCCCATCCCAATAATTTGTTCAGGTCTTTTTGCAAGGTTTCCACATCCTGCGGAGAAGTTATTGCCCTGCTTAGCTTAGTATCGTCTGCAAATACAGAGATTGAACTGTTTACCCCATCCTCCAGGTCGTTTATGAATAAATTAAATAGGATTGGTCCCAGCACAGCACCCTGGGGGACCCCACTACCCACCCCTGACCATTCCGAGTACTCCCCATTTATCACCACCCTCTGAACTCGCCCTTGTAGCCAGTTTTCAATCCATGTACTCACCCTATGGTCTATGCCAACTGATCCTAGTTTGTAAAGTAAACGTTTATGGGGAACTGTATTGAATTCCTTTGCAAAATCCAGATACACCACGTCTACGGGCCTTCCATTATCTAGATGGCAACTCACCTCCTCATAGAAGGTTAATAGATTGGTTTGGCAAGAACGATTCTTCATGAATCCATGCTGATTACTGCTAATGATACTGTTCTCATTACTAAAATCTTGTATATAGTCCCTTATCATCCCCTCCAAGAGTTTACATACTATTGATGTTAGGCTAACTGGTCTGTAATTCCCAGAGATGTATTTTGGCCCTTTTTAAATATTGGTGCTACATTGGCTTTTCTCCAATCAGCTGGTACCATTCCAGTCAGTAGACTGTCAGTAAAATTTAGGAACAACGGTCTGGCAATCACTTGACTGAGTTCCTAAAAGTGTTGTAAAGAATCGGTTTTTTTTTTTTTTTTAAATAAACAAACATGTCATACTTACCTCCACTGTGCAGCTCGTTTTGCACAGAGTAGCCCCGATCCTCCTCTTCTGGTGTCCCCTGGCGGCTCTCGCGTCTCCTCCCCACATTAGATAACCCCCTAGGAGAAGCGCTTCCCTGAGGGGGTTACCTTGCGGGCGTGCTCCCGAGTCCAGCATTTGCGTCCATAGACATGAATGCCAGACTTGGCCCCGCCCCCCACCTCATTGGATTTGATTGAAAGCAGCGGGAGCCAATGGCTGCGCTGCTATCAATCTAGCCAATCAGAACATGAGACACCGGCTAGAATTGGTGTTCTTGTCCCCGGCACGAGAAAGAGAGGGGATGTGCATAAAAGATGTGCATTTATATTTTATTCTTTTATGAAAAGGTGAACGTATCCTTTAAAGCATACCTGTAATAGAAGAAGCAATTTAAGTGCCTTCCTGGTGGCCCATTTGTTGATATGCCACCTCTTCTCTTCCCCTGTGGTCACTGTGAGCATTTGACAGGCCAGATGGGGTAGAATACCTGATTACCCTGCCAACTCATTTGTTAGTACAAGCATGCAAGCACAGGAAAGGCATACATACTCCATGCAGACAACTTCCCCCCTCATCACATACGTCTCACCTGTTTTTTGCCATAGTATCATTGAAAACCATGTCTTCATATCGCTGCCGAGCAAAGTTCCCCCCGAAGCCCATGAAGGTGGTGACGAAGACCCGGTAGACGTGTTCTGTATGTTGCAGATCACACCCCAAGTTGAACTCAGCCAACATCTGTTTGGCCACTTCCTCCTGGAAGACAAGAGATGACATTTCCTGGATGTCTGAACCATTTGGTCTTTTCTCCAGTGATCTCTGAAGGGGATAAAGATACATACGTGCTCTGCAGATGGGAAGGTCATGGTTTTCGGAACCTCGTAGGCGATCTGGAGTGAGCCGCCACCCATGTCTATAATGCCGACAGTTCTCTTACGGATGATGGCTTCCTCCTGGGTACCGATCGTCACAGAGACCACGGCATCTTCATCTAAAGAACGCAACAATCCGCTTACTGGATGTACAGAGGAAGGCCATTAGTACATCAGACATATCACTGCCATCAGGTATTACCATGCTTGGCGTGTTCTTCTACAGCAACATACAGGTTACATTGACATTACAGTGACTGTAAATGCCTTTTATTTTTTTATTAAATAACAAACATATCATACTTACCTCCACTGTGCAGCTCGTTTTGCACAGAGTGGCCCCCGAACCTGCTCTTCTGGGGGGCCCGGGGCTCCTCCCCACATCTGATAACCCCCTAGGAAAAGCGCTTCCCTGAGTGGGTTACATTGCTGGCACGCTCCCGAGTCCAGAATGCCGGACTCTGCCCCGCCCCCCACGTCATTGGATTTGATTGACAGCAGCGGGAGCCAATGGCTGCGCTGCTATCCAATCAGGAGCCGGGAGCCCGTGGAGAGGAAGACAGCGCGTCCCCGTCGACTGAATGAAGGGGTTCAGGTAAGTAAAACGGAGGGGGGGGGGGGGGCTAGGGGGCCGGTGACTGCCAGGTGTTTTTTCACCTTAATGCATAGGATGCTCTAACTTATTTTTCATGAAATGGTTTCTTAAGTTTTTTTCTGCCTCCTTGTAACATCCTCTGAGCTCCCTAACCTCCTTTTTTCCACCTCACTTCTATTTGTTCAGAACGTTACTTGCAGTCATCTACACTGCAAACTACACATCCCATAGTAAGCAGCCCACAGTCCATCTCAGGAGCGAGCAGGAGAGGGTGGCTACGCTCCTACATACAATGGGACTATTGAGAGCAAAAAAAATAAAATAGTATAGAATCTGGGAATTTGGAGGAAGCGCAGCAATAGAAGGGACTACTGGAATATAATTTTCTTTGTTTAAAGCGACTGTAAAGCTTTTTTTTTTTTTTATAAAATAATAAACATGTCAGACTTACCTGCTCTGTGTAATGGCTTTGCACAGAGCGGCCCAATCCTCCTCTTCTGGGCCCCCCCCCCGCCAGTGCTCTTGGCTCCACCCTCCCACCAAGTGCCCCCATAGAAAGCTATGAATAAGCACTAACGTTGGTGCGAAACGTCAGCTCTTTTGTCTGCTGTGATTTTCATCTTTGATTTTGATGTGAATTTTCCCAATAAATAAGGCTCTTTTTCAAGAGTGCGGCTGTCCAGAATCAGTTCCTGTTTTTTGCCCCCATAAAAAGTCGCTTTCTGTAGGGCCACTCGAGCGGGCTCACTCCCGAGCCACCCTGTCCGTGTCTATGGCTATAGGCTTACCTATAGGCAAAAGTGCCAAATCGGGGGGTTTACAACCACTTTAATGCACACGGTCGGATTTTCCAACGGAAAATGTTCGATGGGAGCTTGTTGGTGGAAATTCCGACCGTGTGTAGGCTCCATTGGACATGTTCCATCGGTATTTCCGTCACAGAAAATTTGAGATCTGGATCTCAAATTTTCAGACATCAAAATCCGAAAATTCCGATTGTGTGTACACAATTCCGACGCACAAAATTCCACGCATGCTCGGAATCAAGCAGAAGAGCCGCACTGGCTATTGAACGGCATTTTTCTCGGCTCGTTGTACGTGTTGTACGTCACCGCGTTCTTGACGTTCCGATTTTCCGACAAGATTTGTGTGACCGTGTGTATGCAAGACAAGTTTGAGCCAACATCCGTCGGAAAAAAAAAAACGTGGATTTTGTTGTCGGAAAATCCGATCGTTTGTACAGGGCATAAGAATTATGTATTCTACAGCAGCGAAACGCATTTATTTGTTGTTAGAGCCTGTAATCCTAACCACATTAAAGTACAACTTCCTGCACCCCCTATAAAGGTCTGTTTTTCTTCAGGTTTTTACTTCCATCTCCGTCCATACCCCTCACTTCTTCTGGATCATTCGTTGTCATTAGTCCTTCTTCTAGGACTAGAAGCTTTGGATGGAAACACTTTCTGCATACGGTCAGGCCCATCAGGTGAAAAGTTTGCTCTTGGTGATAAGTTAGCAGTGCCGAGGGTTACATTACGGTTAGGTTTAGGGTGAGGGGTGGGAAACCAAAGCCCTGTGTCCTGCTGCGTGAGACAAAAATGGAGAAGCTGCACTTCCTGTTCTGAGAAGTGGGGAATCTCTGCATCGGGCTTGTACTGCGCCCAATACTCCGCCCATCCCTACATTCTGCCCACTCTTATACTCTGCCCATCTCTACACTCCTCCCACTTCTATATGCCACCGACTCCTACAGTGCACCCACCCTGGTCAAACCCTGCCAAGGTGCTTAGGAGGAGTGTAATGAGCGCTTACTGAATTAGTGTAAATTTGATGAATTACTGACTCACCATCTATGACATGATCAAACCGTCCAAGAACAGAATTTATACTGATCCACGCATAGACTCCTACAAAATCAAACACAAACAAAAAACTGTTTACATTTTGTATAGAATTGTAACAGTAATCATACAAAAGCTGACCAGAGTTGGGACCTTCATACCAGCAGCCATGTGGCCACAATGTGCGTCAGGGATGTGACACCCCAACCCACTGCGTGTTTCCAAAATATGGTACTACAAGGCAATGAATTGTGCATAGCAAGGTGTGCTGGGATGCCGTTTAGAATGAATAGTACCGCATCACACCAAGACATGCACTGAACATTACCGCACCTTATTAGAATGCCACAGAACAAAATGGGCCCCAAACAAAGAAATAAAAGTTTTACTTTTGTCACCCAGAAACCCATACACCTATGCTGTGCCCACTCCCATAGTGCGCCCACTCCTATACTCCCATGCTGCGTCCCCCACACCTATACTGCTGCGCCCACACCTATACTGCTATCCTGTGCCCTCTCCTTTCCCACTCCTATACTCCCATGCTGCGCCCACTCTCCTATACTGCGCCCACTCTCCTATACTCCCATGCTGCGCCCCCCACTCCTATACTGCCATGCTGTGCCCACTCCTATACTCCCATGCTGCGCCCACTCTCCTATACTGCGCCCACTCTCCTATACTCCCATGCTGCGCCCCCCACTCCTATACTGCCATGCTGTGCCCACTCCTAGACTCCCATGCTGCGCCCACTCTCCTATACTCCCATGCTGCGCCCCCCCACTCCTATACTGTGCCCCCACTCCTATACCCCCATGCTGCTCCCCCCACACCTATACTGCTGCACCCACTCTCCTATACTGCTGTGCCCACTCCTATAATCCTATGCTGCGCCCACTCTCCTATACTCCCATGCTGAACCCCCCACACCTATACTGCTGCGCCCACTCCTATACTCCCATGCTGCGCCCACTCTCCTATACTGCTGTGGCCACTCCTATACTCCCATGCTGCGGCCACTCCTATACTCCCATGCTGCTCCCCCCGCACCTATACTGCTGCGCCCACTTCTATACTCCCATGCTGCCCCCACTCTCCTATAGTGCTGTGCCCACTCCTATACTCCTATGCTGCGCCCACTCTCCTATACTGCTGTGGCCACTCCTATACTCCCATGCTGCTCCCCCCACACCTATAATGCTGAGCCCACTTCTATACTCCTATGCTGCCCCCACTCTCCTATAGTGCTGTGCCCACTCCTATACTCCTATGCTGCGCCCACTCTCCTATACTGCTGTGGCCACTCCTATACTCCCATGCTGCTCCCCCCACACCTATAATGCTGAGCCCACTTCTATACTCCTATGCTGCCCCCACTCTCCTATAGTGCTGTGCCCACTCCTATACTCCTATGCTGCGCCCCCCAATCCTATACTGCTGCGCCCACTCCTATACTCCCATCCTGCGCCCCGCCCTCCCTCCACTCCTACACCGCGCCCTTTACAGAGACCCTCATTGCTAGTAATGGTTGTCAGGGCTCTCATAGATTCTCATTTAATTTTACAACTTTCCTGGAATCACATCTAACATCATATGACGATATTAGAGGACCCAGACCTGACCCTTCCCCCTCTGCTTGAAGGTCTGCCAATAACTGAGAGAGTGCAGAGTTCTAGAAGGACAGCTCTTCATTTTCTGGGCCCCGCTGCGGCCATTATGGTACACGACAACCAGGGACCGACAACTGACAGGTAAAGCAGAACTAAACTCTGACCATGTTCTAATATTCGGATTGGAGGGACAGTGGCCTACCAGTAATACTCCTCCGCATTCCATGATGATCTGCCAATGGACTGGGTGGCTTTGCTGCCAGATGATCGCAAGTAAGAGGTGCAGACCAAAACTACAAAATTCACCCTCCCCCCCCCCCACAATGATGCAAAGACAATTTCTACAACGCCTGTACACCCATCTCATGTTCCGTTCACTGGCTCTTCCCAATCAAACCCGAGTCTCTGAGCAATGGACCATCACCAGTGCAGAGCTCCTTCAACATCCATGTGTCCCCTTCCCGGGGGATGTGCGGGGGACTGCGGGGCTTATGATGGGGGTACACGGGGACAGTGTGGCAAACACTTATTTCAATCTCTATTGGCATGAACCTTTATTACTGTACCTTCTTGTTTTCCAGAGATCACCTCGGCATGGGCATCGGAGAACAGAAAATCAAAATCCTGAGGAACATCCTTCACCAGATCCTGAAGGATGGCTGCCTGCTGACTGAGGGGTGCAAATCATTAATGCAGTTTCTGCAATCCTACCAAATCCCAAATATTATACAACACAATCTCTCACACTGGCCAATAACTAGGCAAACTATCAATAGCAGAATCAGCATTCCCTATAATGTTCCCTTCCCTCCCTACTAAAGCTGGTCAGACATATTGATGGTTGTAGGAAGGTCTCACCTCTCTGGCAGAACTCTCATGCCGGCTGTACACAGGACATATAGAGGGGTCTCCTTGTGCTTCGTCTTTGGGATGTAGGATGCAGCATAACTGAGAAGTGGGTGGATGTAATCGCTGGCCTTTTCCGGTGTCTGTGAGACGGTGGAGATACCTGCAAAATAACAGCTTTCTATTAGTATGAGTAGAAGGTTCAACAAGCATTACAGATCCATTTACAGTGTATGCTTTGAACAATCCGAGATGAATGCCGATAAACTGCTGACAGTTAGAGAACCTTAGAAATGCAAATACTGCTAAACCCCACCGCCAGCTTTGCCGCACTGGTGTCCCCACTGCACCACAAACTCCAGCACTGCTGCACCACCAACCCCAACACTGCCATTTCCACCACCAGCAATGCCACCCCCGCCACACCGCCGCCCCCCCCCCCCCCCGCCAGCTCTACCACACCGCTGCCCCCACACCAGCTCTGCCACACCGGCGCACCCACCGCCAGCTCTGCAACACCGCCGCCCCCACTGCCAGCTGTGCCACACTACCGCCAGTTCTGCCACACCGGCGCACCCACCGCCAGCTCTGCAACACCGCCGCCCCCACCGCCAGCTGTGCCACACTACCGCCAGCTCTGCCACACTGCCGCACCCACCGCCAGTTCTGCCACACCGGCGCACCCACCGCCAGCTCTGCAACACTACCGCCAGCTCTGACACACCGCCGCACCCACCGCCAGCTCTGCCACACCGGCGCACCCACCGCCAGCTCTGCCACACCGCCGCCCCCACCGCCAGCTCTGCCACACCGCCGCCCCCACCGCCAGCTCTGCCACACCGCCGCCCCCACCGCCAGCTCTGCCACACCGCCGCCCCCACCGCCAGTTCTGCCACACTACCGCCAGCTCTGCCACACCATTGTTCCCACCGCTGCACCACCAACCCCACCGCCAGTTCTGCCAGAACTTTGATCGCGACTCCTAAAGTCCACAGCATAATCAATGCCATTTTTCAATCTGTTCACAGAACAGTCTCTAGGTGGCAGCAGATACCCATCAATGATCACCCGATAAAATAAATTGGTAACATAGCGATTCTCATTTTCTACAAAGTAATCTTCAGCTAACGTGTGGTTTTAGAAGCACTGTAAGTGATAAGACATAACATAGAAACGGACTTCACAGCTGTTCATTAGGCATAAGGATTCTAGGAAGAAAGGAGGAGGATTAAAATAGCTTCATTTCATCACCTATAACCCCCTACAGGAGGCATCATCTCCGAACACGTCAAATAAAACATCTTCAGCGTTTTGTCCAGTACTCCGACAACTGACCATCTCTTGGCACTTCATCTAAATGTCCCCAGAAGATGGCAGTGTGCACCTTATCAGGGCTCAATGATCCCTACAAGCAGCAGAGACCAACCTATACCTCTATCGGGGCTCAATGATCCCTACAAGCAGCACGGATAAACCTATACCTCTGAGAAGAGTACCTGGTTTAATCTTCTTCACCACAGGCTTGCTGCTGCGATCCCTCATCTGTTTAATGTCCAGCAGGTCATGTGGATTGCCATTGTGTGGCGGCCAGAAGTAGACAAACACGCGGGAGCCGCTGCTGCCACAGTCCACAACAATGCCATAGTTCAGCTGGGTGTCCTCTGTGTCTGTGGCTTCCAAATCTTCAATCTGATCCAGGTACCTGAGAAGAGATGGCAGAGATACATGACGAGACAGGACCCGATTCATTTGACCAAATACAGGAGTTTGGGGGGGGGGGGGAATGGAGTTTCGTGTAAGGACATAGCCTTTAATATTAACCGCCCCCGATGACATGTACTCGTACTGACCGCCCCCCGCCAACATGTACTCGAACTGACCGCCCCTGCCGACAGGTCGTCTACAAAAGAACGAATACTACACAGACCATTTACAGACCTGCACACCCGGGATTTGGTGGCCTCCAACCCTCACAGCTCTCCTGGGTATGAGGACCCTCCAATGAAGTAAACCATACAAATGTGTTAGAATACAGAGGACTGGAATAGAGAAATGGCACCTCATAGCTTACAGTGGCTGAGCCATTTGATACACCCTTCAAGCCGTGGCCATGAAGAATTCAGACAGATCTGCTTTATGGATATTTCCATGTATAGGGTGTCAGGGCTACACCATCTCTGTGCTGAATGTCTGCGGAGGTTGTAGCTGCATACAGAGCTGTTGTAGGATTATCTAATCTGATATAAATATCTGGGGTGCGATGACCATCATCTGTATTATATGCTGCCATCTAAGCAAAGAAATCTAGTTGGTAATACTGGAAGTTATGTCACCGGTGCAGTACAACCCGAGAGGGACTCCACCCAGCACTGGTGGGATGACTGACACCACTGACCCACATCCACACAACCAATATACAGGGACACAGCCCACCAATGTACAGCCACGTGGCCGGTCTACAGCCACACAACCAACTGATGTACAGCCATGTGGCCGGTCTACAGCCACACAAGCAATATACAGGGACAAGACCGACCGATGTACAAACACATGGCCAACCTACAGCCGCACAACCAATATACAAGGACAAGGCCCACTGATGTACAACCACAAGGCCAACCTACAGCCACACAACCAATATACAGGGACAAGACCCACCGATGTACAACCACAAGGCCAACCTACAGCCACACAACCAATATACAAGGACAAGGCCGACCAATGTACAACCACACGGCCAACCTACAGCCACACAACCAATATACAGGGACAAGACCGACCGATGTACAACCACACGGCCAACCAACAGCCACACAACGAATATACAGGGACAAGACCGACCGATGTACAACCACACGGCCAACCAACAGCCACACAACCAATATACAAGGACAAGGCCGACTGATGTACAGCCACACAACCAATATACAAGGACAAGGCCGACTGATGTACAGCCACACAACCAATATACAGGGACAAGACCGACCGATGTACAACCACACGGCCAACCAACAGCCACACAACCAATATACAGGGACAAGACCGACCGATGTACAACCACACGGCCAACCAACAGCCACACAACCAATATACAAGGACAAGGCTGACTGATGTACAGCCACACAACCAATATACAAGGACAAGACCGACCGATGTACAACCACACGGCCAACCTACAGCCACACAACCAATATACAGGGACAAGACCGACCGATGTACAACCACACGGCCAACCAACAGCCACACAACCAATATACAAGGACAAGGCCGACTGATGTACAGCCACACAACCAATATACAGGGACAAGACCGACCGATGTACAACCACACGGCCAACCTACAGCCACACAACCAATATACAGGGACAAGACCGACCGATGTACAACCACACGGCCAACCAACAGCCACACAACCAATATACAAGGACAAGGCCGACTGATGTACAGCCACACAACCAATATACAAGGACAAGACCGACCGATGTACAACCACACGACCAACCTACAGCCACACAACCAATATACAAGGAAAAGACTGACCGATGTACAACCACACGGCCAACCTACAGCCACACAACCAATATACAAGGAAAAGACCGACCGATGTACAACCACACGGCCAACCTACAGCCACACAACGAATATGCAAGGACAAGGCCGACCGATGTACAACCACACAGCCAACCTACAGCCACACAACCAACATACAGGGACAAGACCGACCGGCAGTTTTGACAGGTACCCTCTCCCACTTCCGGCTCAGATCACTGCGGTGAACTGAGCTGGATGTTTGACCCCCCCCCCCCAAAGTCTTCTGGGACACATCACAGGTCCCAGAAGACTACAGGCCCATTCTCAAGGCGCATCTTGACTAACGCATGCACAGTAGAAAACAGGCTGTGAATCTGCAAGACTTCACTTCCTGTTTCCCTTACTAGAGATGCCGGAACCTGCACCCCTAATCTGATTGAAGAAACGTCTCGGGTGAGCACAGTGCTGGATCCTGAGACAAGAAAATTTCCTTATATTAAAAGTCAGCAGCTACAGTATTTGTAGCTGCCGATGCTGACTTAATTATTTTATTCTGTAGGAGCCTGGAGCTCCTCTTTAAAATGTTACAACTGTTTTATTAGATATTTGTGTGCTGACTGGCTGGACTGAGTGCTGGAAAGGTTTATAAAATCCACATAGATGCGACGGTTCAGAATTGATATGTTAGGGAAATCTGCATTCTTCAGATGCTTTGTGCCCGGATGGCATGCCGATACAACGCCCTCCATTCTCTCCGCATGGCTGACGAGCAACAAGGACACAGATTAGTTGTGACTTCTCAGCCTCCCACTTGTTCTGGGTTATTGATGATGAAAACACTGAAGCCCACGGATTAGAATGACAGCCAGGCAGCTAGCATTCCTAGCATTGGAAGACTGCAGATTTCTTCCTCTAGGTATACAGATTGCTCTGACACACCACACAGTACATAGGTGGAGGAGAATAATTCCGGATAGTAAATGTGTTGTGTACAGACAATAATGAGCCTAATGCACCTCATAAGATCCATCCTGCCGTGAGTCAAACACTCCGTAGGGGATAGGAATAGGAGAGATTATATTCTGCTTACATCCACAGCATGTCTGTCTGCGGATCACAACTCATCTATTATATGGAATCATGGCACTAGAAAGGGGCCGCAGCAGCCGCCGGGTTTGCTTCGTGTGCAGAAATAAAATGGAGGAAGCGAAGAGAACTAACAGACTGCGGCTCTGATGGAGATAACTAACGTCATTAGGACTCCTCAGAGGGATGAAATTATCCCAAACTGAGCCCCATTCTCCTACCAATAACGGATAACAGGCCCTGGAGGCAGCTGGAACCAGCATTAGGCCAGTCCGACGGCATTCTCCGGTGGCCAAACTGATATTGACTGAGATAGTGAGTAACTAGCAAGAGAAACCACAATCAGGTTACTTGGAAAGGAACGTGTTGTTGCAAGCAGAAAGTAGACCGCAGAGCTGGGGAGTGATGAGACCCTCAAACCTAAACAGTCCTGTAATCTGATTACACTGGAACACAAATGGTGTCAGTGACCAATTCTCAGCCTGACCTTACTACATTTGTGGCTTCACCGTTACATTATGTCTGAGCTTCCTCCCAGGGCAGTCTATGCAGACTTGTACTAGGTTTAGACCCAGCATTTCAAAATGATTAAGAGACAGCCATCACCCCATAGTAGGAAGTCCCCAAAAAAGAACCTTCAGGGCAGGACCACCAGGAGATCCCCATTACCCCATAGCAGGAAGTGCCCAAACAAGAACCTCCCTGGCAGGACCACCAGGAGATCCCCATTACCCCATAGCAGGAAGTGCCCAAACAAGAACCTCCCCGGCAGGACCACCAGAAGACACTCGTCACCCAATACCATGAAGTGTCCAAACAAGATCCTTCAGGGCAGGACCACCAAGAGACCCCCATCACCCCATAACAGGAAGTGTCCAAACAAAAACCTTCCCAGCACCACCAAAAACACCCATCACCCCATACCAGGAAGTGCCCAAACAAGAATCTTCTGGGCACGACCAATAGGAAACACACATCACCCAATACCATGAAGTGTCCAAATAAGAACCTTCAAAGAACCTTCAGGGCAGGACCACCAAGAGACCTCCATCACGCCATAAAAGGAAATGCCCAAACAAGAAGCTTCCTGGCAGGACCACCAGGAGACACCCATCACCCCATAAGAGGAAGTACCCAAACAAAAACCTTCCCAGCAGCACCACCAAAAACCCCCATCACCCCATACCAGGAAGTGCCCAAACAAGAACCTTCAGGGCAGGACCACCAGGAGACACCCATAAACCCATACCAGGAAGTGCCTAAACAAGAATCTTCAGGGCAGGACAACCAGGTATTTTAATGAAAAGGTGAAAATAACATGAACTTATTAAGAATGAGATTTTAGTGCTCGGGTACACATCTGCTGAGGGCTGTGTTAGAAAGCAGCAGCTGGTGAGCTCCGATGTTTTGGCAGCAGTGTCATCCTGTTTTCTGAAATCTTGATCCAACATAACCGTTTATGGGAATTTTTCCCCATCAAGTAGTACACAGCAACAGCCCTGACGAAGAGGGGAGTTTATTTGCCCGAAACGCGTTGGCTTGATGTACATGATGCTACTATTTAATAAACATCTATGAACCATACTTCAGAAGTTGCAATTCTCTTGACGCCAGGCGCTCCTTCCTTCTTTTCCAAGTCTACATGCTAAACAACTGTAAGGTTGCAGAATAAAGGTAGAAGCCAAATCCCCAAGAGGGCCCACCGCCACAATCCATCACTGGGCACGATCCACCGAAAGGTATTCCTTCCTTCCTGGCCACACAAATATTCATCCTGGACCAGTGACCAATCCAGTCAGTCCAGTACGGTCTCCAACACAAGCTTAACTGGAAACAAGGAATTTGCAGTGTCTATGCACCAGGTGTGGGCGTGCCCCATAGGGGGAAAACAAGCCTCCAGATAATGATTTATCCAGTACTGTGACCCCTGTGTAAGTCCAGGAACCTGCTGAGTCATATTGGCACTTTTTTGGCATCCAATTGGCCAAGAAGGTG
This sequence comes from Lithobates septentrionalis, assembly GCA_037952835.1. Lineage (NCBI taxonomy): Eukaryota > Metazoa > Chordata > Amphibia > Anura > Ranidae > Lithobates > Lithobates septentrionalis. The sequence goes on from JBBDGP010001686.1 coordinate 720,879, forward strand.
GACGATCCTGGCAGGAGACAATGAAACCTTCCCCCCCCCTAAAAGACAGACAAATAATGCACCAACCACTCCCCCACCCCCTCCATTTCCCTCGCATGTAAGCGCAAGAGAAGTTTTGTCGTCACCCCCCCCAACTATAGTGTGGTCATTGCGGTAGAGGATGTGGTCTAGCAGGAAGGCATTTGTGTTGCACCAGAGGGGCAGAACTTGTACCAACCAGGGATGTGAGGAGGGTGAATGGAGGAGAGGAGAGAGTAGAGAGAAAAAGGAGAGACTAGAGAGAAAAAAGGAGAGACTAGAGAGAAAAAGGAGAGAGGAGAGAAAAAGGAGAGGAGGAGAGAGAGTCATTTGTACATAAACCATACACAGGAGGTACGAAAAATCGGCACCAAAACTCTGTGTCCTTCTGTCCTTCACTAGACACAACCGGGTATCTGACTGGAGGACAGCAAAGTGAGACCCTCATATGTACATAAACCATACAGAGGGCTACGAGGAATCTGCAGATAATCCAGTCGTTAGGCATCCGGTCATGTAAAATCTTTTTGCCAACAGGTGGGCTAATTGGGAGATTTGGTACGGCGTTGCTCTTCATAGGACGAGGGTCAGATGTTACTCCCTCAAGGCATTAGCTGAAATTTTAGCTGTTAATCTCCACAGGCGAGCGTTGGTTCTCCCTCTCTCGGAGCGCCATACTTACTCCTCAGGAATCCACTTTTTCAGGCACAAACTTGAGCAAACCCCCCCCCCCCAAAACAATTTCATCAGCAGAGCGCTGAGATAAAACACTGAGCAAAAGCAGACTGCCTCATTCACCACCATTTTATGTTCTCCAAAGGAATGTAGAGGAGAGATCACCGCACCCATGCTCCTCATGTTTTAAAATTTCTCTACCATGAAAAATGCATCATAAGAAATGAGACTCCTGTAGCTGGAGAAGAGATCCTTCATGATAGGTAGATCAGAGATAGAAACTCCTGAGGAGTTCTGCTGGATCTACCTGTAAGGAACCCAATCATTTATTATTTTATACAAGACTTTCTTTATCACCCTTTCCTAAAGAAAAAAAAAATTAGTTTATATAATTATATATATATATATATATATATATATATATATATATATATATATATATATATATATAAAAAATCTCCCCTCCACTAAGCACAATCCGTGTTATCGCTCGATGACTGAACACAAACTGCCCTTCACTTCTCTATTATCCACTCGAAGGCCCTTTTTGGTAGAAAATTACTTAGAACCCCCAAACATTTTTTTTTTTCTTGAGCATAGACCTCAGGTAATAAAGTGGAGATCATTGCAATTATTTTTTATGTCACACGGTATTTGCGCATCCGTTTTTAAAAAAATGCAGAGTAAATAGATACCCAACATGTCACGCTTCAAAATTGCGCACACTTGTGGAATCGCGCCAAACTTCAGTACTTAAAAATCTCCATAGGCGACGCTTGAAAATGTATTACAGGTTACCAGTTTGGAGTTGCAGAGGAGGTCTAGCGCTAGAATTATTGCTCTAGCTCTAAATGTACGCGGCGATAGATCACCTGTGCGGTGCGAACACCGTTCACATATGCGTGTGCGACTTAAGTATGCGTTCGCTTCTGAGCTCGAGCGCGGAGGAATGGTGGTGCTTAAAAGAAAAAAAAAATTCTTATTTAATTTTTACACGGTCTCTTATTTAATTTTTTTAATTTATTTTTATCACTTTTATTCCTATTACAAGCAATGTAAACAACCCTTGTAATAGAAATAAGGATGACAGGTCCTCTTTATGGAGAGATCTGGAGTCAAAAAGATCCTAAATCTATCCTTTACCTTTAAAAGCAGAAGATCAAAAAAAAAATATGTTTACTATCACCCTAGACCGGAAGTGATGTCAAGGCCATAGAGGCGATCAGAGACGATCTGGTCTCTATTCGCCTCGGTGACCAGCCGGCCACACCATTGGGTCGTTTTTCGGCGCTCACCGGTAAAACTGGTAAGCCCAAGAAACACCATCAGGAGTGGAAGGGGGGGGGGAGAAAAGTCCCCTCCCGCTGCTTCTGAAAGCGATCCAGCAGCTAATGAGCGGTAAACCACTTGCAAACCGTAAGGTATATATGCGTATTGCGGTCAGCAAGTGATTATGGATTTAGGTTTTATAATACCTTTGTATATTCAAGGAAAAGGATTATACCCCCCCCCCTCTCCATCACACCTTCCCAGACATACAGCACAGAGACTATCGGAATTTAGGAACATTTCCAGGATTCATCCCGGTTAGAAGGATGGACACACAATGGCGACATTCAGGGAGTTCCTTATACAGTGTCTTGAAAAAGTATTCATACCCCTTGAAATTTTCCACATTTTCTCATGTTACAACCAAAAACGTAAATGTATTTTATTGGGGTTGTATGTAATAGACCAACACAAAGTGGCACATCATTGTGAAGTGGAAGGAAAATGATAAATGGTTTTCCGATTTTTTACAAATAAATATCTGAAAAGTGTGGGGTACATTTGTATTCAGCCCCCTTTACTCTGATACCCAACTAAAATCTAGTGGAAACGATTGCCCTCAGAAGTCACCTAATTAGTAAATAGAGTCCACCTGTGTGTAATTTTATTACAGTATAAATACAACTGTTCTGTGAAGCCCTCAGAGGTTTGTTAGAGAGCCTTAGTGAATAAACAGCATCGTAAAGGCCAAGGAACACACCAGACAGGTCAGGGATAAAGTTGTGGAGAAGTTTAAAGCAGCGTTAGGTTATAAAAAAATATCTTAAGCTTTGAACATCTCACGGAGCTCTGTTCAATCCATCATCCGAAAATGGAAAGAGTATGGCACAACTGCAAGCCTACCAAGACATGGCCATCCACCTAAACTGACCGGCCGGGCAAGGAGAGCATTCATCAGAGAAGCAGCCAAGAGGCCCATGGTAACTCTGGAGGAGCTGCAGAGATCCACAGCTCAGGTGGGAGAATCTGTCCACAGGACAACTATTAGTCGTGTTCTCCACAAATCTGCCCTTTATGGAAGAGTGACGAGAAGAAAGACATTGTTGAAATAAAGACATAAGAAGTGCAGTTTACAGTTTGTGAGAAGCCATGTGGGGGACACAGCAAACATGTGGAAGAAGGTGCTCTGGTCAGATGAGACCAAAATGTAATTTTGGCCTAAAAGCAAAATGCTATGTGTGGCAGAAAACTAACACTGCACATCACCCTGAACACACCATCCCCACCGTGAAACATGGTGGTGGCAGCATCATGTTGTGGGGATGCTTTTCTTCAGCAGGGACAGGGAAGCTATTCAGAGTTGATAGGAAGATGGATGGAGCCAAATACAGGACAATCTTAGAAGAAAACCTGTTAGAGTCTGTAAAAGACTTGAGACCGGGGCGAAGGTTCACCTTCCAGCAGGACAACGACCCGAAACATACAGCCAGAGCTACAATGGAATGGTTTTGATCAAAGCATATTCATGTGTTAGAATGGCCCAGTCACAGTCCAGACCTAAATCACATTGAGAATCTGTGGCAAGATTTGAAAATTGCTGTTCACAGACGCTCTCCATCCAATCTGACAGAGCTTGAGATATTTTAGAAAAAAGAATGGGCAAAAATGTCCCTCTCTAGATGTGCAAAGCTGGTAGAGACATCCCCAAAAAGACTTGCAGCTGTAATTGTAGATAAAGGAGGTTCTACAAAGTATTGACTCAGGGGGGCGCTATACAAATGTACCCCCACACTTTCCACATATTTATTTGTAAATATTTTGGAAAACCATTTATCATTTTCCCTTTACTTCACAATTAGGTGCCACTTTGTGTTGGTCTATCACATAAAATCCCAATAAAATACATTTATGTTTTTGGTTGTAACATGACAAAATGTGGAAAATTTCAAGGGGTATGAATACTTTTTTCAAGGCACTGTATAAAGTCTAGCAGACCTGGGCTCAGTGAGTGCAACTACAAATACCAGCAATCTCCCCCGTGGGATGGAAGATAATGAGTTTCCTCCACCAAAACATGTGCTTCAGACGAGCTCCGAAAATCTCCATGACGAGCAGATTAGATTTAATGAATTGTCTGGCGGGGTTTGGTGGCCTTTGATGTCTCCTCGAGGATCTGATCCCAGCTTAGAGTTTTCAGCAGAACATTGTACACAATCATGTCTAATGATCTGAGGTCATTACCAGAAGACTTGAATCATTTTGCAGCTTCAGAACACCGGCAGGTGCATGGGAGGGAAAGGGGGGGGTGTCCAGGAACTCGGCATCTGGGATTTCAGAGACACGTATGACCCTGGAGGCAGCTGTGATCATCACAAGTGTGCCGTGAGAGCGCCAACACCTGGTACCCTGGAATCTGGACTCATTACAGAGGAGTCAATGCAAGGCCTGGGAGATCAGCATTACCGAATCCACCAACCGACGGTGAGACACCCACTGAGAATACCCAGGTACCCCACCAGTGCACCACCAACTAATCACTTAATAAGCAAACACTAAGCGCCGCTGATAGGAGGCGGAATCCAAGTCACATGACGAGTGAGGTCCCAAGTCTTCTTTTCTCTTCCTTGCAAAGCTGAGGCCTCCTACAGGGCCCTCCTCACTCTCACTGACTGCCCTGTGGCAGGATCCGCTTAGTGATGTCATGAAAGATGCACCAACAAGGTTGGCTGATGGTTGGCCCGTACTCACTGGACACCCCTCAAAGGCAGAAGGTCATGTGATAGTGGACTTCGGCAAGTGAAAATGAGGTTAACCACTTCCCGCCTGGCTCCTATACATATATGGCGGCAGGTTGGCTTTCCTGCGTGAATCGCCGTAGACGTACGGGGGCTCCTTTAAGAGCCATAGCATGGAAAGAAGGGAAAATGGGGACAAAGGGGGTAATGGGACTTTGTATGTCTTTGTCTTTATCCCCTAGTGCCTCCAACCATCATTACTACCAGCCATGTTCTTCTACTATCTACCCTTAGGTTAGAGTGTTGGGACCATAGAATTTGCCCCTTCTCTTCCTGTTCTAATTAATTACCACTGATTATGAATTCACCTTGTATTATAGGTATTCACAGTTTAAGCTGCTCCTGATGAGTGGAGACGAAACGCGTCGAGCTTTCATATTTGATGTCATGTCACAGTAATCATGTTTATACCATGGGTTTGATTTTGTCTGAATCATCAATTCTTTTAATACCTATCATGTTTGTACATATTTTGGGTATACTGCTGGTTTCATCATTAATCATGTGTTACTATGTATACTATGCCATCAATTATATTTTTATGTGATTTGCCAATCATGTTTTATCTTACTCTGTAACATGCGTATTGATTTATTATGATTATCATGCATTGTACTATGCTCAATTATGTCATTAAATATTATACTAAGTAGGAACAGCGAGCTGGCTCCTCCTCTAGTCAGTCCCCCCAGTTAGAAACACACCTAGGGAACACATTTAACCCCTTGATCGCCCCCTAGTGTTAACCCCTTCCCTGCCAGTGACATTCATACATTGATCAGTGCATTTTTATAGCAGTGGTCCCAAAAAAAGTGTCAAAAGTGTCCGATCTGTCCGCCGCAATGTTGCAGTCCCACTAAAAATCGCCGCCATTACTAGTAAAATAAATAAATGAATAAATAAATAAAAATGCCATAAATCTATTCCCTATTTAGTAGACGCTATAACTTTTACATAAACCAATCAATATATGCTTATTGCGATTTTTTTTTACCAAAAATATGTAGAAGAATACATATCGGCCTAAACTGATGAAGAAATTTGCTTTCATTTTTTTTGGGGGGATATTTATTATAGCAAAAATTATTTTTTTTACCATTTTGGGCCAGTTAATTTTATTTTCTTTTTTTAATAAGGAGATATCAATTACTTTTTACCACCAAATGAAAGCCCAACTTGTCCTGAAAAAAAACAAAAAAAAAACAAACAGTATAATCCACCTGGATGAACAAAGTAGTTGTGACTATATGTACGGATTTACCAACACATGTCAAAGTTGCAAAATTGTGCTTAGGCATTAACATTTGTTTAACCACTTCCATACCGCAGAATGTCATATGACATCCTGGATTTTCAGTGGTGATATCTGAATGATGGGTGCAGCTACAGAAATCATTCAGATATCTTTTTTCTCAGCTGGCGATTCCCTTCACCATCAGAACCATCAAAGCGGCTGTTCAGTCGCTTGACTGTTCTTACAGGCGGCGGGAGGGGACGTCCACCCCCACCCCTTCCAGCCGGTGCTTCTACCGGCTCACACGTGCCATCGGTGAGCCGGAGAAGGAATCCTCTGACCCCGGAAGTTAGTCAGAGAAAACCGAGGGCCAGATGGTCCCCAGCAGTCTCTATGACTCTCAGGCCCGGGCGCGACGTTATGATGTCACGTTTGGGCCGGCGGAACTAAATGCCGGGGATTCGGCTGGAAAGCCTGAGATCGTTAATGTTTTTTTATCTCAGGTTTTCCAGCCTGGAGGAGAGATGTGGGGTCTTACTTACAGGTCCTCCATAAAGAGGACCTGTCATGCCCTATGCCTATTACAAGGGATGTTTACATTCCTTGTAAAAGGAATACAAGTGAACAAAAAAATTTTTTTTTTTTTTAAAAAGGGAAAGTGTAAAAAAAAAATATAATAAATAAAATAATTAAAATTAAACAAAAACAATAACAATGAAAGCGCCCCGTCCCCGCACACAGAAGCGAACGCATACGTAGGTCGTGTCTGCAAATGTAAACAACGTTCAAACCACATGTGAGGTATTGCCGCGATCGTTCGAGCAAGAGCAATGATTCTAGCCCAAGACCTCCTCTGTAACTCTAAACTGGTAACCTGTAAAAAAAAAAAAAAAAAATTTTTAAAGCGTTGCCTAAGGAGATGTTTAGGTACCGAAGTTTGGCGCCATTCCACGAGTGTGCGGAATTTTAAAGCTTGACATGTGAGGTATCTATTTACTAATTTCAGAGCTCTTCTCAGCGATCACATGATGGGCTGGCGCTCTCTATCCTCTCTAGAGTGACGTCAGTGGGAGAATCTCAGCCCCTGCCCCCCGTGGCATCTATCAGACGGGGAGAGAAGAAAGCCAGCCGATCACGTGATCGATGAGAAGAGCTCTGAAATGAGGTATAGAAGACTTTTTTTTATTTTATAAATCACTCACAGAGGGGCACACAGGATTAGAACACAGAGGGGATGATATGAAGATGTGAAAGCGGTCTTAACAACCACTTTAAGGCTCCATTCATACTTATTCGAATCTAAAAAGTTGTGCCGACTTTGGAATGCATCTTTTACGCAACTTTGGATGGATGCAACTTGGATACAACTTTGACCAAAGATAATGGACAACTGTTGCACACTTGTTGCATTGTAGAACATTCAGGAACGACTTTTGTGCAACTTCTGGAGGGTTAAAATTGAAGTCTATGGCCCTCAAGTTGCATGGAAGACGGACCAAAAGTCATTCATGAACTACTTTGAAGTCACTGCAACTTTAAGTCGCACAAATATGAATGGTTATCACTGGGGAACGGAATTGTCAAGCAACTTTAATTTCCAAAATTGCATGAAAGACGCATGGAAGTGTGAATGGAGCCTTTTTTCGATGGCTGCACAACCGGCTCCCCCTACAAAGTCAAGGACTCCTCCGAGTCTGGCTCCGCTGTAAAGCCCGATACACATGTGCCAAAAGTCAGCTAGTGCAGCAGGGACAAGCTGACTGTTAGTACATGTGTGGTACAGTCTGTTCAGTTTCTATAAAAACGGTCTTACTGGAAAAACCAGCATTTTATCGGCACATCAATCCATGGGTTGAACAAGAACAAAAAAACAAAAAACACCCACACACCTGAACATGTACACCCAGCTTAATTCAACAAAGCGTGAGTAGATCTGCCATTTACCATCCCTCGCCCCAGGCTGAATAAATCTGGAAGCATTCCACAGGGTTCCAAATGTTCTCCGCTGATCAGCTCAAGTGTGGTGAACCACAAATAGTCTGAGATGAGCTGCGATCATCCGGATCACAACTCATCTCCGTATCATAAAAGGACACCTTAGTGTAAGTTTTATAGACATTTCTCGACATGTAGGTATGGGCAGCACACAGCAAAACAAACCTTGTAGAGGTCTAAAGTCAGAATTCTCCCTTCTGAATCCTCCCCTATAGGATGGCAGAGATACTCCTCCCCCTCCACCTAGAGAAAGACCAGGAAAAGAATCCCAAGTGTAGATGGCGCCACATTTCAAGGAACATGCCGCTGACGCCCCCCGCCCCCAAGACCACGCCGCTGTCCCACGCCCCCCCCCCCCCCCCCCCACTACTTTGAGGGACAAAGATGTCATCGTCCCCCAGGTCACTTCAAGGGACACAGACATGTCCTGGCCCCCCCCGGGTCACTTCAAGGGACACAGACATGTCCTGCCCCGAGGGCACTTCACAGGACACAGACATGTCCTAGTCCCCTCCCGGGGTCACTTCAAGGGACACAGACATGTCCTGCCCCCCCCCCCAGGGGTCACTTCAAGGGACACAGACATGTCCTGCCCCCCCCAGGGGTCACTTCAAGGGACACAGACATGTCCTGCCCCCCCCAGGGGTCACTTCAAGGGACACAGACATGTCCTGCCCCCCCCAGGGGTCACTTCAAGGGACACAGACATGTCCTGCCCCCCCCCCCCCAGGGGTCACTTCACGGGACACAGACATGTCCTGCCCCCCCAGGGGTCACTTCACGGGACACAGACATGTCCCAGCATTCGGATATCACAAAGAGAAAAGCTTTGTGGCTGGAGGTGCTGCGAAATCAGAATATTTTCTGCTCTATAGCAGGGGTAGCCAACCTCGGCCCTCCAGCTGTGGTGAAACTACAAGTCCCATGAGACATTGCAAGACCCTAACAGTCACAGGTATGACTCCTAGAGGCAGAGGCATGATGGGATTAGTAGTTTCACCACAGCTGGGGGGCCGAGGTTGCCCACCCGTGCTCTATAGATGGCCAAAAGCAGAGCCATCATCATCACCCAGGCTGCTTTCAATCATCGGCATCTTAAAAAAGGCAACCAGACAAGAGTTGGAGTCATCACATGACATGAAGGTTCAATACAAACAGGGGAGACCACATCACCGCAGGTAACATCCACCGCTCAGCCAGAACATTCCAACCACTGACTGTATACAATGTATATATATCCCCTGGCTGATTGTATACTCCGATCAGCCAGATCAGTCTGACCACTGACAGGTAACATGAAAAACATTGATTATCTGTTTACAATGGGATCTGAAAATAGATGGGATATATTAGGCAGCAGGTGAACATGTTATAACTGAAGCGATGGTCATCTGGGATGGCACAGACCAGTCAGGGTGGCCACGCTGACCCGTGTCCACAGCTGTCTCCCCCTTGCATCCACCCCCCAGCACCCTCCCTCCTGCGGCTACCCCCACCCCAGCACCCTCCCTTCTGCAGCTCCCCCCACCCCAGCACCCTCCCTTCTGCAGCTACCCCCACCCCGGCACCCTCCCTCCTGCAGCTACCCCCACCCCCCACTCCCCCAGCACCCCTCCCTCCTGCACCTACCATTTTTTCCCTTTTTAAAGGGGAGATGGGTTTTAAAAAAGAAAGATAAAAAGGGGGCGCCATTGTCACCCTTCATTCCTCGAAGTGTAAGTTCTGTAATAAATGCAGCATCTACTGACCTCCTGAACTGCTTGTCCCGGTAGGTTTTGGGGCTCCAGATTTGGGGGTCTATCACGGCTATCAGAAGTAGAAGTAGTAGGACTATGAGGATGACCAGGAGGACCACCCGCTGGCGGGAGAACTGCGTCACCGAGGGCAGGCTGCAGTGCCAGGAGCCAGGAAACAAGCAGGAGAAGCTGATTCTGGAAGGAGAAATATACACAGGATAAGAAATCAGAATCTGAAACCGTCATCACCATAGAGAGCCCCCAGTATAGATACCAATAGACCAGCACAGAACATCTCCCCTGAAGAACACCTCCACCTATGTTCTGGACAGGAGAAGAGGGGGATGTGCTCTCTAGTCCAGCAGAGAAGGAGAACTCTGGTAGGGATCGACCGATTATCGGTGCGGCGGATATTCACTTCTTTAGAAGTATCGGTCAAAAAAATGACCGATATTACAGATATTGCTTCAAGGGGTTTTTACCGGGGTGATGCCTGGTACCGTTCTTTAGAGTGGATGGTCGGCTTTACTGTAATAACAACCTACGCGGCTCAGCCGCCACTCGGCTGTTATTACAAGCAGCGGGAGGGGACGTTTCCCTCCCACCGCTCGCCTGGGCTCTCGCGTCCCACCGGGAGGCCCGAGCAACCAGCCAGCACGCCCGCCAGCTGGCCGAAGACCCCAACAAAGCCGATCCTTCCTTCGGGTCTCAGATCTAGTAATCCGCATTATCATGACATCACTTCCCAGATTATTGGCATCTTATAGGCGCCAGTTTTAAAAAAATAAAGTATTCAAAAATGCCGATCTTGACGTTTTGAATACTTTGAAGTGCAGAGGAGGGGTTTGAGGTCCTCCGATCACTCCATAAAGAGTACCTGTCAATGCCTATTACTGTCACAAGGGATGTTTACATTCCTTGTGACAGCAATAAAAGACAGTGTAAAAAAAAAAAAAAAGTTAAATGTACAAAATATCTGCAAAAAATATCGGCAGGAGAGGTGGCCGAAATATCGGTATCGTATTGGCACCAAAAAAAAAACAAAAAAAAAAAACACGATATTGGTCGATCCCTAAACTCTGGTACCGGTGACAACACTGCGTGGGATTTCAGTACAGCGGAGGGTGGAATTGTTAGCTCAATACAGGAATTCACTGGATTTCTGGCAGATCTCAGGGGATTTCCTGTACTTGCAGCAGATGGGGAAGTGAAGAGCTCACATGGACAGGTTCAGAGATTTTACTTCGGTCACATAAACTGAATGCGTCACATAAGCAATCTCACCACGATGTACAGCTAACAGAGCCCCCCCACCCCCACCCGAAATTCTATAACAGCAGCCGATAGGCTGTTCCAATATCCAAAGCTACAGCAGTCAGCTGCCAGGAGTCACACCGCAGAGATCCCCTCAGCAAAGAGAAATTCCCCGCTCACTTACCAGCAGCTTACACACGTATCTGCAAAATGTGTGCAAACTAAAGCCCTGGGTTTACCGTGAACGGTTAGACGGACAATTCGGAGTGTTGCAGGCTGGCAAGCGAGCTGGGAATTTTCTTTGTTGTTTTCTGACATGTGTCGCCCTTCCATGTGCTCCTTGCTGCAAAGCCCAGTTATAGGTTGGGGTCATTGCCGTTTGTTTGTACTTTTATTTATCACATCGTGGAAATAAATGGGGACAGACTCAGGAGGAACCCAAATAACACGTCTAAAGACCCCCCTACGTGGGTCCAATGTACGGGATGCACAGGAAAACACACAACCATCCAATCCAACCAATCAACTGCTGAGCCTCCACTAAACACCACCATGAAAGATACACCCCCCCCCCCCCCCCCCCCCCATCTACTGATCTGGAAAATGTCTGTAAAAATCCAGATCAGAGAAATGCACCCCCCCCCCCCCCCCCCCCCACTGATCTTGATGTTTCACAGACTTATTCCCCCCCCCCCCCCCCAGTCCTTTTCCCTCTGCCCTATCTGGATTTTCACAGACATGTCCCCCCAGCCACTGATCGGGTTCCTCAGAGAGAATGTTCCACATCACTTCCAGCCACCATACGACATCCAAACTGATAGACTTACCTGGCCATAAGCAGCGATCCCGTCACCTCCTCTCCTCGTCTTCTCTCCACATGTCACTGGAAAGTCCAGCCACAGCCTCCAACATGGCAGCCTCCTCCTCCACGCCTCCTGTAATGACAGATATAAATGAGAATTGTAGGGACCTGAACTGCAGCCAGTGTGACGGGAAGGTTAATCATTACCCCGAAGCTTAGTGAGCCAAGGACGGAGATAACAACCCCAGAGAGGACCGAGAGAACAACCCCAGACAGGACCGAGAGAACAACCCCAGACAGGACCGAGAGAACAACCCCAGACAGGACCGAGAGAACAACTCCAGACAGGACCGAGAGAACAACCCCAGACAGGACCGAGAGAACAACCCCAGACAGGACCGAGAGAACAACCCCAGACAGGACCGAGAGAACAACCCCAGACAGGACCGAGAGAACAACCCCAGAGAGGACCGAGAGAACAACCCCCAGAGAGGACCGAGAGAACAACCCCAGAGAGGACCGAGAGAACAACCCCAGAGAGGACCGAGAGAACAACCCCAGAGAGGACCGAGAGAACAACCCCAGAGAGGACCGAGAGAACAACCCCAGAGAGGACCGAGAGAACAACCCAGAGGGACCGAGAGAACAACCCCAGAGGGGACCGAGAGAACAACCCCAGAGGGGACCGAGAGAACAACCCCAGACGGGACCGAGAGAACAACCCCAGACGGGACCGAGAGAACAACCCCAGACGGGACCGAGAGAACAACCCCAGACGGGACCGAGAGAACAACCCCAGACGGGACCGAGAGAACAACCCCAGACGGGACCGAGAGAACAACCCCAGACGGGACCGAGAGAACAACCCCAGAGAGGACCGAGAGAACAACCCCAGACGGGACCGAGAGAACAACCCCAGACGGGACCGAGAGAACAACCCCAGACGGGACCGAGAGAACAACCCCAGACGGGACCGAGAGAACAACCCCAGACGGGACCGAGAGAACAACCCCAGAGAGGACCGAGAGAACAACCCCAGAGAGGACCGAGAGAACAACCCCAGAGAGGACCGAGAAAGCAACCCCAGAGAGGACCGAGAGAACAACCCCAGAGAGGACCGAGAGAACAACCCCAGAGAGGACCGAGAGAGCAACCCCAGAGAGGACCGAGAGAGCAACCCCAGAGAGGACCGAGAGAACAACCCCAGAGAGGACCGAGAGAACAACCCCAGAGAGGACCGAGAGAACAACCCCAGAGAGGACCGAGAGAACAACCCCAGACAGGACCGAGAGAACAACCCCAGACAGGACCGAGAGAACAACCCCAGACAGGACCGAGAGAACAACCCCAGACAGGACCGAGAGAACAACCCCAGACAGGACCGAGAGAACAACCCCAGAGAGGACCGTGAGAACAACCCCAGAGAGGACCGAGAGAACAACCCCAGAGAGGACCGAGAAAGCAACCCCAGAGAGGACCGAGAGAGCAACCCCAGAGAGGACCTAGAAAGCAACCCCAGAGAGGACCGAGAAAGCAACCCCAGAGAGGACCGAGAGAGCAACCCCAGAGAGGAACGAGAGAGCAACCCCAGAGAGGACCGAGAGAGCAACCCCAGAGAGGACCGAGAGAACAACCCCAGAGAGGACTGAGAGAACAACCCCAGACGGGACCGAGAGAACAACCCCAGACGGGACCGAGAGAACAACCCCAGAGAGGACCGAGAGAACAACCCCAGAGAGGACCGAGAGAACAACCCCAGAGGGGACCGAGAGAACAACCCCAGAGGGGACCGAGAGAACAACCCCAGACGGGACCGAGAGAACAACCCCAGACGGGACCGAGAGAACAACCCCAGACGGGACCGAGAGAACAACCCCAGACGGGACCGAGAGAACAACCCCAGACGGGACCGAGAGAACAACCCCAGACGGGACCGAGAGAACAACCCCAGAGAGGACCGAGAGAACAACCCCAGACGGGACCGAGAGAACAACCCCAGAGAGGACCGAGAGAACAACCCCAGAGAGGACCGAGAGAACAACCCCAGAGAGGACCGAGAGAACAACCCCAGAGAGGACCGAGAGAACAACCCCAGAGAGGACCGAGAGAACAACCCCAGAGAGGACCGAGAGAACAACCCCAGACGGGACCGAGAGAACAACCCCAGACGGGACCGAGAGAACAACCCCAGACGGGACCGAGAGAACAACCCCAGACGGGACCGAGAGAACAACCCCAGAGAGGACCGAGAGAACAACCCCAGAGAGGACCGAGAGAACAACCCCAGAGAGGACCGAGAAAGCAACCCCAGAGAGGACCGAGAGAACAACCCCAGAGAGGACCGAGAGAACAACCCCAGAGAGGACCGAGAGAGCAACCCCAGAGAGGACCGAGAGAGCAACCCCAGACAGGACCGAGAGAACAACCCCAGACAGGACCGAGAGAACAACCCCAGACAGGACCGAGAGAACAACTCCAGACAGGACCGAGAGAACAACCCCAGACCGGACCGAGAGAACAACCCCAGACAGGACCGAGAGAACAACCCCAGACAGGACCGAGAGAACAACCCCAGACAGGACCGAGAGAACAACCCCAGACAGGACCGAGAGAACAACCCCAGACAGGACCGAGAGAACAACCCCAGACAGGACCGAGAGAACAACCCCAGACAGGACCGAGAGAACAACCCCAGACAGGACCGAGAGAACAACCCCAGACAGGACCGAGAGAACAACCCCAGAGAGGACCGAGAGAACAACCCCAGAGAGGACCGAGAGAACAACCCCAGAGAGGACCGAGAGAACAACCCCAGAGAGGACCGAGAGAACAACCCCAGAGAGGACCGAGAGAACAACCCCAGAGAGGACCGAGAGAACAACCCCAGAGGGGACCGAGAGAACAACCCCAGAGGGGACCGAGAGAACAACCCCAGAGGGGACCGAGAGAACAACCCCAGACGGGACCGAGAGAACAACCCCAGACGGGACCGAGAGAACAACCCCAGACGGGACCGAGAGAACAACCCCAGACGGGACCGAGAGAACAACCCCAGACGGGACCGAGAGAACAACCCCAGACGGGACCGAGAGAACAACCCCAGAGAGGACCGAGAGAACAACCCCAGACGGGACCGAGAGAACAACCCCAGACGGGACCGAGAGAACAACCCCAGACGGGACCGAGAGAACAACCCCAGACGGGACCGAGAGAACAACCCCAGACGGGACCGAGAGAACAACCCCAGAGAGGACCGAGAGAACAACCCCAGAGAGGACCGAGAGAACAACCCCAGAGAGGACCGAGAAAGCAACCCCAGAGAGGACCGAGAGAACAACCCCAGAGAGGACCGAGAGAACAACCCCAGAGAGGACCGAGAGAGCAACC
>JBBDGP010001687.1:0-147759 GCA_037952835.1 Lithobates septentrionalis
CTCTGTGTCAATCACAATACCCAGAAATGTCAATGCAGTGATCGGCCCTTCGATCTTCTCAGCCGCCAAAAGCACTCCGAAAAACTCAAATCCATGTTACAGGGTGGCCAACAGAGTATGACACACCCTGCTACCCGAAGGGCCAATCACCAAAAAATCATCCAGGTAGTGGATTATGGACCGCAAGCCCGACACGTCCCTAACCACCCATTCCAAGAATGAGCTAAAAGCCTTGAACAAGGAACAGGAAACAGAACACCCCATAGGCAAGCAGAGATCCACAAAATATTGAAAATGTGAGGATGAACCGGAAGAAGGCGAAAAGCGGACTCAATGTCAGTCTTAGCCAACAGAGCCCCTTTTCCAAACTTTTGAACCCATGCAATTGCCTTGTCAAATGATGCATAAGAGATGGCACAAAATTCATGATCAATGGCAACATTTACTGAAACGCCTTTAGTTTGAGAAAGCCGAAAAGGAATTGGGTTCCTTCTTAGGAACCACTCCCAGCGAGGAGACAACAAGATCATCCAGGGGAGGTGCAGTGAAAGGACCCGCCATCCTCCCCAAGGCCACCTCCTTAGACAGTTTTGCCGACACCACCAAAGGGTGGAGCCTTGCAGATTGCAAGTTAGTGGGGACTGGAGAAATGCTAGACAACGCACAAGGTATCAAGAAACCCTCAGAAAAACCCAAGAAAAGAAGATGTGCCACTGCCTGGTTGGGATACCTACTTAAGAATGGAAAGGGAGTCCTCCCTCTTGCCAGCCTCACCAGACTTACCTTTGCCATGAAGCACTTTGTGAGTGGATGGGAACCATCGGAGCAGGAGCATTCATTACGAAAACATCAGGATCCCCCCAATCTGCAGGTCCTCTCGTTGAATTGCCATGAAACCTTTAGGCTTTCCGACCGATGGTGACAAAGCTTCTGAACCATCACCGGCCCCCCGTTGAAAGGGAGCATTAGGGGCCCACGTTTGAGTCATGAGCTTCATCCACAGACTGATATCTTTGTGGTGCCTTCCGCTGCCTGAACTGTTCATCGTATCTTAACCAGGCCACACCTCCATATAGACGCTGGGCCTCGCTAATAGAATACAAATAGCAAAAGAGCACTGAGCACTGCTCAGGGACTTTTCACCTATAACACTGGCCAGAATATTAAACGCCTGGGGCCAATTACCAAACGCCCTGGGAATAAGCCTATAACGCCGTCTCTCCTCCTCTTCTTATTTACTCTCATCCGGCTTAACCCCACCTAGATTGAATTTTTCCAGGGGTAAAAGGGAGAATATCTCCACATACTCACCTTTCCAGATCCGATCTCTCACTTCCAGCTTCAAATGAGCACCTAGCGGACCCTCGAAGCACACATAGACTTCCCACTTCGCAGAATCCACTAAACGTACCCCATCCGCATCTGCCGTCACCTTCTTGCCCTTCCCCGTCACCTTATCTTGTGCAGGCGGCGGCGCCTCCATGGAAGTAGTCGCCTCACTGCGCCACCCAGTCCCTGACAGAGAGGAAGTCGATGACCGAGCCCCGATGTCCTGGCCCCGGGCACCCAAGGGCACCCCCAGGCTGGCCACAGCCCCTGACTGTGTTGCGAGAACCCTCATAGCTGTTCATATAGTCACCGGGGAAGCCAATTCCGCCAAACCCCCACCTGGATCACAACGAGCCAGCACCTCGCTAAACCCAGCCATGAACGCCTGCAATATGGTGTTCGTGCAACCCCCAGCGGCTGCCACCACAAGCACCACCTGCTGAGATACCCCCATAGCCAGAACCCCCACTAGAGTCTGACCTAGCTCACCACCCACACTGTCACCATACACAGCACACAGATTATAGGACACGACAGGAGACAAAAAGCTAACAGAGGAACACAGAGCTGACTTACTAGGCTGCCCAGCGACATCTGTAAGCACAGCCGCAGATCAGTGACCTCCTAGGCCGTGACCTCCTAGCGCGTGGAAGTTCCGAGGCAGGTGCAGCAGTCACCTGCCTCGACCCTGACATCAAGCCAGAAAGCTGGTCACGTAGCCACTGCGGCCCGTTTGCGACTGCAGAAAAGCGAATGTTGGCCAGCATGCTCTCAAGATCCTCCATTACTGGTGCAGCAATTCCAGACTCAGCAGGCAGTGAAAATTCTGTCCGGCGCTGTCCCCTGGGCCATCTGAAGCTTGGAGGGTCGCCTCCCACCAAGGGACCCTACCTGCTCCACCCTAAGCTCCTCCAATGAGATAATACCTCCAATTCCCCTCCTATTGACTAAACCTTAAATTAACCTCTAACTGACCATAGCCTCTCTGGACAAACCCCATCATTTAGGCCCTACGCTTATTCTGTGCCTGAGCTCCTGCCCTGTACTGTAATGTGAAGTGATCTGATATTGAAGTCACCTTCTTGCTATCAGCACTGTAAGGATGAATAGAAAAACCTAATGTAGCGCTGGTAGGTTTTAATCTACCGCTGATAGGTAAATCTAGTGGGTTACTTATTATAGGAAGTTATATTTGCCTCTGTTCCAGCTTGGCTGACGTTGCGTGTAGTTCCACACTGTGCCAGTGGGTGTCGTTGTCGCCATGGGCCAGTGTTGGAAAAGTAATGTGTTGAAGCGTATGAGTGCTCCTCTGTCCCGGAGATAACTCGGTGGAGGTGGTCCTCCGAGTTGCATTCTGGGAGAGGGTATTTATGGGACAGACGCCATGTTCTGGGGTTCGTTTTCAGCCACCTGCTGGCCCTCCTGGCCGACAGGTATGCGTTAAGAGACCACCTCGTGGTCCTCCGTTCCGGAGGCCCACGTCGCTGCGGCGTGTGGGTGGGCCCAGAAGCCTGTCTGGGGCCTACCACAGCAGCAGAGGAATGGTCCTGAGCTGTCTATCCTGAGTGAAGAAGCTGGACAATCGAGAAGATCCCAGGGGAGGACCCGTCATGTAAGGATCATGCAGAGTGCTGGTCTGGAGAGAGGCCTGGTGACTCGGTTGGAGGACGTATCCTGAAGTAATCTTACTGCATAGTGCTGCCGGGTTCGCTTAAAGGTTCAAGTACTGTGTCTGACATTCATCGCAAACCATTACATCCTGTGGCAGAGGATCGTACGGGTTTTATTTCAAACAAGTCTGTGGCAGAGACTTTTGTTCATGCTGCGTACTGGCTGCTAGACAAGTGAGAGAAGTCTATCCAGGCGGGCAAAGATTGAATCCCACAAGGGGAGCGCATTCAACTACAAGTGTTCATGTACTTGGAATGTTCTGAAGAAAACTAAGGAAAGGTATTTAAGCTTCCCTGCAGCTTTCCTTCTGCCTCTTTCCTGCTACTTCCTTTATTTGTTCATTAAAGCATTGGCAAACCTACTCAAGTGTTTGGTGCTTATATCGTGCAGAGGTAAACTCAACCGAACCCTAGACCCGGTGCCGGTGAAACAGAAGTATTGAGAGTGAAGGTAACAAGCCAGCTTTAAACCAGCAGCTCCACCGAGAGTTATTGCTACACTAATATTTCCAGGAATCGGAGCCTAAAGATGATTATGTGAACAATCGGGGGAATTCAATGATCACAGCCAGGGGCGGATCCAGAGGGGGGGCAACGGGGCAATTGCCCCCTACGTATTTTCTGGCAGTGCCCCTCCCAAGACTAGACTCTGGATCCGCCCCTAATCACAGCACATCCCATCGCTGACACATCCTCCTTTATCTTGGGGATGACCCATCTCAGGATCCTCCATTAACCCACACACTGCACTTCAATTCCAGAAAGTTTCAAGCACACAGAGGACTTCTTCTACAGGAAAGTACACCGTATTTTATTGAGCAAGCAAATAGATTCCAACACACACTGCAAACCCTTCCATATCTCTGATTTATTGATCCCTATGTTACAAATCTCCGATCCCTACTGACACCTCTCTGTGTATACAGGACCTGATATCAGTGTGTGCCGAGCATTGATCACCATTATGATTGTATATTATTATATATTCTACTCAGTGTGTCATCATAATTGTATTTTCTTTCTCTCTCTCTGTTTATATTTCTAGCTAAGTGGTCGGCAGTTCTCGGCAGGCGGTTGGCTGTCATTGGCCGGGACGGTCAGAGTCTAGCACGCGGTAGTAGGAGGTGAATACGCTGACACAGCATAGAGCGGTGACATCTGTCAATCACCGAACACCATTGTCTGTAGGTCATCTCTATACCACCGTTTGAGCGGAGCCCGGGACCCACATCACTAATCTATCTCCTGTTATTACAGAGGAGGAGGACTCTGCTCCTTCCTCCATAACTCTCCTCTCCTGAAATACTCTGCTCTGCTGGAGGACTCTGCTCCTTCCTCTATAACTCTCCTCTCCTGAAATTCCTGAAATACTCTGCTCTGCTGGATGATTCTGCTCCTTCCTCTATAACTCTCCTCTCCTGAAATACTCTGCACTCCTGGAGGACTCCGCTCCTTCCTCTATAACTCTCCTCTCCTGAAATACTCTGCACTACTGGAGGACTCTGCTCCTTCCTCTATAACTCTCCTCTCCTGAAATACTCTGCACTGCTGGAGGACTCCGCTCCTTCCTTTATAACTCTCCTCTCCTGAAATACTCTGCACTGCTGGAGGACTCTGCTCCTTCCTTTATAACTCTCCCCTCCTGAAATACTCTGCACTGCTGAGTCCACTAGTCACCAGCCCCACACTTAACCCCATCTAGGTCGCGGGCAGCACTTCCTCCTGACAGCAGGCGGCTTCTCCTCCTCCTGGTTTTTAACTAGCAATTACTTGGTGTGGGGGCAGGGGAAGGGGGATAAGGCAATCAGAAGAGGGGGAGCGTGCAGAGTGAAATTTAAAGGATTAAAGATTGTAGCACCCTCTAGTGTGCTGGATAGGATGTACATAGTTATTGTAGGAAAATGGGGCTTGGCTGAGAGAGTCAGGCTTGGGTTGAATCTGGGTCAGGGATGAGTGACTCGGGGAGGATGGATGACTCAGCAGGCAGCATCTCTGGTGACTCCTCCCTGCTTTCTGGAACCTTGGAGAAGCTTCTAGATGCAGAAGGGTGGAGTCTAGGAGGAGCTGCTTGGAGTATTGATGAGGTCCCCAGCTAGAGTTGCCACCTCATCCCTTTAAACCTGAACACATATTAAATACACAGGTTCTGTGGCTGATTGAGGTGGTAATCAAACTCACTTGTTGCCTTATCTGCATTTAATTAGTCTCAGAACCTGTGTAATTCATATGTGTTCGAGTTTAAAGGGATGAGGTGGCAACCCTATCCCCAGCCAATCGCCAGCAAAGTGGGCTGGCAGGGGGCAGGCACCTCATAAATACTCTTGGGTCCTGCCAGCAGGGGCAGTCAGGTGGAAGATGGAGGTGGAGTGCTGAGGGGGCTGTTGGAGGCCCTCGCAGGGTGCCCCTCACTCTGGGGGGGTGGGGGGTTGACCTTGGGCCTGGGGCTTGGGTGCTGGAGGGACCCTCTACAACACAAGGAGGAATCCTTCCTGGAGACACGGGAGCAAGGAGAGCAGCGGGCGAGAGTCAGCATGTCCAGGAGGTCTCCTGAGAAGTCGGATGGGTGCCCTGGGGAATGGGCTGTCTGGGAGGACTGTGGAGAGAGAGAGAGAGTGTGGAGGTCTGGGAGGACTGTAGAGAAGTTAGCCAGGAGGGGCTATAGAAAGGGGCAGCTGCGGCCAGGCGGGCTGGCAGTGCCTGATGAGGTGGTGGTGGGATTAGTAGCCATTGAGATGTATGCTGGACACTGGACTTTTGCTACACAGCCAAATGGGCCCGGGGTCCCTGCCTGTAATGGGCTAGGGGTCCCTGTCTGTAATGGGCTTGGGGTCCCTGCCTGTAATGGGCTTGGGGTCCCTGCCTGTAATGGGCTAGGGGTTCCTGCCTGTAATGGGCTCGGGGGGCCCTGCCTGTAATGGGCTCATTGTCCTGCTCGGCGGCAGCGGTCATGGATCGGATGAACGGAGCTCCCTAGTGCACTGAGATGCAGCCCTATGATTAACACGATCCTGTCTTCGTAGGAAGCCATTATCCTTTGTGACCTTTAGAGCTGCTTGTGCATTTAGGGGTCTCCGCTCCTCCTCTGGATCTTGGGGTTCCTTGTCTATTCTCCCCAATAAATCCCTTTATGAACCATTACTAGGACACTCCCCTTTTGGTTCTTTTTTAATTCAGATTCCTCTGGGATAGTGTTGCCCCTGCTGAGCTTGCTCCTCTGGGGTCACACGGGGGGACCAGTGTGGATAAGGCGGGGCCAGACATACGCCCAACTCCTTTTGGATCCTCGTGGCGTTCTGTACATACTCGCCTCCGAGACTCTGACAGTGAGCTTTCTTTACTGAATATACTTGGTGTAATTCCTCCTACAAGTTGCCCCTAATAAAGGGACTCTATAGGTAGTCCCGAAACGCGTAGGCCCAGGCGGAAGACTACACAAATATACATTCGAATTCTACATCAGTATATTCATTTTTTTTATTATTCTATTGTTTATTTAGTGAACTGTATTAGACTTTTTTCTATTTGTATTTTTTTGTATATTTGTATCAATAAAATTGTTTTTTACTACTTCGTTGCCTTTAAAGTCCCACCTATTTTTAAAGGGCCGCTTCGTAAACTTTATATTCCCCTGTGGTCACAGTATGGCATTGATGTCCCTCATATATGAGAACTTTCCGGTTCGAAACTAGCAGCAGTATTGTCGATCTATTGAAATCTGCATGCCAGATTAATGTGCTACAGCCTGGTAAGATGTACAAATTGTGATTGTTCTTTTATATTTGATCAAAGTGTTCAATATTGAAACCTATATGCGTGTATTTGAATTCCCTGTATCAATCTCTACCCTAACAATGCAATTTGTGCATATTCGAGAAAAAATTGATTAGATGCTCTCTACTTTATGTTTAAATGTATGTATTGATTTTTGTTCATTTCTTTATCATTTAGAGTCCGTCACAATCATTGCCTTTAAACTCCTGAAGAAGCTCACATTTAGAGCGAAACATGTCGAGAATGGCAGATTGTTTTGGCATCTTTCAGTAATTGCTTCTTGTTGCACGGTCTAATTGTGATACAATCGAAAAATCCTTTTGGGTGATACTGTTTATGTCATAGTGTTCTTATTAACATGTCTTACTCCTGAAGTTTGACATGAATATTTTAATATGATTCGATATCAATAAATATTAATTTTATCCTATATGATTGTACAGAATTTGTTGAATATACTGTCTATTGAATAGCACCTTAAAAGTCCCTGGGGAAGATCCCCCCCCTCCCCATTTTTCTCTAGGCCAAACAGCCTTTAGTTTCTGTTCACTACTTAATCATGGGATGTGGTGCTTACAGTTGACTATCTCTGTCCTCCCTATATTCTACTATTTTTTGAGGGGTTATTTCTTCTTCTCCTTATACCAGGGATGGTGGCAACCCATATGACCTACTTGGATGGTATTCTCTTTTTATGTAATGGGCTCGGGGGTCCCTGCCTGTAATGGACTCAGGGTCCCTGCCTGTATTGGGCTCAGGGGTCCCTGCTTGTAATGGGCTCGGGGGGCCCTGCCTGTAATGGGCTCAGGGGTCCCTGCCTGTAATGGGCTCAGGGTCCCTGCCTGTAATGGGCTCAGGGTCCCTGCTTGTAATGGGCTCGGGGGTCCCTGCCTGTAATGGGCTCAGGGTCCCTGCCTGTAATGGGCTCGGGAGGCCCTGCCTGTAATGGGCTCGGGGGTCCCTGCCTGTAATGGGCTCAGGGGTCCCTGCCTGTAATGGGCTCGGGGTCTCTGCTTGTAATGGGCTCGGGGGGCCCTGCCTGTAATAGGCTCGGGGGGCCCTGCCTGTAATGGGCTCGGGGGGTCCTGCCTGTAATGGGCTCAGGGAGCCCTGCCTGTAATGGGCTTGGGGGCCCTGCCTGTAATGGGCTTGGGGTCCATGCCTGTAATGGGCTCAGGGGTCCCTGCCTGTAATGGGCAAGTGCTGTGTCAGATTAACTATCAGTGTGCCAGTTGGAGTTCTGCAAGCAAGCTAGAAGAGAGGAGTGTATACAGACTGTATATAGGAAAGTTGTCCCTGAAGATGATTAAAGTCAAGGGGTTCTCTTATAATACCCCCTACACCCCATCCAAGTTCAATACACTCAATTATTAAAACAACAAAAAACAACGTATTGGACAATTTTCTAACTCTGGGAGACTGTGAGAATTCAGTGTGTCTGGCTGTGCAGGGTGGGGGATCCATTCTACTTGCATGTCCTTAGGGGGGTGCACTACATAGATCCTAACAAGAGCCTCAAGGTCTAATCAATCAGTCTTCATTTTTAGAAGGTGTGATCTGCTTTGCTACCACTAGATGGTGGTGGTGCTTTTGTTCTCCAGCATTAACCAACTTCCTCTCTGGAGCTTTTTTTTTTTCATTTTCTGCACACCCTAACATTTTTATTTTATTTCGAAATCTGATTTTGTCTTGAAAACACAGAGGCTTTGTGGTTATAAAAGGATGGCAAATGCATTATTTTTTAGGTTTTTTTTTTATGGGTGACAAGTGTGCATTTAATTTTTTTAAATTAATCATTGTATTTATTTTAATATTTGCACTATATTACCAAAAATATTGGGACGCCTGCCTTTACACACACATGAACTTTAATGACATCCCAGTCTTAGTCCAGAGGGTTCAATATTGAGTTGCCCCACCCTTTGCAGCTATAACAGCTTCAACTCTTCTGGGAAGGCCGTCCACAAGGTTTAGGAGTGTGTCTATGGGAATGTTTGACCATTCTTCCAGAAGAGCATTTGTGAGGTCAGGCATTGATGTTGGACGAGAAGGCCTGACTCGCAGTCTCCCCTCAAAAGGTGTTCTATCAGGTTGAGGTCAGGACTCTGTGCAGGCCAGTCAAGTTCCTTCACCCCAAACTCGCTCATCCATGTCTTTATGGACCTTGCTTTGTGCACTGGGCCAAATCATTTGGTGGAGGGGGGATTATGGTGGGTGGTTGTTTTTCAGGGGTTGGACTTGGCCCCTTAGTTCCAGTGAAGGGAACTCTTAAGGCATCAGCATACCAAGACATTTTGGACAATTTCATGCTCCCAACTTTGTGGGAACAGTTTGGGGATGGCCCCTTCCTGTTCCAACATGACTGCGCACCAGTACACAAAGCAAGGTCCATAAAGACATGGATGAGCGAGATTGGGGTCGAGGAACTTGACTGGTCTGCACAGAGTCCTGACTTCAACCCGATAGAACACCTTTGGGATTAATTAGAGTGGAGTCTGCGAGCCAGGCCTTCTCGTCCAACATCAGTGCCTGACCTCACAAATGCTCTTCTGGAAGAATGGTCAAACATTCCCATAGACACACTCCTAAACTTTGTGACAGCCTTCCCAGAAGAGTTGAAGCTGTTATAGCTGCCAAGGGCAGGCCAACTCAATATTGAACCCTCCGGACTAAGACTGGGATGTCATTAACTACTTCCATACTGGGCATTTTCACCCCCTTCCTGCCCAAGCCTAAATTTCAGCTTTTAGCGCTGTCGCACTTTGAATAACAATTGCGCGGGTCATACTACACTGTACCCAAATAACATTTTTATCATTTTTTCCCCACTAATAGAGCTTTCTTTTGGTGGTATTTGATCACCCCTGCGTTTTTATTTCTTGTTCTATAAACAAAACAAAAGTGACAAGTTTGAAAAAACACAATATTTTTACTTTTTGCTATAATAAGTATCCAAATGTTTGTTTTTTTTTTTTTAAACAATTTTTTTCCTCATTTTAGGCCGATACGTATTCTTCTACATATATTTGGTAAAAAATATTGCAATAAGCATATATTTATTGGTTTGCGTAAAAGTTATAGCGTCTACAAAATAAGGGGATAGATTTATAGCATTTTTATTATTATTTTTTTTTTTTACTAGTAATGGCGGCGATCTGCGATTTTTATCGTGACTGCAATATTGCGGCGGACACATCGGACAATTTTGACACATTTTTGGGACCATTCACATTTATACAGCGATCCGTGCTATAAAAATGCATTGATTACTGTATAAACGTGACTGGCAATGAAGGGGTTAACCAGGAGGGGGCGCTGTAGGGGTTAATGTGTTGCTAGGGAGTGATTCTAACTGTGGGGGGTGGGGATTCACAAGGGGAGGAGACCGATCGGTGTTCCTCTGTACACGTGCACCGGGACCCGAGCGATGCAGCGTGCCGGCGCGCGCTCCCCCCCTGGGCTGCCTGGAAGGCTGCGCCATCATATGACAGCGGCCCAGAACAACAGCTGCACCGTCCCGCCATCATATGACGACGGGCGGGCAGCAAGTGGTTAAAGTTCATGTGTGTGTAAAGGCAGGCGTCCCAATACTTATATATAATGATATAGTGTATATATACTGTATATTTTGTTCTTTTCTCATCACCTTCTAGTCTCAGGGCTGTATTTCATATTTCATAGTGAATTACCACCTAGCTCCTGTATCACCCTCCAGGTTAGGCTGCTGGGTCAGGTAAGGCACATTTAGTTGTTTATCTCTCCTGTAATTAGTTGAGCTTTGTGTGATTGCTTTCGGCTTCTCTGGGTTCTACAGGCTTCAGATTTGATTGCTTCCCCCTGGGTTCTGGAGTTTTCCAGAATCTAGTGGGTTGGAGAGTGAAACAGGCAGCCTGAATATTTGTGCAGCTCCAGCCAATCGCTGGGGAGGTGTGCCCAGATGGTGGTTGGAGGATCCATAAATACTCTGTAACCACAGAGAGGGTTTTGTGCAGGGACTGTTCTAAGCACGGGAAACATGTGCCACTTTACAGGCATACTATAGACACCCCCCAGGTACGATATTTAAGGGAATATTTCACTTTTTTTTTTTACTTTAAGCATCATTAAAATCACTGCTCCATGCCTCTCCAGTCGACAAACAATCCCCTTAGGGGTCTCTCTCTATGTTTACACCTGTTACAAGGTCTCAAGTATTTGTTACTATACGCCATAGTCGGACATTCTCAATGTGCCTTATAAATGCTAATTTTCTAGACCCAGCAGGCGTATCTTATATATCAGCGGATGTTACATAATATGTGATTTCAAATTCTGTTTTTTTTATTATTTTCTCTTGTTTTTTGTATAAAACCAATAAAAGATTTTGAAAGTAAAATCACTGCCCCCGAAAAAACGGCTGTTTTAAAAACTTTTTTTTGCATTGATACATGTCCCCTGGGGTAGGACCCGGGTCCCAAAACCCTTTTTAGGACAATACCATGCAAATTAGCCTTTAAAATGAGCACTTTTGATTTCTAACGTTTGAGTCCCATAGACATCAATGGGGTTCTAATGTTCGTGTGAATTTTCGGTCCGTTCGCAGGTTCTGGTGCAAACCGAACTGGGGGATGTTTGGCTCATCCCTAGTCAGGAGAGCACAATACTGGGATCAGAAGGGCACAGTAGAGAGGGGGTCAGGAGGGCACAACAGTGGGATCAGAAGGGCACAGTACAGGAGGGGTCAGGAGGGGACAATACTGGGATCATAAGGGCACAATATAGGTTCTGGGATGTTGCCGGGGACACGATTATCCCGGGACAGGTTAGTCATAGTTACATATACATAGTTACATACATAGTTACATAGTAGGTGAGGTTGAAAAAAGACACAAGTCCATCAAGTCCAACCTATGTGTGTGATTATGTGTCAGTATTACATTACATATCTCTGTATGTTGTGGTCATTCAGGTGATTATCTAATAGTTTCTTGAAGCTATCAATGCTCTCAGCTGAGACCACCGCCTGTGGAAGGGAATTCCACATCCTTGCCGCTCTTACAGTAAAGAACCCTCTACGTAGTTTAAGGTTAAACCTCTTTTCTTCAAATTGTAATGAGTGGCCACGAGTCTTATTAAGCTCTCTTCTGCGAAAAAGTTTTATCCCTATTGTGGGGTCACCAGTACAGTATTTGTAAATTGAAATCATATCCCCTCTCAAGCGTCTCTTCTCCAGAGAGAATAAGTTCAGTGCTTGCAACCTTTCCTCATAACTAAGATCCTCCAGACCCTTTATTAGCTGTGTTGCCCTTCTTTGTACTCGCTCCATTTCCAGTACATCCTTCCTGAGGACTGGTGCCCAGAACTGGACAGCATACTCCAGGTGCGGCCGGACCAGAGTCTTGTAGAGCGGGAGAATTATCGTTTTATCTCTGGAGTTGATCCCCCTTTTAATGCATGCCAATATTCTGTTTGCTTTATTAGCAGCAGCTTGGCATTGCATGCCATTGCTGAGCCTATCATCTACTAGGACCCCCAGGTCCTTTTCCATCCTAGATTCCCCCAGAGGTTCTCCCCCCAGTGTATAGATTGCATTCGTATTTTTGCCACCCAAATGCATTATTTTACATTTTTCTACATTGAACCTCATTTGCCATGTAGTCGCCCACCCCATTAATTTGTTCAGGTCTTTTTGCAAGATTTCCACATCCTGCGGAGAAGTTATTGCCCTGCTTAGCTTAGTATCGTCTGCAAATACAGAGATTGAACTGTTTATCCCATCCTCCAGGTCGTTTATGAACAAATTAAATAGGATTGGTCCCAGCACAGAACCCTGGGGAACCCCACTACCCACCCCTGACCATTCCGAGTACTCCCCATTTATCACCACCCTCTGAACACGCCCTTGTAGCCAGTTTTCAATCCATGTACTCACCCTATGGTCCATGCCAACGCACCTTATTTTGTACAGTAAACGTTTATGGGGAACTGTGTCAAATGCTTTTGCAAAATCCAGATACACCACGTCTACGGGCCTTCCTTTATCTAGATGGCAACTCACCTCCTCATAGAAGGTTAATAGACCTTCACGGTCTTGTGGACAGATTACTGGGAGGGGCTGGGGAAGACCCACCTGTCATGGTGCACGTTGGCAACAATGACAAAGTCAGAGGCAGATGGAGTGTCCTAAAGAACGATTTTAGGGACTTAGGAGCTAAATTGAGGAAAAGGACCTCCAAGGTAGTGTTCTCAGGAATACTACTGGTACATCGAGCCACACCAGAGAGGCAGAGGGAGATTAGGGAAGTAAACAAGTGGCTGAAGAGCTGGTGTAGTAAGGAGGGGTTTGGGTTCCTGGAGGACTGGGCCGACTTCTCAGTCGGTAACCGGTACTATAGAAGGGATGGACTGCACCTAAATGAGGAGGGTGCAGATCTGCTGGGAATGAAGATGGCCAAAAAGTTAGAGGGGTTTTTAAACTAGGCGATGGGGGGGAGGGTCCAGAGACAGTGATAGCCAGCGTGGAAGATATTCCAGAGGGTAGTATTGGGGGCATTAGTGGTAGGTTAACCAAAGCACAAAAACACAAGGTGAGTATAGTAGCAAGTCCTAGTTGCAATCTTGAAACACCCAATACGAGGACAATATGCGACCGGTCTAAACTATGTGGCATGTTCACCAATGCCAGGAGCATGGCGGACAAGATGGGTGAACTAGAGATACTGTTGTACGAGGAGGATTTGGATTTTGTGGGAATTTCAGAGACCTGGTTCAACAGCTCTCATGATTGGCTGGCAAACATTCAAGGGTATACCCTATACCGCAAGGATAGAGAGGGTAAAAAAGGGGGAGGGGTATGCCTATATATCAAGAATAATGTACACGTGAATGTGAGAGATGACATCACTGAGGGAGCTAGAGAGGAGGTGGAATCCTTATGGGTAGAGCTCCAAAGGGATGAAGCTAAGGGGAAAATAATACTGGGAGTATGCTATAGGCCCCCTAACCTGAGGGAGGAAGTGGAGACGGATCTCCTATCACAAATTGGATTAGCAGCAAGGATGGGAAGTGTTATCATAATGGGGGATTTTAATTATCCAGACATAGACTGGGCGGAGGGAACCGCGCATTCATTTAAGGCTCGCCAGTTCCTTAATGTCTTGCAGGACAATTTTATGGGTCAGATGGTAGACGCACCAACTAGAAATAAAACATTACTGGATCTACTGATTACCAACAATACAGACCTGATCACAGATGTTGAAATACGGGGCAATTTAGGTAACAGCGATCACAGGTCAATTAGTTTCAGTATAAATCACACAAATAGGAAACATGAAGGGAACACAAAGACACTGAATTTCAAAAGAGCCAACTTCCCTAAACTACAAACCTTGCTAAAAGGCATAAATTGGGATAAAGTATTAGGAACAAAGAATACGGAGGAGAGATGGGTTTGCTTTAAGAGCATATTAAATAAGGGCATTAACCAATGTATTCCATTGGGTAATAAATTTAAAAGAGCGAACAAAAATCCTGGATGGCTTAACTCCAATGTAAAAATGCATATAAAAGCAAGTGAGAAGGCCTTCAAAAAATACAAGGTTGAGGGATCATCCTCAGCATTCAGACTTTATAAAGAATGCAATAAGAAATGTAAGGGTGCAATTA
Source organism: Lithobates septentrionalis (assembly GCA_037952835.1). NCBI lineage: Eukaryota > Metazoa > Chordata > Amphibia > Anura > Ranidae > Lithobates > Lithobates septentrionalis. The sequence continues at coordinate 14,418 of JBBDGP010001687.1, forward strand.
GGACGGCTAAGATAGAACATGAAAGACACATAGCGGAGGAGAGCAAAAAAAATCCCAAGAAATTCTTTAAGTATGTAAACAGTAAAAAAGGGAGGACAGACCATATTGGCCCCATAAAGAATGAGGAAGGACATCTGGTTACAAAGGATGGGGAGATGGCAAAGGTATTGAATTTATTCTTCTCCTCAGTATTCACGAGTGAATCACGGGGCTTCAGTAACCAAAACTGCAGTGTTTATCCTCATGACACAACACAGGAAGCACCTCCATGGTTAACAGAGGACAGAATTAAAACTAGACTTGAGAAACTTAACATTAATAAATCACCGGGACCAGATGGCTTGCATCCGAGGGTACTTAGGGAACTCAGTCAGGTGATTGCCAGACCATTGTTCCTAATTTTTACAGACAGTCTATTGACTGGAATGGTACCAGCTGATTGGAGAAAAGCCAATGTAGCACCAATATTTAAAAAGGGCCCAAAAAACATCCCTGGGAATTACAGACCAGTTAGCCTAACATCAATAGTATGTAAACTCTTGGAGGGGATGATAAGGGACTATATACAAGATTTTAGTAATAAGAATGATATCATTAGCAGTAATCAGCATGGATTCATGAAGAATCGTTCTTGCCAAACCAATCTATTATCTATCTATCCAGTCATAGGCATGATTATCCTGTCAAATCCTGGACAGTTGGCAAGTATGATGTAATACAAGATTATCATGGGGCCCTCATACACCTGGGGCCCATGGGCACTGCCGAGGGGTGCCCATGCATTGAGACAATCCTGCATACACCCGCACACAGCTGTCAATTTGGGAGCAGCTGCTGCATACCATTTGACATTAATGGAACTGCCTGCAGGTGGATGCATGGAATACCTGTGCATCCCCATGCGTTTAAAATTGGCCCTGTGAATGGAGCTCATGTATATTAAATTAATTCAACAAAACATGCTGCAATCTGTGATCTTGCTATGACCATCAGCACCATCTGGTGGCCATAATGCAGTATTTTTGTTTTGAAATACTTCAATTATAGAAAAAATTAATAATTTTGGCCATTAGATGGCGCTTTCAGTCATACAAAATAATTACATAACGCATAATACAGCAATTTACATTGGAGCTGTGTGCCTGTGTGCCACATTCATTCAGCATTTTTTTTTTACACATAGACCCTTGTGTAACCCCTGAATTTTTGTCACAGAATAAAAGATGAAATCTGTTAAATAGATACCGGATGTGTCAGGGCAAAAATGGTGAAAAATTACAGTACCCAAAATGATCAATAGATGGCACTTTGAATGCCTTTACAGCTCATCAGTTTATAAGTAACTGCAAATGAGGTACCAAGAATTATTGTTCTCATTCCGAAGTACACAGAGATCCCCAAAATGTGCAATCCCCCTCCACTGCAGATAATCAAGTGTATGTTGTGTCCCAACCATAATGTTATTTTGTGCTATACTACTATGCAATCATTTTCTATTTGTTTTAAAGGGGCCCAGAAGAACCCCAGCTCAGTAGTAACCCCCTAACTCTGCTGATCCCCTGCTGTGTAGTAACCCCCAACTCTGCTAATCCCCTATTTAGTAGCAATCTCCATCTCTGTTGATCACCCGCTTAGTAGTAACCTCCATCTCTGCTAATCCCCCACTCAGTGGCAACCCCTAGCTCTGCTGATCCTCTGATTTTCTGATCCTCCTCTTTCTCTCTGGTCATCACTCATCCCCCCATTACTTTGCTCCCATGCTGCTCACTGAAGGGGTTTACAGGTACTTGAGGTCCATGACAGGCCAACCAAGGGTTAATATTGCAGACCACCGAAGATCCCTGGTACCGTGAGACACCTCAATGAACACGAGATACAAGAAGTGAGTTAAAAAAAAAGTCTGCTTTATTGGACGTGTGTACAGCTTATATTTGGTTCAGCTTACCAACCAAAATAGGGAAGAGGGGAGTGGTTAGTAAAAGAATATATTAATATCAAATATATAATTTAGACAAGTCAGCAATATATAGTTATACAGGTCTATGACCCTTAAAACACATTCAACATAAGGTTACAAAAGTGAATAGGCCATCTGGTTATGAATCATACGTCATGCATCCTGCGACATCTGCTAGTTTCTCCGGCTCCGGTCCCCCAGCTCTGCTTATCCTCTGCCACACAGTCTTATCAATCACCTTCTGATATAGCGTTCCCATGTTGCACAGCATGTGTGCTGTCTGCTAGTTGCTACGCTCCGGTCTGGACCCCGTTGACCTTCCTGCTGCTCCACCCTGCGCACCAGATGTGACATCTGCACCAGACACTCCCAAAAAATAGAAAAATGGAGACAGAAAACCAGTCCATTGTTTTGGGGTTTTTTTGTTTATTTGAGGGGGATTACACTTGGATAGGGATTTGGGAATTATGGAATGCCCAGGAAAATTTAGTGCAAATTTGCTTAGGACTCCTATATACACTCCTGTATATACGTTTCACTCTTCTCTCTCTCTCAACCACAAGCACTTGCTGCTCACCGTTTCCTCCTCCAGCACTTCCCTTGCTGCAGACTGTTACTCCTCCAGACTAGCTAGCACCGCATGGGTAGGCCTGACACTGCTTCAGCCAGGCCTCAATGAACTGCCTTTTGCGGGCAGGGACCTCGGGCCCCTGTGTTGTAGAATAGTTCAGGTGCTGGCTGTCCTCTGCTCAGCTACCACTTCCAGATAGCACTCTTCAGGTCCTGCCAGCCAGCCTGGCTGCATAGACCCCTTTCCACTGCCCTTTTCCATAGACCTCTCTCCACTGGTTCTGCACCCATCTCTCAAACTGCAATCCCCCAGTTCTCACAGGCGTGCCTCCCCCATCCTCCCGACTGTGCTCACTCACCAGCCCTTCAGTGCAGCCTATCAGTGCCCATGAATGCAACCTATCAGTGCCCATGAATGCAACCTATCAGTGCCCATCAGTGCCGCCTCATAGGTGCCCATCAGTGCAGCCTATCAGTGCCCATCAATGCAGCCTATCAGTGCCCATCAGTGCAGCCTATCAGTGCCCATCAGTGCCACCTCATAAGTGCCCATCAGTGCAGCCTATCAGTGCCCATCAATGCAGCTTATCAGTGCCCATCAGTGCCACCTCATCAGTGCCCATCAGCGTCTCCTCATTAGTGCTCATCAGTGCCTATCAGTGCGGCCTATCAGTACCCATCAGTTCTGCCTCATTAGTGCCCATCAGTGCCATCTTATCAGTACCCATCAGTGCAGCCTATCAGTGCCCACCAATGCAGCCTATCAGTGCCCATCAGTGCCACCTCATCAGTGCCCTCCAGTGCAGCCTATCAGTGCCCATCAGTGGCGCCTCATCAGTGCCCTCCAGTGCAGCCTATCAGTGCCCATCAGTGGCGCCTCATCAGTGCAGCCAATCAGTGTCCCCTCATCAGTGCCCACCAGTACAGCCTATCAGTACCCATCAGTGCCACCTCATCAGTGCCCTCCAGTGCAGCCTATCAGTACCCATCAGTGCTGCCTCATCATTGCCCATCAGTGCCATCTCATCAGTACCCATCAGTGCAGCCTATCAGTGCCCATCAGTGGTGCCTCATCAGTGCAGCCAATCAGTGCCCCCTCATCAGTGCCCACCAGTGCAGCCTATCAGTACCCATCAGTGCTGCCTCATCCGTGCCCATCAGTGCCACCTCAGTGCCATCTCATAAGTACCCATCAGTGCAGCCTTTCAGTGCCCACCAATGCAGCCTATCAGTGCCCATCAGTACCACCTCATCAGTGCCCATCAGTACCACCTCATCAGTGCCATCTCATCAGTACCCATCAGTACAGCCTATCAGTGCCCATCAATGCAGCCTATCAGTGCCCATCAGTGAAGGAGAAAAATTACTTTACAAAATTTTATAACAGGAACTAAGAAAAAAAAATGTTCAGTCTTTTTTCATTTATTCAGCAAAAAAGTAAAAAACACCAGTGGTGATTAAATACCACCAAAAGAAAGCTCTATTTGTGTAAAGTAAATGATAACAATGTAATTTGGGTACAGTGTTGCATGAATGAGTAATTGTCATTCAAAGAGTGACAGCTCTGAAAGCTAAACATTGGCCTGAGCAGGAAGGGGGTGAAAGTGCTCTGTATTGAAGGGGTTAAGGATTAAATGCTGTGACGCATAACCTAGCCCCTAACTAGAGCCTCTAGGAATAATGAATAAGTCTTAAAGGGGTTTTAAATCCAAAAGCAAACATTTATTATATTACAGTTTATCTAATCATTAGATGTGATGGCTGAATTTGTTTTCTTTTTTAGGCTTTCTCCTATTTTAAGGTGCCCCCTGTGCCCCTTCTTCCAGAGTGGAGTCGCTCTAATACAGGAGGTGTGTTACTGGCCACATTCACCAAGTGAAAACAGAGGGAAAACAACAACAACAAAAAAAAGAAAACAATTGCAGTTGCTATATCTAAACCGTAAGCTGCAATATATGACGTTGTTGATTTTGGCTTTTCGTTTTTTAGAAGGTGCGATTTGCTTTTCTACCACTAGATGGGGGTGGTGTTTTTATTTTAGAGCAGGCACCTTATACACTTCTTCTGGAGCAATATGTTAAAATCTACATTCTTTTTTGTCTGGAAAATATTTTAAATCCCAGAATACAATATGTTTTCTGACTTGCATGGGCCCTGCAGCTGCCATTTTGTTTTTATGTTGCATAATATTTTCGCAATTGTTTAGCACCTATATTTTCATGAAAATACAATTGAAAAATAATTTTATCACACACAAACACTAAGGGATCTATGGTTGTGTTCACGTGGTGCGCCCTTTTAGCGTACACCTGTGCAGAGGGCCATGTTTGCCTACTCAGGAATGTACGGGGGGGGGGGGTGTTCTGTGCATTCCCCTGCAGGCAGTCCCTTTCATGTCAATTGGGACACACATCCGCTGTTACCAATTTACCATCCATTCGGAGGCGTGCCACCGAACTCACACTGTTTGAATTCAGGGACATACAACGAGGGCCGTCTTAATAGCATCATGGGCCCCTACTAACCTACTAACCTGGGCCAATTTTCGCACCAACTCTCAAGAATTAAAGTATAAACAGTTGATAGAATGAAACGTATATTTATTAGTCCTTTCAATAAATTTGATTTTAAACAATAAGGAAACATGCCATAAATCAAAGACTGAGCAACACAAAAAGCACAGTACGGGGGGGGCACAGGGGGGGGGCACAGTACAGTAGAAGTCAGGAGGGCACAATACTGGGATCAGGAGGGCACAGAACAGGGCGTGGGGAAACAGGGCACAGTACAAGGGGGGGGGGGGGGGTTTGGGAGGGCACAATACTGGGATCAGAAAGGCACAGTATAGGAGAGGTCGGTAGGGCACAATACTGGGATCAGAAAGGCACAGTACAGGGGGGCGGGGCAGGAGGGCATAATACTGGGATCAGAAGGGCACAGTACAGAGGGGGTGGGGAGGGCAAAAAACTGGGATCAGAAGGGCACAGTACAGGAGGGGTCAGGAGGGCACATTATTGGGATCAGAAGGGCACAGTACAGCGGGGTTCAGGGGGGCACAATACTGGTATCAGAAGGGCACAGTACAGGAGGGGTCGGGAGGGCACAATACTGGGATCAGAAAGGCACCGTACAGGGCGGGTCAGGAGGGTACAATACTGAGATCAGAAGGGCATAGTACAGGGGGGGCAGGAGGGCACAATACTGGGATCAGAAGGGCACAGTGCAGCAGAGTGGGGAGGGCACAATACTGGGATCAGAAGGGCACAGTACAGGAGGGGTCAGGAGGACACAATACTGGGATCAGAAGGGCAGAGTACAAGGGGGGTTGGGAGGGCACAAAACTTGGATCAGAAGGGCACAGTACATGACTGGTCAGGAGGGCACAATGCTGAGATCAGAAGGGCACAGTGCAGGGGGTCATGAAGGCACAATACTGGGATCAGAAGGGCACAGTACAGGGGGGGGCAGGAGGGCACAATACTGGGATCAGAAGGGCACAGTACAGGAGGGGTCAGAAGGGCACATTACTGGGATCAGAAGGGCACAGTACAGGGGGGGGGGGTCAGGAGGGCACAATACTTGAATCAGAAGGGCACAGTACAGGGGGGGTCAGGAGGGCACAATACTGGTATCAGAAGGGCACAGTACAGGAGGGGTCAGGAGGGCACAATACTGGGATCAGAAGGGCACAGTGCAGGGGGGGTCAGGAGGGCACAATACTGGTATCAGAAGGGCACAGTACAGGAGGGGTCAGGAGGGCACAATACTGGGATCAGAAGGGCACAGTACAGGATGGGTTGGGAGGGCACAATACTGGGATCAGAAGGGCACAGTATAGAAGGGGTCAGCAGACAACAATACTGGGATCAGAAGGGCACAGTATAGGGGGGGTCAGCAGGGCACAATACTGGGATCAGAAGGGCACAATACTGGGATCAGGAGGGCACAATACTGGGATCAGGAGGGCACAATACTGGGATCAGGAGGGCATAGTACAGGGGGCGTTGGGAGGGCACAATACTGGGATCAGAAGGGTACAGTACAGGAGGGGACAGGAGGGCATAATACTGAGATCAGGGGGGCAACCCTGGGGGGGCACTGGTCATCTCAGCCAGGGATGATGCCTTTACTGTGGGGCCAATGCTAAAAACCTTTCCCGTTTGCCCAGGGAACTCTCAGGTGTAGTTCACCCAGAGGGAGGCAATCTAATACTGTTAACCAATTCAGCCAGCTTCTCTCATATCACCTTACTGGCTTCTATCTGCTGGGCTACAAACACTTATCAAAGAGACTCACAGCCTCCTTGTTCTATGTCACCCTGCAGGAGAGGGACAGACTCACAACCCCCTTGTCTGTCCATATAGAAGAGAATTACAGTGCCTTGAAAAAGTATTCATTCCCCTTGAAATTGTCCACATTTCATGTTACAGCCAAAAACGTAACTGTATTTTATTGGGATTTTATGTGAAGAACAAAGTGGCACTTAATTGTGGAAGTGGAAGGAAAATTATAAATAGTTTTCAACATTTTTTGACAAATAAATATGTGAAAAGTGTGGGGGGTACCTTTGTATGGCGCCCCCCTCAGTCAATACTTTGTAGAACCTCCTTTCTCTGCAATTACAGCTGCAAGTCTTTTTGGGGATGTCTCTACCAGCTTTGTACATCTAGAGAGGAACATTTTTGCCCATTCTTCTTCCCAAAATATATCAAGCTCTGTCAGATTGGATGGAGAGCGTCCGTGAACAGCAATTTTCAAGTCTTGCCACAGATTCTCAATTGGATTTAGGTCTGGACTGTGACTGGGCCATGAATATTCTTTGATCTAAACCATTCCATTGTAGCTCTGGCTGTATGTTTAGGGTCGTTGTCCTGCTGGAAGGTGAACCTCCGCCCCAGTCTCAAGTCTTGCAGACTCTAACAGGTTTTCTTCTAAGATTGCCCTGTATTTGGTTCCATCGATTTTCCTATCAACCCTTACCAGTTTCTCTGTCTCTGCTGAAGAAAAGCATCCACACAACATGATGCTGCCACCACCATGTTTCACAGTGGGGATGGTGTGTTCAGGGTGATGTGCAGTGTAAGTATTCCACAACACATAACGTTTTGCTTTTAGCCCAAAAAGTTCAGTTTTGGTCTCATCTGACCAGAGCACCTTCTTCCACATGTTTGCTGTGTCCCCCACATGGCTTCTCACAAACTGCAAACAGGACTTACTTATGGCTTTCTTTCACCAATGTCTTTCTTCTTGTCACTCTTCCATAAAGGTCAGATTTGTGGAGAACATGACTAATAGTTGTCCTGTGGACAGATTCTCCCACCTGAGCTGTGGATCTCTGCAGCTCCTCCAGTTACCATGGACCTCTTGGCTCTTCTCTGATGAATGTTCTCCTTGCCGGCCTGTCAGTTTAGGTGGATGGCCATGTCTTGGTAGGTTTGCAGTTGTGCCATACTCTTTCCATTTTCAGATGATGGATTGAACAGTGCTATGTGAGATCATAGGTGTGTTCACCCCAAAGCTCAAACACACATGCGTGTATATATATATATATATATATATATATATATATATATATATATATAGTCTATGCAAATGACATCAGAGAGATTTTGAAATCCTTCCAGAATAAACAGCACCGCCACCGTGTATTTTGAAGCAGTAGTGACAATCCACCCTAGTAGATAAAACCTGCTTACCAGATGGCAAGCATAAAAGGGCAAGTGGCTATAGCCCAGCCAAGGCCTTTCAGCTTGCTGGCACTCCCGGTGTTCGTATGGGGGGTAAAAACTCCAGATTCAATTGCGTTGCCACATATCACCATCACGAAAGCCACGGATGACCCAGAAGGAAGAAGAACTCACCATAGTGTAAAATCTTTCTAGTATTTATTTTAAAACAAGTAGTAACTTACAGTTAAGTTAGTAAAATCGCGTGTACAAAGAGCCGGCCGGCATGCAAACAAACGGAGCCCGTCCTCTACTCCGGAAGCGTGGTGACGTCAGTGCGTACCTTCCCAGACGCGTTTCGTCATCATCTGACGTTGTCAATGGGGAACGGGCCACGCAGCGACTCACCACCATATAAAGGAAGCCAAGCCTCGTTCTGAACCACGAGCATCAAGGCGCCATATTGAGTATGGGAAAAAATTCCCTTAACCTGCAAACGTCCCGGAAGGGAGCGTGTCGCTACATGCATCCCTCCCAAGGCAGGCAGCAACCTAACACAATTGAGCCCAACGTTGATACCAGCTACAACAGTGTAAGTGTAATATTAAGTGAGAAAGTGATATGAATGCTATAAAATAGCAAAGAACAAAAACAAATAGTAAAATATAAAAACCTGCTACCATCCCATATTTAAATAACTAATTAAATAAATGTGTAATACTCATCATACACTAACAGGAACGATCCTGTACTGAGATAATGATTAGAGGAAACCAATCTTAAGATCTGTGTCCTCTTGCGAGATTATAATAATATATCTATACCCAAAGTGTGTGATTAAATTGATGAAAAACTTATAAAGTATAATATAAACTAGGTTATGATCAAAAAATTATTGGAAAATTCTAATTAAAAGATTCCTTCCAAAAATTTGCTGAGCAAACTCTGTCTAAAAAACATGTTGTGAAAATCAGTTCTCTGAGCACAACCTATATCGTGCGATGCATTAATGAGTAAAAAATATGTGAAAAAAAATTAAAATCAGGAAAAAGGGAATTCATGACAACCATCAGAAATCCCCTAAAAAAGGAAGAAGGAGGGATTCCTGACTATCATCAGAAATCTCCCCCAATTTAGGTGAATGTGTGAGGTGATACATACTCCTTGGCTATGCATTGTACACCCGGTCGGGTGACAAAAGGCACCGCCATAGATTGCATGGCATAATGTGAACCCCATCACGTGAGGTGGGGGGAGGAAAGGGAGTGAGGGGGAAGGGAGGGAAAAGTGCCCACATACTCATGATTCAGATCGAGTTCACAGACCCCAAAAACATTATTATTAAAAAACATTATTAAAATTATATACTAACAAATACAGAAAGAATCCACCATATTAGGCCGAATCCTTAAACTCACTCTATACATAAAATTCATGAATTATCGATAAAAGCGTTAACATCGGTGTCGATGTTTAACCCGTAAGGTGCATAAGTTCTCAATCTATGGATCCAGACCATTTCTAACTTCGATATCTCTCTGACCAAAGAGCTCCCTCTCCAATGGGGCCTGTACCTATCTATGCCCAGAAAAAGAGTATTGGAGGGGTCTCTGTCATGTACTTGTAGATAGTGTTTGGACACAGAGTGGTTCTTAAAACCACTCTTAATATTAGTGATATGTTCGTTGAGGCGGACCTGAAGGGGCCTCTTGGTCCTGCCCACATATTGCAGGCCACAAGGGCACTGCAACATATACACTACCCCCTCCGTAGTGCAGGTAATAAACGGTTTGATAGTATATACTTGTTTGGTACTGCTGGAAGAAAATGTAGTAGTCCGTCTATGGGCACAAGCACTATATGCACAGACCCTACACTTTCTACATTGATAAAATCCCTTTAGATGGCCAAAGAAGGTGGGTCTGGAAACTGGTGGATTTAAAATGTTAGGGGCCAGCTGGTTACGTATCGAGGGCACACCCCTGAAGATGACCCGTGGTTTCTCTGGCAAAACCTTACTCAAAATCCTGTCACTGCGCGCCACGTGCCAGTGTTTGTATATAAGGATAAGGTTTCTAATTGAATTGTGCTGTAGAGAATATGTGGTCAGAAAGGGGACACCAGAAGAAATATTATCATTGGTGCGGGACCCCCTTTCCACCAACAGATCATCTTTATTCACCTGCTTCACCTTATTGAGGGTTGTCACCAGGAATTCCTCAGAGTAACCCTTTTCCAGAAACCTGTCTGTGAGAACATTTGCCTGCTCGGTGAACTGGATCTGACTGGAGCAATTCCTCCTTAGACGGAGATACTGGCTCTTCGGAACTGACTCCAGCCAGGGACGATGGTGACAACTGTCTACAGGTATGAATGAATTCCTGTCGGTCTCCTTAAAGAAGGTTGATGTGACAATACTGTTCTCATTGATGGAAACTCTTAAATCCAGAAAGTTAATACCAGTCTGACTCATCTCGTAATTCAAGACGATACCCCTCTGGTTGGCATTAAGAAGAACCATAAACTCCTGCAGAGCTGCCTGTTCACCATCCCATAGGAGGAGGATGTCATCTATGTACCTCGCCCACAGAATGATCTGGGGTACATCGCGAGCATAGATGACATCCTCCTCCCATTTCCCCATGAAGAGGTTCGCCAGGCTCGGGGCATACTTAGCCCCCATAGCCACACCTGTGTTTTGCCTGTAAAAGTTGTTATCGAACCAAAAATAATTATGGGAGATAGCATATTCCAGCAGCTCCATTATAAAGTCCACCTGGTTGGATGGAAGACCAGAATCCCTGTCAAGGAAATATTTAACCGCCTCCAAACCCAACAAATGTGGGATGATGGTATAAAGGCTGGATACATCAGCCGTAACCATCCACATCCCCGCTCTAACTTCAATGTCCGAGAGCAGTCTAATGACATGCCTGGAATCCTTGATGTAAGATGGCAGTCTCTGTACAAGGGGTTGTAAATAAAAGTCTATGTATCTGCCCACCCGGGACGTAAGCGAATCAATGCCGCTTACAATTGGGCGTCCCGGGGGGCAGACCAGACTTTTATGAACTTTAGGTAAGTAATATATTGTGGGTGTGCGTGCAGCCCTAGGAACCAGATAAAGGCTCTCCTTTTGGTTAAGGATGCCCGAACGACACCCCCTATCAACAATTTTCTGTAGTGTCCTTGCATATTTTATTTTAGGGTCAGAGGGAAGCATTGCGTAGGTACCTTGGTCATCCAAAATCCTGTACATCTCCGTCATGTAATCTTGTCGATCAAGCACCACAATGCCTCCCCCTTTGTCCGCAGGTCTTATAACAAGATCCTTGTTTTTGCAAAGAGAATCAAGACCATCTTATAGGGTTTTGTTGAGTTTAGCATTCTTGACCTCTAAAAGGTCCAAATCTTTCAATAAAATATCCCTAAACACTTTGAGTGCTGGTGCTAATGTACCCGGAGGGTTGAATAGTGAGGCGTTTTAGAGCCCCGAGTGAACAATACCCGTCCCCAACGTCACACTATCTCTAATGGGATTAGAAGCCACATACCGCTTTATATTCAGCTTCCTAACAAATCTATGGATATCCATATAGGTATGGAACTTATCCAGCTTGGTAGGTGGGACAGATTTCAGACCCTTATCAAGAATAGCTTTTTCAGGATCCGTCAATGTTCTGGAGCTTAAGTTGAAAATCCCCTTCCCTGTCACCTTCTGGATCTTTTTTGCTGTTCGTAACCGCCTCCCCCCTCTGACTCCTCTCCTCTTTCTCCCTGTCTTTTTACACCTTGATTGGTTTTGTGAAAACCCCAATTTGTCTGATCGGGGGGGGACCGCAACCTCATTATGAGGTGCTGGTACCTTGAGGCTTTTTAGTGAAGGCATACCCCTTCCACCAAAGTTGTAAGGCTGGGAAGGGTCCTGAGGGAATCTACCATCGGGTCCGTCCCTATCCATAAGTGGGAAAAAGCTATTCGATGTTGGGATGTTACTTTCCCAATCGGGCTCGAAACCTGGATGGCCATAACCTGGTGATTGGTATCCCAAATTTCCATTATGTCCACCTCACCAGGTTTCTGGATAGGCGGTGCTGTAACCTCTGCCTCGCTGGCTAGAATAAGGCCATCCTCCCCTCCCCCTCTGGGGGGTGCCCTATTGGAAGAGAAACCTTGTTGGTAGTCTCTATGGTCATAATTGGAGGGATATGGGGTTCCGGGTGTACCACTATATCTCATTTGGCCACGTGAAGAAGGGCCCCCTCTAATATTCCCCCTGCCCCTATAAGGTGAATGATGGGGGTAATTGTTCCCTCCTGTTCTTGGGGGTCTGGCCTGAGGCATACCTCGTTTATTGGGATGGGGAACAGGAATTGGAGCACCTGATGGACCTGCCGTCATATCATGGGACTGTGTGGCTACAGTTGTATCCATCTCATTGTTATTTTGCTTGGCCAACTCCTCAAGAAGTTTTTTTTGCCAATCAAAAACCACATTCCCATGATAATCAGACAAGTCTCTATTGTATTTCTTTTTTTTTTCTTTATCCTTTGGTCCTTATCCTCTTTCTCAAGGATTTTTTGCAAACCCAATGATTTCTCTTTATAATCCTCACTATCTTTATTGGGATGGAGCTTATCCTTAATAGTTTTAATTTCCTCATCTAATTTTACAAGTTTGGTAGTCTTTCTTTCAACCAAAAATTTCAAAAATGAGACCCCTGCTTGATTAAAATACTTAAACCATTCCTCTAAATCGGGTTCGCCCCTCTGGGGGGCTACATCCCACCTCAGACTCCTGGGGACCATTGAATATCTGATATAAGTTTCTAGGTAGGCAATGTCCCATTTAGTGTGGATTTCCGAGACCATAAGGTTTTTGAGTCTCATGAAGATCCCTCCTAGATCGCTCTCATCTTCCCTATAGGCCTCGAAAACCCCTTCAACATTAACCACCTTATTGGCACGAAACTCAAAGATATCCATGGTTCAATATCAGAAAGAATCAAATGAAATAAAAATCAAAATATGCATAAAAGACTAAACCTAGATGCACAATACACTCTATGTTCACTAATATGTATGCTAAAACATATAGTACTAAATAGACTGTATGATAAAACACAGCAGAAATGATCAAATATGTCAGCAGCAGTAAAAATCACAGACAGTATGTAAATAGAGAGAACGCGCTTGACCAACAAATGTGTATATAACTAGCAGCAGCATATAGTGCGATCACACCAAATAAATAGTTCAAAAAAGGAAAGCTGCGCTCAAACTAAACAGTCTATGCAAATGACATCAGAGAGATTTTGAAATCCTTCCAGAATAAACAGCACCGCCACCGTGTATTTTGAAGCAGTAGTGACAATCCACCCTAGTAGATAAAACCTGCTTACCAGATGGCAAGCATAAAAGGGCAAGTGGCTATAGCCCAGCCAAGGCCTTTCAGCTTGCTGGCAATCCCGGTGTTCGTATGGGGGGTAAAAACTCCAGATTCAATTGCGTTGCCACATATCACCATCACGAAAGCCACGGATGACCCAGAAGGAAGAAGAACTCACCATAGTGTAAAATCTTTTCTAGTATTTATTTTAAAACAAGTAGTAACTTACAGTTAAGTTAGTAAAATCGCGTGTACAAAGAGCCGGCCGGCAAGATGATGGATTGAACAGTGCTATGTGAGATCATAGGTGATCATAGGTGTGTGCACCGCAAAGCTCAAACACACATGCGTGTATATATATATATATATATATTAATTAATATATATATATATATACACACTAAATTACCAGAAGTAATGGGACACCTGTCTTTACACACACATGAACTTTAATGGTATCCCAGTCTTAGTCCGTAGGGTTCTATGTTGAGTTGGCCCACCCTTTACAGCTATAACAGCTTCAATTCTTCTGGGAAGGCCGTCCACAAGGTTTAGGAGTGTGTCTATGGGAATGTTTGACCCTTCTTCCAGAAGAGCATTTGTGAGGTCAGGCACTGATGTTGGATGAGAAGGACTGGATCGCAGTGTCCTCTCTAATGTGAAGGCCAGTCAAGTTCCTCCACCCCAAACTCACTCCTCCATGTCTTTATGGACCTTGCTTTGTGCACTGGTCCAAATCATTTGGTGGAGGGGGGATTATGGGGTGGGGTTGTTTTTCAGGGGTTGATTTGGCCCCTTAGTTCCAGTGAAGAGAACACTTAAGACGTCAGCATACCAAGACATTTTGGACAAATTCATGCTCCCAACTTTGTGGGAAAAGTTTGGGGATGGCCCCTTCCTGTTCCAACATGACTGCGCACCAGTGCACAAAGCAAAGTCCATAAAGACATGGACTTGGCAAGGGTGGTGAAAAATGAACTTCAATGCAAAAATTCACATTATAATAGTAACTAAAACATATAAACATACATATATATACATACATAACATAAAAATTCCAAAGTGCTATAATGGTGGGAACCTCCCAACTAAAAGGTTGTTGCACTTGAAGTTAATTTGTATTGCAATTATCTGTAGAAGGGTTTCCACCATCTCTGCTAAGTTTAAAAAAAAATGTTTGTCTTATTCTTAGTTTGATGTGTATTACATGTGATGTTACATATCACTGGAATTATTGCACTTGTAGTTAATCTGTATGGCAAATATCTATAGGAGGGGTTTCCACCATCCCCGCTAAGTTTCAATTTTTATTTCAGTTTGATGTGTAATATATGTGAAGTTACATATCACAGTATCACTTAATTTTCGTAATATTGAAGTTTATTGAGATTTCCATACATTAGAGGGTTCCCCCATTATTGTTAAGTTATTGATCAGTAAGTTAGCACTTTTATTTAATTTTTTTGTGGTGTGGGAAGACATAACAGTGCTTAGCGGCAGGCCTTTTACTGACACTTTTTTATTTTACCTCTAGTAATTTATTGTAAATAGTAGTGTGGTGATTACCTATTATACTAAAGATCGGCATGAGGTGAAAGGGTCAGTCTGGACTCCCCCATAACTTTAGAGGAAGTACAGCAAGCAGTGTTGGATATGCCTAACCAGAAAGCCCCAGGTCCTGATGGCCTGCCTGTGGAAATCTATAAGTACTTTGGGGAGGCATTAATTCCAGAACTTTTGAAGACATTGAATTGGGCGATTACGGATGGCATTCTGCCCGCTTCAATGACTGAAACCAACATAGTCTTGATAAAGAAGGAGGGGAAAGACCACCTTGAAGCAGCATCATACAGACCCATTTCGCTACTATGCTCCGACATAAAAATATTGGCAAAAATAATGGCCACTAGGCTAAAGAAGTATATATTAGAGCTAGTGCACCCGGACCAGTTTGGGTTTATCCCAAATAGATCCACTAGTATTACCATCAGAAGGGCATACCTGAACCTCCAGGCTCCAGCAGGAGCTTGAGGGCAGTCCTCGCTTTGGATATTGCCAAGGCGTTTAATAGCCTGGAGTGGGAGTATCTCTGGTGGGTACTGGAGAAGTTCGGGGTTTGGCCCGAAATTTATCAAGTGGGTGAAGACCTTGTACTTCCAGCCTAAAGCTAGGTTAAAGATCAATAGTGAATACACGGAGTGGCTACCCCTTGAGAGAGGGATGAGGCAGGGGTGTCCACTTTCGCCCTTGTTGTTCGCGCTGGCGATGGAGCCATTAGCAGAGGTAATAAGACACTCGCCTGGAATACAAGGATTTGGAGAGGGGAATGGGTCAGAAAAAGTGGCACTTTATGCTGATGACGTGCTGATTTTTCTTGGGGACACGGGACCTTCCTTTGAAAAGGCAATACAATTAGTGGAAAGATTTGGAAGATCATCAGGCCTGGTGGTGAACTGGGAAAAATCAGCATTGCTCCCACTAGACTCAACACGTAATAGTCAAAGGGGAAGTTTGCCGAGACTGAGGGTAGTGGAGAAGATGCGCTATTTAGGGATAGTTATCTCAACTGACCCGGCACAATATATAAGAGACAATCTAGTCCCTCTATTGGAAAAATTTTGAAGGAAAAGCACTATTTTGGTGCCAACTCCCGCTATCCCTGGCAGGTAGAGTTAATTTGATCAAGATGGTTTGGATGCCACAATTATTATATGTACTTCACAACTCCTCAGTCTGGATTGGGAAGACCTGGTTTCAAAAATTAAACACCATATTTAGAGAATTAATATGGAAGAAGGGGCAGGCAAGGATCAAATTACAAACTCTTCAGCGTCCCGTTGGGGAAGGGGGACTGGCAGTACCACATCCCTATAGCTATTTCTTGGCGGCACAACTACAACATCTAGGAGGCTGCGAAAATCAGGGCCGATCGAACATGCAAAACTTATGATGCAGGACACCCCATACGGGTCCCTGGCAGAGGCACTAGAGGCTGGGATATTCCAGGAGGGATCCCCAACATATAAACTGATCATTAAAGTCTGGCAGGCCACCAAGAGGATTATGGGGTATGGAGGCTATACTGAATTCTCATGTAACAATGAATAAATATAGAGGCTTGTCTCTGGGCATGTATATAATACCGTGACCTAAACTTGTGGTTGCCTAGCCAACCCCTATTGACAGTAAACCAAAGGATGTGTCCCAGACAGAGGGACCAAAAGAACAGCGGGGCTTTATTGGAAAGGCAATAAAAAGGATGTATATATCAAAGAAAATTATTTATTGTGGGTACACAGTAGAAAAACATGAAGAAATATGCAGCAGCTTGACCATAGAATGACCTTGCCCTAGTAAAATTTGATCAAAGCCTAGATTGATCCAAAAACGAAAAACACACAGACATGGGGAACATGTAACAGGACATACAAGAAACAACAGTCCGGACGTCAATGCTATTGATGTCTGCGCAAACCAACAATGAGGAGTAACAGCAATTGCTGAATGAGGTTTTGCTTAAGCAGACATCAATACCCCCGGGGGAGGGGTGGCTCAAAGGTGGATGGGGAGAAGGGGGGGGGAGGGGGTAGTGGAATGGGTAGGGAAGGGACGGGGGCTGTGGGGGAGAGAGAGGTTAATAACCGTGGGGCAGGGATGCCGGGATGAGTCCTGGGACATCAATGTATGTGAATGGCGAAAATATGCCGGCCTTCCATGTGAAGTAGGTGGGTTGTGGTAACCAGGATTCAAAGTAGTGTACAGCTGAGCTGCTGTCATATACAGTAGTCCGGTATGGTGTGGGTACTTCTACATATAGCCTCCCTATGGTTGGAACAGGCAATACTGTGCATGAGCAGCACTACATATACAGATGGCTGTGTACGTTACCACTCCCGGGTCCCAGTTGGGAATCCTTATGTAATGCCGGATAGCAGTAGCCTCTGTATGTTTTAGCTGCTCCACTGGTCGCTGTAAATGGTACCAAGCACTGTCCCGGTATGGTTATTCACACACCCTGAATCAGATAGTGTAGTTCGTAGGGATAGATGGACGGCCGTGCAGCTGCACCTGTTTCCTTCCCTACGGTTCGTTCACAGCATGGAGCGGAATCTCTCCCCCAGAAGAGGGGACTTTGATCAAATCCTACAACAAAAGGAAAAAAGATGGATCTTTCGCCTGGCCTCTTTGTCTCCCCTGGGCCTGAATACAGAACTGAACCTCCAGCCTTTCCTTGCAGTATGAATATCTGCATGGATGGGCCTTAGTACACAAAACACCAACATTGATCCACCAAGACCACTCCCCAAAAATGAGTAACTTTCCCAATAGAGTAGTGGCCTGATTTTTGAACCTACCCTCTCGACTCAGGAATTTCCTTAATTTGGGACCTTTCCCTTTCCCTTCCTTTCCTCTTCCCTTTTTCCCCCCCTCCCCTCCCTTCCTTTTACCCCTCCCCCCTTTGTCCCTTGTATCTCACTGGCCCACCTTTCATTTCGACATAATCTAAATTTAATTAACTTCTATGTTTTGAAGTGTCCGTCATTTGGGTATATATCTGTTTCCTGTATTGTGTATTGTTTGTCGTACAGATTAACAATAGCCCTCTTCAATATGTTATCTTTATACACACTATCTGTAATGGGTATACGTTGTGAGATAGGAATACTTTTTACACGAAGACAGGCTGTACTTTTTAGAATCTAGGCAGGTAAAATGTATACCCAATTGAAGACATGGACACTCTATCATAAAACAAACTACAAGCAACAAACGACAAACATGCAGTGAATGACAGCCTGGACATACACAGACTCGATACATCTCCTTCACTGAATCCAGCTTGGTGGGTGTGTTAGAGGGAGGGATTACTATAAGAAGGAGCCCTCACACACCACCTGTACGTCCAGATGAAGCTACACAAGTTTATGTTGTGAAACGCGTTGACGTCATCCCGTCCGGACGTCACGCCTGCTGTCATCCCCCGTTGGGGCTAGCCGGCTCACCCATCGAGAGGGCGTTCCGCTCCATGCTGTGAACGAACCGTAGGGAAGGAAACAGGTGCAGCTGCACGGCCGTCCATCTATCCCTACGAACTACACTATCTGATTCAGGGTGTGTGAATAACCATACCGGGACAGTGCTTGGTACCATTTACAGCGACCAGGTGGAGCAGCTAAAACATACAGAGGCTACTGCTATCCGGCATTACATAAGGATTCCAACTGGGACCCGGGAGTGGTAACGTACACAGCCATCCTGTATATGTAGTGCTGCTCATGCACAGTATTGCCTGTTCCAACCATAGGGAGGCTATATGTAGAAGTACCCACACCATACCGGACTACTGTATATGACAGCAGCTCAGCTGTACACTACTTTGAATCCTGGTTACCACAACCCACCTACTTCACATGGAAGGCCGGCATATTTTCGCCATTCACATACATTGATGTCCCAGGACTCATCCCGGCATCCCTGCCCACGGTTATTAACCTCTCTCTCCCCCACAGCCCCCGTCCCTTCCCTACCCATTCCACTACCCCTCCCCCCCCCTTCCCCCCCCCCCCCCCCCATCCCACCATTTGAGCCACCCCTCCCCCGGGGGTATTGATGTCTGCTTAAGCAAAACCTCATTCAGCAATTGCTGTATACTCCTCATTGTTGGTTTGCGCAGACATCAATAGCATTGACGTCCGGACTGTTGTTTCTTGTATGTCCTGTTACATGTTCCCCATGTCTGTGTGTTTTTCGTTTTTTGATCAATCTAGGCTTTGATCAAATTTTACTAGGGCAAGGTCATTCTATGGTCAAGCTGCTGCATATTTCTTCATGTTTTTCTACTGTGTACCCACAATAAATAATTTTCTTTGATATATACATCCTTTTTATTGCCTTTCCAATAAGCCCCGCTGTTCTTTTGGTCCCCATCTGTCTGGGACACATCCTTTGGTATACTGAATTCTCGCCCATATGGGACAATAGGGGATTGAGGGAGTTGTTAATGCTGGAAAAAAATTGGATATGGGTCCGCCACGGAATACGTAGATTAGTGCAGTTATTTGAAGGTAAAAATCTGAAACCCTTTATTGAGCTAAGGCGTGAATACGGGATTCCAAATAATGCTTTTTACACTTATTTGCAGATCAGGTATGCACTTAACAGTCAATTTATTAACTGCCCATTAGAATGGTGCAATACACCTCTGCTAAACAAAATTATTAGAGCAGATTCTAGTAAGGGTCTGATAGCAATGGTAAATGGACAAATTTCTGTAAGATTGCTTGATCTGCAAATGATCTTGGATATCAGGGAGAGGTGGACAGGGGAGGTGGGGGAGATAACCGATAGTCAGTGGAAGGGAATTTTGAAGGCTAGCCCATTGGTGTCGGTCTCCCCATCGCAACAGGTGTCACACCTTTTTCTGATACATAGGGCCTATTATACACCTAAGAGATTGTTTAGGTTTGGCCGTAGACTGGATGACAAATGTCCTAGATGCCTGGATACTGGTGACCTAATACACATGGTATGGAGGTGTCCAAGGCTGGCGAGGTACTGGTCAGAGATAATTAGAATTATAGAGACTAGATTTAAAACCAAGTTGAAACAGGAGGCCAGGGTATGTATCCTTGGCCTGCTTGGGGAAAGCGTGGAGTGCAATAATAAGAAAATTGCTATAGGAAGGTGCCTTTATCAAGCTAGGAAACTAATAGCACAATCCTGGCTATCCAGTATGCCCCCAACCATAGAAGACTGGCTTAGGACAGTGGATAAGCTAGTATGGACAGAAAAAACAGTCTATATCAGGAGAAGTAGCTATGACAAATTTATAAAAATTTGGAGCTCTTGGTTACAGTGGTCAGGTATAGCCCCCTGATCTGGACTCAACCTGTAATGTACCTAAGGAATTGGATTGACCGTCAATCTAGTACATTGACAAAGGAGAACCAGCGAATTAAGGATTAGTAGTCGATGTGATGTTAGCATAAGAGGATGTTCATGCAACCTTTTCACATAGCTTAGGGATAGGGGAGGGTGGGCGGGTGTGGGTTGGGGGCAGGGGGGGGGTATAGGAGGTTTAGAGTGTAAAATATTTTTATATAACTTGATTGGACCGGATAATCTCCATAAGCTGATGTGAAAATTATAATGTTTTTTATTTTCTTTTGTAACATGAAAAATCTAATAAAGAGTATTTAAACTAAAAAAAAAGATTGGCAAGAGGCGTTAATAAACAGGATTTCAGTTGTGCCCCACCAGGCCGGCCCCCCATGGACAATGTGCCTGTCTGCTGAGTTCATCTCCTAATCTCTGCACTCAGTGCACTGATGGGAACTGATTGGAAGCACTGATTGGCACTGATAGGCAGAACTGATAGCCAGCACTTATTGATAGCACTGATGGGCACTGATTGGCTGCACTGATGGGCACTGATAGGTGGTACTGGTTGGCAGCACTGATAGGCACTGCTTGGTGGCACTGATAGGTGGCACTTATTGGCACTAATTGGCAGCACTGATAGGCAGCACTGATGGACGGCACTGATAGGTGGCACTGATGGGCATTGATAGGCAGCACTGATGGGCACTGATTGGCAGCACAGATGGGCACTGATAGTCACTGATAGATGGCACTGATAGGCAACACTGATTGGCAGCACTGATGGGTGGCACTGATTGGAAGTACTGATAGGCAGCACTGATTGGCACTGATTGGAAGCACTGATTGGCACTGATAGGCGGCACTGGTTGGCACTGATAGGTGGCATTGGTTGGCATTGATAGGCAGCACAGATGGGTACTGATAGGCTGCACTTATAGGCAGCACTGATGGCCATTGATTGATGGCATTGGTTGGCAATGATAGGCGGCACGGATAGGCAGCACTCATTGGCAGCACTGATGGGCACTGATTGGCACTGATTGGCAGCACTGATAGGCAAAACTGATTGGCAGTACTGATGGGCACTGATAGGTGGCACTGATTGGAAGCACTGCTGGGCACTGATTGGCAAAACTGATTGGCACTGATAGGTGGCACTGATCGGCACTGATAGGCAGCACTGATGGCTACTGATTGGCACTGATAGATGGCATTGGTTGGCACTGATTGGCAGCACTGATGGGCACTGACATGTGGCACTGATTGGCACTGACAGGTAGCACTGATTGTCAGTGATAGGTGGCATTGGTTGGCACTGACAGGTGGCACTTATTGGCACTGACAGGTGGCACTGATTGGCACTGACAGGTGGCACTGGTGGGCACTGATAGGTGGCACTCATGGGCATTGATTGGCACTGACATGTGGCACTGATTGGCGGCACTGATAGGTGCCATTGGTTGGCACTGATAGGTGGCACTGATGGGCTTTGATAGGCGACACCAATTGGCACTGATCTAGGAGAAGGGGAATTTCACATTGAGCAGTCAGCGAGGCATGTAAGAGCCGCTCAGTGTGTGAAACTGTCATGTAATGCAACTGTTTGTAGAGACCAGCTGTCAAAACTCAACAGTTATGTTGGGGGTGGGTGGGACCGAACAGCTAGTCTATCAAACACAAGCCAAGGGGATAGGGGCCGGGCGGGCCGCTCCATTTATGTGGCTCTGCCCCCTTTCTTTCAGCTATCAATTACCAGCCAACGGAATAGGGGCTGGGCGGGCCACTCCGTGTATGTGGCTCCACTTCCTTTCTTAAGCAGCCCAATCATTGGCTGTTGCTTGATAGCTAATAGAAAGGGGGTGGAGCCACATACACGGAGCAGCCCGCCCAGCCCCCCATCCCATTGGCTGGTGTTTGATAGGCTAGCTGTTTGGTCCCGCCCACCCCCGACATCAGCGCAGAGTTTTGACAGCTGGTCTCTACAAGCAGTGACATTACATGACAGTTTCACGCACGGCTCTTACATGCCTCGCTGACTGCTGAATGGGAAACTGTTTCACAGGCAGCGTGCTATACAGTCTCTTGCAGAATTTTACAGCAGATCTCACATTAGGGTGTTCCCAGGCACACCTGGCATACCCTGTGCGCACGCCTATGTGTGAGATGTTTAAAGCTTGGGATATTTTTTATAACCTAACCCCTTCTTCACAACTTTATCCCTGACCTGTCTGGTGTGTTCCTTGGCCTTCATTATGCTGTTTGTTCACTAAGATGGCAAAACTCTGAGGGCTTCACAGAACAGCTGTATTTATACTGAGATTAAATTACACACAGGTGGACTCTATTTACTAATTAGGTGACTTCTGAAGGCAATCAGTTCCGCTAGATTTTAGTTAGGGGTATCAGAGTAAAGGGGGCTGAATACAAATGCCCCCCCCCCCACTTTTCACATATTTATTTGTAAAAAATGTTGAAAACCATCAATAAAATCCATTTACGGTTTTTTGGTTGTAACATGACAAAATGTGGAAAATTTCAAGGGGTATGAATACTTTTTCAAGGCACTGTACATACAATCTTGTGGCAGAGATAATGAAGTCAGAGTTTTCCCTTCCCTTTGTCTCCTCACACCTTATCGTCTGATCATCTGCATTTGGTTTCTTTGCCCAGCGGGCAAACACTGTCATTTTATAATCAGGAGAGAAGGTTTTGGCGGTTGGTGATGACACTGATCGGTATGCCGCACACCCAGTTTAGAAGACCTCTTCCTGCTGGCCAGAGGGGTGGCCCTCCCTTCTGAGCTCTCTTCTTTTCCTTCTGCTGTTTATTGATTATTGATGATGTCATCATGTGACTCGCATTCCAGGAAACAGAAAATTCAAGTTTCGTTTTTGTAAAAAAAAAAAAAACTGTTACTCCAGCTACATAGTCTATAAGAGTAAACTTCCAAGGTGATCTTAGGGGATCTATGTATAGACCATTCGATGTGACAAACATCCGCGCAGTCAGATAGAAAAACGATCCTATTTTCTCAAATAGGAAAACATGTAGTTGAGGCAATGCAGACTTTCATGGTACCACCAGGGCTTTTTTTCAGCTGGAACTTGGTGGAACCACCACCTCTGGCTCAGGTCTCCCTTCTCATCACTATCACTTGTAAACTCAGAAGTCCGGCTTCTGTGTTTATCAGTGACAGCTTATCTCTCAACAGGGTGCTTTGGGGGGACCCCAAAGCACCCTCCCTATGTTGAGGGCATGTGGCCTGGTAAGGTTGGGGGGGGGGGGGGCTGGGATCTGAGGGCCTCCTTGTTAAAGGCGGATTCCAAATTCTGATAAGCCCCCCGCAGACCCCGGCAACCACAGCCCAGGGCTGTCGGGAGGAGGCCCTTATCCCCATTAACATGGGAACAAGGTGCTTTGGGGTGGGGGAGTTGCAGAGCCCCCGCTGCCCCAAAGCACCCCCTCCATGTTGAGGGCATGTGGCCTGGTATGGTTCAGGAGGGGGGGACGTTCATTCACCCCCCCCCTATCCTGACCTTGTCATGCTGCCTGCTCATATAAGGGTCTAGTATGAATTTTGAGGGGGACCCCATGCCAATTTTTTTTTTAATTTTGGTGTGGAGTTTCCCTTAAAATCCCTCACCAGACCCGAAGGGCCTGGTATGGATTATGGGGGGGGACATCAGGCCAATTTATTTTTTAATTTTGGCGTGGAGTTCCCCTTAAAATCCATACCAGACACGAAGGGCCTGGTATGGATTTTGGGGGGGGGACCTCACGCTGTTTTTTTTTTATATCTTAGCATGGAGTTCCCGGAGGGGAGCCAGAGAGAGGGAGGAGGACAACGATGAGAGGGAGGAGGACACCGGAGAGAGGGAGGAGGACTCAGGGAGCCAGAAAGAGGGAGGAAGACACTGGAGAGAGGGAGAAGGACACTGCTGAGATGGAGGAGGACACTGGAGAGAGGGAGGAGGACACCAGAGAGAGGGAGAAGGACACTGCTGAGATGGAGGAGGACACTGGAGAGAGGGAGAAGGACACTGCTGAGATGGAGGAGGACACTGGAGAGAGGGAGGAGGACACCAGAGAGGGGGAGAAGGAAACTGCTGAGATGGAGGAGGACACTGGAGAGAGGGAGAAGGACACTGCTGAGATGGAGGAGGACACTGGAGAGAGGGAGGAGGACACCAGAGAGGGGGAGAAGGAAACTGCTGAGATGGAGGAGGACACTGGAGAGAGGGAGGAGGACACCAGAGAGGGGGAGAAGGAAACTGCTGAGATGGAGGAGGACACTGGAGAGAGGGAGAAGGACACTGCTGAGATGGAGGAGGACACTGGAGAGAGGGAGGAGGACACCAGAGAGGGGGAGAAGGAAACTGCTGAGATGGAGGAGGACACTGGAGAGAGGGAGAAGGACACTGCTGAGATGGATGAGGACACCGGAGAGAGGGAGGAGGACCTGGAGAGCCGGAGAGAGGAAGGAGGACACCGGAGAGAGGGAGGAGGACCCGGGGAGCCGGAGAGAGGAAGAAGGACCCCGGAGAGAAGGAGAATGACTGGGGAGCCGGAGAGAGAGGGAGGAGGACCCCTGAGAGAGGGAGGAGGACCCCGGAGAGAGACAGGCTGCACACACTATCAGAGGCATACGAGCTCGCCGCTCGTCGGACCAAAACTGCTGTTTTTTAAACTTTAATGTGAGTACCTATAATTTTGAATAAAAAGAGGTTTTATTTATCAAACAGGATTACACTATTGGCTCTCTTCCTGCCTATTATCTTTTACATCCCCCACGCACTACATCTGAGGGAACCCCATCCTAGGACCTAGGCTGGTGAGGGACGCGCTGGAGCCCATAGGCGGATGCTACGAAAAGCTCTCCTGGTTACATGCTTTTGCCCTATTACCTTAAGGTAAGGGGCCATTACTCACCTGAGTGTCTGCACACGAAGAAGCACTTGATGTGATTCACTTTAGCACTCTAACTGCAACGTGTGCATGCCAGGACGTCGCTGTCACATATTTAAATTCAAAGGACTTTTTTTCTTGTGAAAGTTTTTTCTTATAATTTTTTTATTGGTTTTTCCTTTTTTTCATTTTTCAAGATTTGGGACACTTACCTTATCATCTTTTGATGAAGTTTTGCACATTATGCACTTTATGAAAAAAGTAGCGAACCACTCCCCCACTGTTTAAAAGGCTTTCACATTGCACTGTATGTTTGCACTATACACATTGTCATTTTTGAGCTGTGGATGCACACAGCTTCAACTATTATGCACTTTATTTAGGAGTCAGTTATTGATGTTTAGCCAGTTTTATTATCACTGTTATTTACTCTCCAGTATATGGTTTTCACCTTAATAATCTTTGTCATCTTTTATGCTGTATTATATACCCATTTATCTCTGTCACGATCTAAGCTGTTACTATCTATATCCAGAATACTTTACGCACTACTTTTTTAGTCACTATATTAGTTTTAACACTAATACCACCATTGTAATTTATTTTTATTACTTATTATCTTAACGACATAAGTGACGTTTATCACCTAAGCCACATTGGTTCTTGCATTCAGGATTAGCGCAGCACCACCCATTTACATACAAAGATCACTGTGGCTGAGCTCCAGAGATGCAGTCGGGATATGGGAGAAAGTTGTAGAAAGTCAACCATCACTGCAGCCCTCCACCAGTCGGGGCTTTATGGCAGAGTGGCCCGACAGAAGCCTCTCCTCAGTACAAGACACATGAAAGCCCGCATGGAGTTTGCTAAAAAAACAACTGAAGGACTCCAAGATGGTGAGAAATAAGATTCCCTGGTCTGATGAGAGCAAGTCAGAACTTTTTGGCCTTAATTCTAAGCGGTATGTGTGGAGAAAACCAGGCACTGCTCATCACCTGTCCAATACAGTCCCAACAGTGAAGCATGGTGGTGGCAGCATCATGCTGTGGGGGTGTTTTTCAGCTGCAGGGACAGGACGACTGGTTGCAATCAAGGGAAAGATGAATGCCGCCAAGTACAGGGATATCCTGGACGGAAACCTTCTCCAGAGTGCTCAGGACCTCAGACTGGGCCGAAGGTTTCCAAGACAATGACCCTAAGCACACAGCTAAAATAAAGGAGTGGCTTCACAACAACTCTGTGACTGTTCTTGAATGGCCCAGCCGGAGCCCTGACTTAAACCCAATTGAGCATCTCTGGAGAGACCTAAAAATGTCTGTCCACCAACTTTTACTATCCAACCTGACAGAACTGGAGAGGATCTGCAAGGAAGAATGGCAGAGGATCCCCAAATCCAGGTGTGAAAAACTTGTTGCATCTTTCCCAAAAAGACTCATGACTGTATTAGATCAAAAAGGTGCTTCTACTAAATACTAAGCAAAGGATCTGAATACTTAGGACCATGTGATATTTCAGTTTTTCTTTTTTAATAAAGGAGGAGGTCTGCTAGACTCCTTTTGAGGGGGCGACGATCCTGACAGAAACATACATGCCATAAAAAGAAAAGCTGTATATTTGATTAATTACCCAATAGAGGATGATAACCCCCTCTGTTTGGTAATGTGTAGTTAGTAGTAGTTAGATATATTTTTGTGTCTTCTCTTAGGTAATTGAAGATGTGACGGCTGTCTATCTTACAGATGAAGGCCTGCGGTAAGCAGAGTATTCCTCTTTCGGGAGCAATGCTCTGATTCTGCTTGTATGGAATGTTAGCTGTAGGGACCTGCAGTTAGACCATGTAAATTGTACAGAAAATGTGTTGTGAGTCATTTTTGTACATTGATACTGATGTTATCCATTTTTCAAGTTTATTTCCTTTTTCCCCATTCCAACTTGATGTAATGAGATGCTCTTTCCTCCTTAAACTTAAGGAAGTACTCTAAATTCATTCCCCACAACTGGGGACAGTTGTGATTTAAGTGGGGGGTGTATGTAGCGGTCACTTACTTTCAAGTAGGTGAGCTTTTTGTGTTTAACCGATAGGGTACAGTTTCAGGTAAATTTAGACAGGCCTGTATTTCTATCTCAGGCCTGTTTGTTTATTTTAGGAACTGGAGTGTCAGTGTACTGCAGGGTGTGGCCACCTGTGCTTGGACCCAGAGATGCCTCCTTGTACTCTCAGTGGACATGGTTCTGGAAGGAAGGTTGGACTTGGGATCTGAGTGGCAGGCAGCTCATGTGTGGAGTTCTGGCCAATCATTAATTTGTTTGGCAGGAGGCGGGACACATGCTGTTGAGGAGTTCCAGAGAGGGAGAGATCGGAGAGAGAGCCCACTGCGGGGAGCAAAGCAGAGCCCCCCCTACAGGGAAGGGGGGGGGACCAGGCCACGCGGAGGAGAGGAGTTAGTGACACCGCACAGCATGTAGTCGCTGGTGTCGCTGGACACCCCCTGTGGGGAGGGGAGCGTACCAGACTGGAGAGGAGGAATGGAGGGACCATTCAGAAGAAGTGGCAACTAAGCGGAAGAAGACTGGGTGATTGACTGTTTGTGAGTGGCACATGGACTGTTGATCAAGTGAGAAAAGGCACAGGGGAGCGGTACTTTCAGAGGCTGAGGATGTTGGTACGCAAGTCAGTGATGCAGGCGCTAATGGTCTGTGACTTCAAGGTTAAACATGCCCAGGGTTTCCAATCAGTCAGGCGGGAGGAATTATTCAGAGTAATCTCTTCTTTAGCTCAACTTGGAAGTACTGTTCAGACGGGAAGTAGTGGTCAAAAGTCAGCGGTAGAGCTCCGAGCACAGATAGAGATACAGATTGTTCTAAAAAGGTCTACGGGTGAAGAAGTTATTCAGAGTGACTCTTTACTACAACAGCCTATGTATTCTCTAGTAAATCTACCCAAGTCTAAAAGCAAAGAGTTATTCAGAGTGTCTCTTTGCTATTCACTTTCATTGTTCTCAAAGACTAGACTACGCCCATCTTCCTAAAGGAAATTTATTCAGAGTGACTTTTCATCATCCGCATTGTTCTAAGTCTTTGCATGAGAAGGCAAAGGAAAGATCATGTTATGCAAATAAAAGCAAGAGAAAAGGTACAATATGGACTGTTTCTATTTCTATGGGATGCGATGTGCTATGTGGTGAATGTGATTTACGGATAGAACAGCAAACTGCAGCTCCTACGGGGGTCGTGCACTACATGGAGGTCCCACCGAGATATCTGTTTCACGTTTGACTACTAGCCATCTCCCATAGCAACGGAGTCTGCATTTCAGTAACTCTTCAGTAACTGTTCAGTAACTGTTGCCAAGATAGCCTGCAGTTTATTAGTGCCTGCCGTCAGGTGTCACTGGGGAGGACTTTAGAAATGTGCAGCTACAGTTCCTTGCGCGCTGAACCAACAAGTGGGGGGGGGAGCCACTCCCCAGAGGAAAAGTTTGTCAGTGTTCAGCATGCCACGTGCCAGACCGAAAAGGCGGAGGAAGATGGCGGAAGGTGTTCGGAGTACACCCGTCATGCAGCGGTTACCTGAGTTGCAGGACCGGGTCCTGATTGATACCGGTGTTCATTTGGAGCTCACCGGAGGACTGGCAGTAGGAGTGATTTAAGGAGTAGAGAGACGGATGTCGGAAGCCTAAGGTTGTCGCCTTGGCTCGGTGTGGGCCTAGCAGTGCTTAGCTAACACGTCTGGGACCCGTTCAACAGGAAGTTAGATACTATTCCGCCAGTGTTACCGCGGGACTTTGTCTGCCGCAGATGCAAGTGACTCAGAAGGCCGGAGAGGGTCGTATGTCGCCTGCTGTAACAGTAAAGTAGCTCCCGTCTGATTCGGCTGAATCGGAGCCACCGGAGGACCAGGTAGGATCTGATGGGGAGCCTGTAGCCTGGCCAGGGACCCAGGGACTGCCAGAGTCAGTGGACAGTCTCTGGAGGAAACCCCTGAGGAGCCGGCTGGCAGTAAGTCCTTTCTTGTACCTGTCCGGAAGGAGCCTAGTTTGCAGGAGGGGAATCCCTCGGGTGAGCCGGACATAGTGAACAAGGGCCGGGCTGTAGATCGGGGGTCACCGCAAGTCCTGGAGAAATATGGATCTATGGACAATTTATTTGAGTGGTCATCCCCTGAAGAGGCTGAATCTAGCGATGAGGAAGAATGGTTCTTAGAGAGTTCTACCTCAGTGGAAGCTCAGCACATCTAAAACCCCAGTACCCCCTTTAATGTTTCAGCTACTGTCCTTACTACCAGGGCAGCTACATATCAGCAGTTGGTCGGTAGAGCTTCTGATTCATGTGTTTTGCCTGGCCGAGAAAAGGCTAAAGAATTACCTAGACTTTCTAGATTCCAGCGGGAAGTCCAAAGAAAAGTTGCTCAGGAATGGGGCCTGGACTACCCTTGCGTTCCTGAATGGATCATGGAGATTGTTGAGAATTCCCGGGAAGCATGGGAAGATGACCTTGTTTGGGACTATCTCCATTTTCCTAAACCCAAGCGGACAACTTATAGTGAGATCTGGGTCTGATTTAAAGATATTCACCGTGAATGGAGACTTGGGAGGGCAATTTATAAGGAAAAAATGTTGGTGGTAAAAGCAGGGCAAAACACCCGCAGTTACTCCATTTCAGTGAGAGGACAAGGGGACAATCGCAAAAGGTTACCTGACCCAAGGTACTACTTGTAAGCAGGACTGCTGGAGAGGTAGTCACAAGTGTGCTTTAGTGCCCATACTGACTGCGGGAAGGCAGATGGGTTAGGGTGGGTTTTCCCAAAAACTTGACTGTTAAGCAGGAGACTCTAATTTAGGGTGCCTAACATGGACAAAGTTATGGACACTAGGATGTGTTGTCTCTGCTAAATCCCTTTGTTGCAAGTACTTTTAAAAGGACTCTTGTTTAGGAGCCAAACAGAAGGTCTATTTGCCAACGGGCAGATGTGTTCATTTCTTGAGCATATCTGTTCAGGGTGCGCTCTGCAGGAGGTCTGCTAGACTCCTTTTGAGGGGGCGACAATCCTGACAGAAACATACATGCCATAACAAGAAAAGCTGTATATTTGATTAATTACTCAATAGAGGATGATAACCCCCTCTGTTCGGTAATGTGTAGTTAGTAGTAGTTAGATATATTTTTGTGTCTTCTCTTAGGTAATTGAAGATGTGACGGCTGTCTATCTTACAGATGAAGGCCTGCGGTAAGCAGTGTCGTGAATAATCAGTCAGAATAAGTTGTGCCTTTTTAAGGACAGGTTTCCCGCACAATAATTATCATTGAGTAATTTTTAACGAAGATATTTTTAAGATACAAAATCAATCTATATGACACAGTCTATGCTTGTGAAACTTATTCAAGGAGACGTGTGATCATACGAAATAGAAATTTATTGGTAAACAAACACAAATAATCACATGAAATTAAGATACCGATTGCGTTACATGAACGTCTTGAAAATCAATAAAAACAGTTGTAAAAATGGGCGTACCATCCCTTTGACCTAATACCACCATGATAACTTCTCGGTAGAATCAATAACTTTGTGAACTTGACAATTAAACAGAACGTCTGTATTTCACACGTACAACCATTACTATACTGCAGGTAAGTAAGTGGTTAAAAATGTGAAATAAATTAGACGTTTGTATTGTCAATAAATGTGGCAACTATGCAAAAAGAAAAATATGATGAAAAATATGAATCTTTAGAGAAAAATCTACAAGGCGGTTATTGATTTGGGAGAATTATTATTAACTGTATAATATTCAATACATCAATATTTGAGAGGACATATCAATATTTGAGAGAACATACAAGATAAAATCAACATGACATAATTACCCATTCCAGGATGGCTACAGTTCCTATTGGCTGGTTACCAGAGTTAAGATGGCTGCCGTAGTTTCAAAATGAATACTCTTAAAGAGGATTTACTTCTTGTGACCTCCGAGTTCTAAGTCTTAGTTGTTGAGGAATCTTCATGAATGTAAAGATATGTATTCATGCATGGTGCATGAGTGTCAGTCTGGGAGTGTATGTATCTCCCAGTGTCCCCCTCTCAGGGTGGATCCCTGAGCTTCCCCCTGAGCTCTCCTCCTTCCTTTTTCCTTTCTGCCATCTTACTTGCCTCTAAATACCATTTCAGATAATAAGACCATAAAAATTATAATGGCTCTGCCCAAAAGGACGTGGCTCACTTTCCATTGGGTTAGGAGACTTAATTAATAACCTTCTCTGGAAATTTAGTGAGTTCAAATAATACCACCTTCAACCACCAGGTGTCTCACATGTGTTTTGAGTCCATCCTTTTAAGTTAATACGTTCTATTTTCATAATGTGTATAATGGTAAGGATAAGTATATACCTTTAAATATTCTGGTAATCGGTCTAATATAAAATACACTCAGTACAATTTTGATTAATCTTTTTTACATAACTGGTTATATATCTATAAATGTATCTTTATAAAAACTGGTCTACCTATGAAAGACACATGTTGTTATATATATTCATCAATACTACATAAAAATGATTATCTATATGGATACCTGTATAACTTCTGGTATCTTCACTGAATATTTGTTTTTCTAAGCATAGGCTACAGTCTTATATAGTTATAATCATAATTATATGTTTTCCTAATACTAATTAGTTTCTTAAAACACTTCTACTTATAAAATCACGCTTTCATATATATTTTCTTCATACCAAAGTTGTTGGGTCCGCAGATACCAAAATTATAATATGTCTCTGTGACCTACAATGTCATAGATAGTTTGAAACGACTTATAATAACCTTATAGATACTTTTAAAATATTTTTGACTGGCACAAACTTCAAATCTTTCTAACGTGTTGAGATGGACCTTGAACATTCCCACTGGGTGTTTAGAAATGACTTGTTTGTCTAAACCAGGGGTGTCCAAACTTTTTTCCAAGAGGGCCAGATTTGATGAATAGAACATGCTTGAGGGCCGACCATTTTGCCTGACATTTAGAAATGACTTGTTTGTCTAAACCAGGGGTGTCCAAACTTTTTTCCAAGAGGGCCAGATTTGATGAATAGAACATGCTTGAGGGCCGACCATTTTGCCTGACATTCTTAAACCATTAAAATTTGGTCTAAGTGTGTCCATCCGAGCACTAATACACGGCCCAACAAGAATTCTCTTGCCTTTGTGCTGTGTGTGGTGAATAGATGAGCTTGGGCGTGTTATTTGGATATACCGGATTTAATCGGCTTATAACACGCACCTTCACTTTAAAAATGAAGTTTCAGGAAAAAAAATCTTAAATTTTAAATAAAGAACTGTGAACCAAAATAAGGGTCAGTGCCCATCAATGCAGCCTAATCAGTGCCCATCTGCGGCCCCCACTCCATTGCCATGAATGTGGCCCCCACCGTATGGACATGAACGTAGCCCCCACCGTATTGACATGAATGCAGCCCCCACCGTATTGACATGAATGCAGCCCCCACCATATTGACATGAATGCAGCCCCCACCATATTGACATGAATGCAACCCCCACCGTATTGACATGAATGCAGCCCCCACCACATTAACATGAATGCAGCCCCCACCGTATTGACATGAATGCAACCCCCACCGTATTGACATGAATGCAACCCCCACCGTATTGACATGAATGCAACCCCCACCGTATTGACATAAATGCAGCCCCCACCACATTCACATGAATGCAGCCCCCACCGTATTGACATGAATGCAGCCCCCACCGTATTGACATGAATGCAGCCCCCACCGTATTGACATGAATGCAGCCCCCACCGTATTGACATGAATGCAGCCCCCACCGTATTGACATGAATGCAGCCCCCACCGTATTGACATGAATGCAGCCCCCACCGTATTGACATGAATGCAGCCCCCACCGTATTGACATGAATGCAGCCCCCACCATATTGACATGAATGCAGCCCCCACCGTATTGACATGAATGCAGCCCCCACCATATTGACATGAATGCAGCCCCCACCATATTGACATGAATGCAGCCCCCACCGTATTGACATGAATGCAGCCCCCACCGTATTGACATGAATGCAGCCCCCACCACATTCACATGAATGCAGCCCCCACCACATTCACATGAATGCAGCCCCCACCACATTCACATGAATGCAGCCCCCACCGTATTGACATGAATGCAGCCCCCACCGTATTGACATGCATGCAGCCCCCACCGTATTGACATGAATGCAGCCCCCACCACATTCACACGAATGCAGCCCCCACCACATTCACACGAATGCAGCCCCACCACATTCACACGAATGCAGCCCCCACCACATTCACACGAATGCAGCCCCCACCACATTCACACGAATGCAGCCCCCACCACATTCACATGAATGCAGCCCCCACATTCACATGAATGCAGCCCCCACCACATTCACATGAATGCAGCTCCCACCACATTCACATGAATGCAGCCCCCACCATTCACATGAATGCAGCCCCCACATTCACATGAATGCAGCCCCCACCACATTCACATGAATGCAGCCCCCACATTGACATGAATGCAGCCCCCACCACATTGACATAAATACGGCAGCCCCCACCACATTGACATAAATACGGCAGCCCCCACCACATTGACATGAATGCAGACTCACCATTGCCGTCAGTGCAGCCTGATTCATGTCCATCTGCAGCCTTGGAGGAGACAGGGAGGGGGCGGGACAAGCGCCAACAGATATACAGGAGAAATTCCTGTTTACACGGCGGCCTCTTTAATTGAAAGTCCCGCCTCCTATGATGGACAAAACAATTGTCCAATGGCAGCGCAGGAGACGGGACTTCCTTTTACACAGGACGCCGTGTAAACAGGAAATTCTCCTGTATCCTGTACGGCGCTTGTCCCGCCCCCTCCAAGGCAGCCAGCATATCTATCTTTTATGGCCCCCAGCGCTCGGGGATTCGTTGTGGGCCACAAAAGATATATATGTCAAAATTACCAGGCGGGCCGTCCGAAACCGGACCGCGGGCCGCGATTGGCCCGCGGGCCGGACTTTGGACATGCCTGGTCTAAACCATCCTAAAAGTTCATACAATGAGTTTTGTTAGCCAAGGTGTTAGCTATTTAAACAGCCCCTCGCTTGAACACAATAAGTTTAGGCCAGGTGAGGTTATTTCTATGTGAGAATTTTCTGTATAACTTTGTATCCTATGGCTATAAGGGTAGCTTTCGTTTATTCACTAATACCATGTAAATATCTCCTTGTTTTGTGACGAGAGCAGTTATTGTTCCAACAGTTTCCTCACAATACATGCTTGTAAAAGTCTTCAATATTTGAAGTAGTAGAAAAACTTGGAAAACATGAGAGCGTCTAATTTTGTCCTAAAGGTCTCCAAAGGGCAACAGTTCAATTATTGCAACATCGCAGTTCATCTACTTTTTGAGGCCTAAGCATCTCCCATGTTTCTGCCAGTAAATATAAAATATATTTCTTCATGAATTCACAACAAAGCCCCCCTTGTGAAGTGTTCAAATGCCGGAAGTCGTTTGAAAGACTTCACCAATGCAAATGTTGAAGAAATATGGCTTCATTCGGGCCTTGTAAATCTAGCTGTGGAGATAGATCCGTATTGTGGATCTATGTTTAAAAGGGTGTAGACACCTTCATGTGGGTGTAATTCTTTGAAGGGAAAACACAAAATGGGTTGGTGATTGATGTGTGCATCTCAGGGCCGTCATCTGTTGGTTGGCGGGAAATGGATCACTTCGGGCACCTTTGGGTCTTGGCCGTCCTGGTAGGTTTGTCCGTGTAGACTGGCCATCAGTGGTGTTCCTGAATCCCCCATACAGTTCCTTCTCTGGATGTTTCACACACGTTGGACTCTCGGTTCTGTTGACCGGCTCATGGACATCTTAGTCCTGTAAGGGAAAATGGATTCCGTTAGAAAAGACATATATAGTCCCCTTTTTTTTTTTTACATGATCTGTGTCTGAGATCTCAGTGTTAATCTGGTATCCTGGGCTTCCTCAGAGCCCTTTTTTTTTTCTCTTTGTGTCATTAGTCCTTTAACTAAACGCTCTGGATAGCAGGACGTATGTATGAGGAGACCAAGCTCCAGGGCTTATTAACATGAGGACTTTTTTTTTTTTTTAGAGCTGTGGATACCAGACATGAATGACTGACTGACATTCTTCAGAACCATTTTTTTCTTTAGCTTAATTGTAGCGGTTCTGGAATAATAACAATTAAAAACATTTCAGTTTGACATGTGCCACTTATTGTCAGTACTAAGATATTTGACATTATAGTCAACCTTCTACTTGTGAGGAATAAAACAAATAAAATCTCCCCCCTCTGGGTGTCAATACAATTCATTTGAGGCAATCAAACTACCTTATGCGGGTGATTCCTCATCTTTTACCAACATATCAAACCATTTAGGCCTCCTGATATTAATGTCTTTAGGAATCGGTCTTCCTCTGGAATTACCGTCTTCGGCGACTTCTTGAAATTAGGCTGTTTGGAGCGACCTGTGTATGTCAGAGGAATGAAGTGACCACTGAAAAATAGGAGAATAATTAATATCTAACAACCACCATCCCCCGGTAGGGATTTCAGGATCCTCATCACTGCAACCTGGGGAAAAACATGGTGTTAGAACCTCTGTCTCCTGTACCTTTATTCAGTGCATTCCTCTGATTTATTTTAACATAGGCACTTCAAAGGCTCTGTGGCCCTTGGTTGGCCACAGGATTTGCCCCTTGAAGAAATGCTATTCACGTTCCGTACAGCAATAAAACCGTGTAACATATTCATAATTTGAACGATTTTGGATTTTGCATTGCTTACAGGTTGATCAGGATTGGGTCGTGGGACCCGGTTTCTGTAATTTCTAGGGGCTACTGGCTCAGTTTGATCAGACATATCCCCATCAGAACCACGTCTTCATTCTGGGATAGTTGTCTGGGCCTTAGTTGCTCCCTATTTTTCCAGGGATTTTGGGGTGTCTACCCTGTGATTGCTCCCTATTTACCTGTGTAGACCCCCGGGGCCAATTACACTGGTGAGGGTGTCTACCCTTAGGTTTAAATCTGACCCGTGGGAGATACACCCTATAGTTTCTTTCAAACTTTGGGCCAGGATCCCATGGGTGATACTCCTGAGGTGGTCTTTGCTCCCCCTTCTGTTTGGTGGGGTATCTGGTCTCCTGCTGGGGAAACTCTTCGGCATGTCTCCTCTGACTATGTCAGCGTATGTCTTTTCCTGGAGATCAACATGTAATGATTGAGGAGATACATGAATTTCATCCACAAATTTATTTGAGGGTTCAGGCCCCCCTTTGTTTTCACCAGTCTGTTGGATAGAATACAAATTGTTACTCTCTTTTACCAACGACTCCGGTGAACACCCACCTTTGTAGTCTTTCGCTAAACTCACTTTTATGTAGTTAGGTAGGGCCTCGAAAAATGTGGATTTAAACTCAGGGTTTTTGTAATCTGGCTCCTTTTCTGCTATGTGGGAAGCACTTTTGAGCACAGCCAGATTTTCGTTGGGGCCAGGGCCGGATTAACATAGGGGCTGATGGAGCTGCAGCTCCAGGCCCCTCCCTCAATATAGGCCCATGGCAGTGGCTTATCAATTCCTGTGTGCCTTCCCGAAGTAAGAGGAGCACTCTGTGCACACATGGAGGAGACAAGTCAGTGCAGCCGAGTCCTGTCTCTGCCAATGCCTGACTCCTATCACAGGATCTGTTCACTCACACAGATCCTCCATGTCTGGGGGAGGGGCGCTGATGTCCTAACCAGCAGGAGCCCGGGAGGAAGGACATCTCCCATGCTGTTGACATAAGGTCAGTACATTTGTTAGGGGGATGTTGTGTAATTATTGTGCTAGGGGACAGAGTGCTGCTTCCCCCATGTAATGTGCTCTTTTGTGCCTAGTGCCCACTATGTAATGTGCAGTGCCCACTATGTAATGTGCAGTGCCAACTATGTAATGTCATGTGCATTGCAGTGCCCACCATGTCATGTGCTGTGCATTGCATTTCCCTTCATGTGATGTGCAGTGCCCACTATGTTGTGCTGTGCCTTGCAGTGCCCACCATGTAATGTGCAGTGCCCACCATGTCATGTGATGTGCCATCCAGTGCCAACCATGTCATGTGCAATGCACACCATGTCATGGCTGTGCCTTGCAATGCCCGCTATGTAATTTGCAGTGTCCACCATGTCATGTGCTGTGCCATGCAGTGATCCCACCATGTCATGTGCAGTGCCCACCATGTCATGTGCAGTGCCCACCATGTAATGTGCAGTGCCCACCATGTCATGTGCACTTCCCACCATGTCATGTGCACTTCCCACCATGTCATGTGCACTTCCCACCATGTCATGTGCTATGCTGTGCCCCCCCTGCCATGTGTTGTGCCCAGCATGTAGTGTGTTGTGCCCACTGTGTAATGTGCTGTGCTGTTCAGCAGTGCCCACCATGTCATGTGCAGTTCCTAACATGTAATGTGCAGTTGCATTGCCCACCATGAAACATGCTATGCCATGCAGTGCCCACCATGTAATGTGTTGTGCCCACCATGTAATGTGCTGTGCCATTCAGTGCCCACCATGTAATGTGCTGTGCCCACCACGTCATGTGCTGTGCCATGCAGTGCCCACCATGTAATGCGCTGTACCCACCATGTAATGTGCTGTGTCATGCAGTGCCCACCATGTCATGTGCAGTGCCCATCATGTAAATTGCTGTGCAGTGCCCACCATGTCATGTGCTGTGTTGTGCCCACCATGTCATGTGCTGCGCCATGCAGTGCCTACCATGTAATGTGCTGTACTCACCATGTAATGTGCTGTACATTGTCCACCATGGCATGTGCCGTGCAGTACCCACAATGGAATGTGGTGTGCAGGGCTCATCATGTCATGTGTGGTGTCCACCATTTAATGTGCTGTGCTCAAAATGTTATGTGCTGTGCTGTGTCGTGCATTGCCCACCATATCATGTGGTGTCATGCAGTGCCCACCTTGTCATGTGCTGTGCAGTGCCCACCATGCTTTGTGCAGTACCCACTATATAATGTGTTGTGCCCACCATATAATGTTCTGTGCAGTGCCCACTTGTAATGTGCAGTGCCCACCATGTAATGTGCTCAGCTGTGCCTGCCATGTCATGTGCTGTGCCCACCATATAAGGTCCTATGCCCACTGTGTGCATGTGCTGTGCCCACCATGCAATGTGTTGTGTTGTGCAGTACCAACCATGTTATGTGCTGTGCCCACCATATAATGTACTGTGCCTACCTTGTAATGTGCTGTATTGGGCAGTGCCAACCGCGTAATGTGCTGTGCCCGCCATTAAATGTGCTGTATCCATGTATCCACCATGTAATGTGTTGTGCCAACCATGTGATGTACTGTGCTATACCCCCCCTCCCCGTGTAATGTACTATGCTGTGCCCCCAAGACCAGCTACCCATCACCCACCCCTCTCCCCTCTTTCACCCTGTTCTCTGACTCACCCCCTTTTTTCTCACCCTCTCTCTTCACCCTCTCTCTCCCCCCTCCCTTCTCTCTCTCCCCTCTCTCTCTCCCCTCGCTTCCCCTCTCTCTCTCTCTCTCTTCGTCCCCTCTCTCTCACCCCTCCCTCTCGGTCTCACGCCCTCTCTATCATCCCCTCTCTCTCACCCCCCCTCTTCTCTCTCTCCTCTCCTCTCTCTCTCTCCTCTCTCTCCTCCCCTCTCTCTCTCTCTCACCCCTCTCTCTCTCTCTCACACCTCTCTCTCTCTCTCTCTCGTCTCTCTCTCTCTCACCCCTCTCTCTCTCTCTCACCCCCTCTCTCTCTCTCACCCCCTCTCTCTCTCTCTCTCTCTCGCCCCTCTCTCTCTCTCGTCCCCTCTCTCTCTCTCTCGTCCCCCTCTCTCTCTCGTCCCTCTCTCCTCTCCCCCTCTCTCTCTCGTCCCCTCTCTCACCCCTCTCTCTCCCTGTCTCCTGTCCCCTCTCTCTCACCCCTCTCTCTCTCTCTCGTCCCCTCTCTCTCACCCCCCCTCTCTCTCTCTCGTCCCCTCTCTCACCCCTCTCTGTCTCTCCCTCTCTCACCCCCCTCTCTCTCTCTCTCTCTCCTCTCACGCCCTCTCTCTCTCTCATGCCCTCTCTCTCTCTCGTCCCCCCTCTCTCGTCCCCTCTCTCTCACCCCCTCTCTCTCTCACCCCTCTCTCTCTCACCCCGTCTCTCTCTCTCTCGTCCCCTCTCTCTCACCCCCCCCTCTCTCTCTCTCACCCCCTTTTTCTCTCTTTCCCCCTCCCTCTCATCCCCTCTCTTTCAACCCCCTATCTCTCTCTCACACCCCTCTCTCTCTCTCACCCCCTCTCTCTCACCCCCTCTCTCACTTTAATTTAAATTTAACAAAAAATTGTGTGCGTTTTCATTTTATTTATTTTCATAAAAAGGCCCACCAACATCCTTAGCACCAGGCCCATGATGCTCTTAATCTGGGCCTGGTTGGGGCTTTGATTACTGTTACATCTGAGATTGGGTATATCCGCTGTAGCCGCGGTAACATTTTCGTATGGGCCAAATTTTAGATGACAGTGGTGTTTAATTTCTTGCCATGAAGCACCATACAGACATTTTAAAGATTCACAGGATCTACGGTGTTTGGTTTCAAATACCCACGGCAAGAAATTAATCCTAGACTGGTCATCATCTAGGCCTAAAACTGATAGAGTATTTTCATAGGTCTCGATGTGGTCAATAACGCACATGGATCCCTCTTCCTTAAAGACTGGGACAGCATCATTTACAAATTTTATTATTTCTGAGGCGTTTTGTTTAGGGGTGTCTGGCTTTTTCTCTGATCCTAAAGAAAATTGATTAGACCCCCTCTCATGTGGTGGTTCAGTTTTTACCCCCCTTTGCTCTACAGATGGCTTGGGGTAGGATATTGGTTCTTTTTCTGATTCTTCCTCATTGTCTGACTCCCAAATTTCAGATTCAGAGTCAGATTCTGAAGTATTGTCAGACTCTTCACTTTCAGGGTTAAGCATCTGAGCATCACCCTGGGGCACAAACTTCACTTGTTCTTTTAATTCTACTGATTGCTTAATTAGGGATTCCTGCCAACTTCCTGAATTTCCACTGCCTATTACTCGGCAACTTTCTAAATTTCCACTGCCTATTACTCAGCAATTTTCGTCAGGAGACTCGTTTTCCTGCAGAAACTTCTCCCTCTCCTCTATTAATTGTTCCCACTTTTTACTTATTTGGTGACGCCCGTCCAGAATTATTTTAGTGTCTTTTCTCAACTGTTCTTTAATATCTAGCCATTCCTTTATAAGGGGATGGGATTCTAAGATATCACTCTCCTGTTGGGTACTTTGACGTTTAAACTCGCTATGAAGATACATCAGGATAATGCATAACTCCAAAAGAAGGCGATCACGCCTTTTTATTCCCTTTGCCTCAGGGAATCTGTCTGTGAGTCTACGGATTTGCCATCCTATAATCCACATGCCCTTTACTAAATTATTGGCGTGGTTTTTAAGGCCTTTAACAAATACTTTTAGATCAGTCTCATTAGACAAACTTTTAACGGCTTGATCCGCCGTTTCCATTTTATAAATTATTTCCAACATTTCCTGTACCTGTATCAATTTTTTCTGAGTGCTCATACTACCACTAAGGGCTGACTCTTGATAATCCCCATCAACATAAAATTCACTTTGACCAGACATTTTGGCAAAAAAAAAATTCCCAAAAATTATTAATTAATAATTTCATGCAAAATATTATGTATGTCACCACCATAACTATGATTGATCTTATACAAAACATTGATGTTATCTCAGCTTTAAGGACAGGTTTCCCGCACGATAATTATTATTGAGTAATTTTTAACGAAGATATTTTTAAGATACAAAATCAATCTATATGACACAGTCTATGCTTGTGAAACTTATTCACGGAGACGTGTGATCACACGAAATAGAAATTTATTGGTAAACAAACACAAATAATCACAATGAAATTAAGATACCGATTGCGTTACATGAACGTCTTGAAAATCAATAAAAACACTTGCAAAAATGGGCGTACCGTCCCTTTGACCTAATACCATTATGATAACTTCTCGGTAGAATCAATGACCTTGTGAACTTGACAATTAAACAGAACGTCTGTATTTCACACGTACAACCGTTACTATACTGCAGGTAAGTAAGTGGTTAAAAATGTGAAATAAATTAGACGTTTTTATTGTCAATAAATGTGGCAACTATGCAAAAAGAAAAATATGATGAAAAATATGAATCTTTAGAGAAAAATCTACAAGGCGGTTATTGATTCGGGAGAATGATTATCAACTGTATAATATTCAATACATCAATATTTGAGAGGACATATCAATATTTGAGAGAACATACAAGATAAAATCAACGTGACATAATTACCCATTCCAGGATGGCTACAGTTCCTATTGGCTGGTTACCAGAGTTAAGATGGCTGCCGTAGTTTCAAAATGGATACTCTTAAAGAGGATTTACTTCTTGTGACCTCCGAGTTCTAAGTATTAGTTGTTGAGGAATCTTCATGAATGTAAAGATATGTATTCATGCATGGTGCATGAGTGTCAGTCTGGGAGTGTATGTATCTCCCAGTGTCCCCCCTCAGGGTGGATCCCTGAGCTCTCCCCCTGAGCTCTCCTCCTTCCTTTCTCCTCTCCTGGCATCTTACTTGCCTCTAAATACCATTTCAGATAATAAGACCATAGCAATTAGAATGGCTCTGCCCAATAGGAAGTGGCTCACTTTCCATTGGGTTAGGAGACTTAATTATTAACCTTCTCTGGAAATTTAGTGAGTTCAAATAATACCACCTTCAACCACCAGGTGTCTCACATGTGTTTTGAGTCCATCCTTTTAAGTTAATACGTTCTATTTTCATAATGTGTATAATGGTAAGGATAAGTATATACCTTTAAATATTCTGGTAATCGGTCTAATATAAAATACACTCAGTATAATCTTGATTAATCACTATTACATAAACTAGTTACATATATATGTGTCTCTATAAATGTATGTCTATAAAGACTGGTCTATCTAGGAAATACACACGTTGTTATATATTTCATCAATACTACATAAAAATGAT
The DNA here is from genome assembly GCA_037952835.1 of Lithobates septentrionalis. Taxonomy (NCBI): domain Eukaryota; kingdom Metazoa; phylum Chordata; class Amphibia; order Anura; family Ranidae; genus Lithobates; species Lithobates septentrionalis. The sequence goes on from JBBDGP010001687.1 coordinate 56,952, forward strand.
TATCTATATGGATACCTGTATAACTTCTGGTATCTCCACTGAATATTTGTTTATCTAAGCATAGGCTACAGTCTTATATAATTATAATCATAATTATATGTTTTTCCTAATACTAATTTGTTTCTTAAAACACTTCTACTTATAAAATCACACTTTCATATACATTTTCTTCATAGCAAAGTTGTTGGGTCCGCAGATGCCAAAATTATAATATGTCTCTGTGACCTACAATGTCATAGATAGTTTGAAATGACTTATAATAACCTTATAGATACTTTTAAAATATTTTTGACTGGCACAATATTCAACTCTCTCTAACGTGTTGAGATGGACCTTGAACATTCCCACTGGGTGTTTAGAAATGACTTGTTTGTCTAAACCATCCTAAAAGTTCATACAATGAGTTTTGTTAGCCAAGGTGTTAGCTATTTAAACAGTCCCTCACTTGAACACAATAGGTTTAGGCCAGGTGAGGTTATTTCTATGTGAGAATAGTCTGTATAACCTTGTATCCTATGGCTATAAGGGTAGCTTTCGTTTATTCACTAATACCATGTAAATATCTCCTTGTTTTGTGACGAGAGTAGTTATTGTTCCATGAGTTTCCTCACAATACATGCTTGTAAAAGTCTTCAATATTTGAAGTAGTAGAAAAACTTGGAAAACATGAGAACGTCAATTTTGTCCTAAAGGTCTCCAAAAGGGCAACAGTTCAATTCTTGTAGCATCACAGTTCATCTGCTTTTTGAGGCCTAAGAATCTCTCATGTTTCTGCCAGTAAATATAAAATATATTTCTTCATGAATTCACAACACCCTGTTAACCCAGTCATGTAAGCCCTACGTTTATTTCTTTTGGGCATTACTCCGGGCTTCTCTTGCAGGTAGCAGGGGGAGCCAATCACAGCCTGTGAGGCGAGAGTGGGGGCGGGGCTGAGCCAAACTCTGTGTGTGTATGGACACACGCAGCACAGCTCGGGATAGAACCCGCACAAGTGCCCCCATAGCAAGTGACCTGCTATGGTTTGGCATTCGGCAGGGCGGAGGAGCCAGGAGTGCCGGTGAAGGACACGAGGAGTGGAGGATCAAAGATGCTCTGTGCAAAACCATTGTGTTTTTGTGTACATATATACAGTATCTCACGATCTCAAAGCTGCAGCAGGCGCAATATTTCTACAGTGTGTATAATATTATATTATGGGATGTGTCTACAGTTCAGTAATGATTACATAAAGCAAGTGAGGGCAATGTGTTTATCTCCTGTTGTGACTGGAGGGGGAGAGAACAGACATGCTTTACAGTTATAAGGGGCTGTAACCTATCATACCCCTTTCATGACTAGGCCCAAGATCCCAGATCCCTCCTTTGCACTTTAAAGTATTCAGATCGCCAAAAACTGCGATTCTGAGTACTGTCATTTTTTTTTAAATCGCCGCCATTGGCCGCCGAATAAACAGGAAAAGACGTTGTGACGTTGTTTCCGTGTTTACATGGGAGACTGGAAGGAAGCAGTTTGAGGCTTCGTTCCAGTCTTACTTTAGCCAGCGGAAGTGCCAGATGGTGGATGGGGTCTCCCAGTGGGACGGGAGGCCCGGAGAGAGAGGCCGTAGGAGGCAGGGGGGGAGGGCCCTCTCGCTCCTTCGGGATAACAGCCGAGCGGCTTTTAGCCGCATCAGTTGTTATCCCTGAAGAGCTGATTGGCCGCTCTAAAAAATGGTACCTGGGTGATGCGTGCAGCTGCAGATCATCCCGGTATAACCCCTTAAAGCCAAGACCGCATATGTGCGTATGGTCGGCGATAAGGGGTTAAGTTCGTTCTAGCCAGTGGCGGCTGGTGTTCAATTTTCTTTGGGGGTGGCCCACAGGCCCCCACTGAGCCAGCCAGTCAAACCAGCCCCCTGTCGCTTGATTGTTCTATCTTTGCTCGCTCGCCCAATTGCCCCCCAGGTCCCCTGCCAGCCCCGCACTTACCCCATTCACGTCGTGGCTTCTACGGCTCCCCCCCCGCGTGTCCCTGCATCTCCTCCCGAGTCCAAGGGTCGCTTCTTCTTCTGGCCAATCAGGACTTAGGACTCACGGCCAATCGGGACTTAGGACTCCCTAATCCATGCGCCCTGAGACCTGATTGGCCAGGAGGAGAAGCAGGAAGACATTAACAAATATTATTTGCTAATGTTACACAACTGAGTGGGCTCTGGGTGCATTACTCTGCGCCCCGAGCCCACCCTTTTTAGAAGCCAAATAGAGCCTCAGGCTCTAATCACGTGCTTCAAAAAAAACCCTATAGAAATCCATGCGTCCGGCGCCCCGCATGTACAGTATATTAGGGGCCGGGGGCATGGATTAGGGGAGCGGCGCTCCTGCACCCTTTATGAGCAGCCACCACTGGTTCTAGGCTTAAATTCCACTTTAAAGAAGGAAATGGAAGATCAGATCTTTGTTGTGCCCCCACAGGAAATACATTAAGTAATGGTTAAATCCTCTCAGGTGTTTGTAGCTGCCTGTGACCCCACTTGGGGGGGGGGGTTCCCTCACTTCCTGTGCAGGTGACCAGACAGGAAGTAAGGGGTGATTTCTCTGACTGCAATGAAAACCGGGCCGGGGTTCTAACTAAAGGATTGGTTTGGAATTTCCTATATATGATTTTCTGGGTTCCGGAATTGAGGGACCTTTTGCAGATCAATTTTTTTATTTGCATGAACATTTCCTTTTTCTGAAAGTTTCAGCTGACGTGTGGTGCCTCAATGTAGAGAGGGGCTTCAGGTGGTGTCACTGCTGGGCAGGGGCGGCCCGTCCATTAAGGGTGCATGGGCTCCGCCCCCTCTGTCACACCACCCCTTCTATGTAGAATATAAAGATTCATGCATTGCATGAATCTATGCATGGCCGCGGCTGCCACCCCCTATTCAGGCATCCGTCCCCTTTTCAGACAACGGGCGCCTGAATTACAGTGGCGGGGATGTTTTTTTGAAGTACCGGATTAGAGCCAGAGGCTCAAATAGTAGGGTGACCAGAGGTCCCCGGTTCCCGGGGACAGTCCCCGGATTGAGCATGCTGTCCCTGAAGCTCCTCTGTCCCCGGATCTGTCCCCGGTATACAGGGGCAGGGCCAGGTGCAGACCGATGCTGTGTGGGTGCTGAGGCAGAGGGGAAGCAGACCGCCCCAGGTGCCACACACTGGGTGGTGTGTCAGGCCGGCATCTTCCGTTGTGTCAGCCGTTATCACACAAGTCCCACCTCCTGGTTTTCTCCTTTGACAGACAGCACACTTGTCCAATGGACATGTGCTGTCTCTCATGATTAAGTGCCGGTCCGGGAGGTGCGACTTGTGTGACGGGGAGGCCCGGCGATTCAAAGACACAGCCGGAGACACTGGACTGACACCCCCCTAGTATGTGGCACCCGGGGTAGTCCCCCTTTGCACTTGCCCAGGATTTGTGTGATGATCGGATGATGATCGGATGATCGGCTCTCCTCTCCTCTCTGATCCCGTGCACACATGAAGCTGCATTCCTGGGCACAGGTGAGGTTGCCTTCCTGGGCACAGGTGAGGCTGCATTCCTGGGCACAGGTGAGTCTGCATTGCAGGGCACTGGTGAGGCTTCATTGCCGGGCACAGGTATGGCTGCATTGCCGGGCACAGGTGAGGCTGCATTTCCGGGCACAGATGAGGCTGCATTTCTGGGCACTGGTGAGGCTGCATTGCTGGGCACTGGTGAGGCTGCATAGATGGGCACAGCTGAGCCCTGCATTCTTTATGTAGTGCACTCCTGAAATCTGCACTCTGTTTTTTCTGTCTTACCTTCATAACATTTGGAAGTCATATCTCAAAAAATTCTAAGAAGTATCTTTTTTTAAAATCTTTATTTATGGACAAAATGTGAGAAATAACGTATATATCATAAATCATTCCATAAACATATATCACATACACTGTATATATCATTTGAGGAAAATATGCTTATAAAATTATTTACCAGTTGCCAATAAAAAAAAATAATATGTCCCTGGATTTCATTTTAAAAATCTGGTCACCTTATCTAGTAGGCTTCCAAAAAGGTGGACTTGGAGTGCAGAGCATTGCGCTCAGAGTCCACCCATGTGTGTTAGAAAAGCAAATATTAATTTCCTTTTACAACACTGAACTGCCTTTCCGCTAATTAGGAGGCGCGGGTCTAATACCCGTCACTTGATTGGCTGAAGGCACAGGCGATCCCATTGGCTGCCTAGCAGAACGGAAGAAGAGATGCATGGAGGACACAGGAGCCATCGCCTGACCTGCTCTACCCGTTCCACAGCTCGCCACCGTCACCCACTGTCTGACCCACCACCATGATGGGGTAAGTGCCGGCCAGACAGCGAGTGGGCGTGGGGGGGTGTCACATGGCTGCATATGATGGGCACAGTTGACTGCATTTGATGGGCACAGTTGGCTGCATTTGCCGGGCATAGTTGGCTGCATATGATGGGCACAGTTGGCTGCATATGCTGGGCACTTGGCTGCATATGCTGGGCACAGTTGGCTTTATATTATGTGCACAGTTGGCTGCATATGATGGGCACAGTTGGCTGCATATGATGGACGCAGTTGGCTGCATTTGATGGGCACAGTTGGCTGCATTTGCTGGGCATAGTTGACTGCATCTGATGGGCACAGTTGGCTGCATATGATGGGCATAGTGGCTGCATATGATGGGCACAGTTGGCTGCATTTGCTGGGCCCAGTTGGCTGCATTTTCTGGGCACAGTTGGCTGCATTTGCTGGGCATAGTTGACTGCATCTGATGGGCACAGTTGGCTGCATATGATGGGCATAGTGGCTGCATATGATGGGCACAGTTGGCTGCATTTGCTGGGCCCAGTTGGCTGCATTTTCTGGGCACAGTTGGCTGCATATGATAGGCACAGTGGCTGCATATTATGGGCACAGTTAGCTGCATATGATGGGCACAGTGGCTGCATATTATGGGCACAGTGGCTGCATATGATGGGCAGAGTTGGCTGCATTTGATGGGCATAGTGGCTGCATATAATGGGCACAGTTGGCTGCATTTGCTGGGCCCAGTTGGCTGCATTTTCTGGGCACAGTTGGCTGCATATGATAGGCACAGTGGCTGCATATTATGGGCACAGTTAGCTGCATATGATGGGCACAGTGGCTGCATATTATGGGCACAGTGGCTGCATATGATGGGCAGAGTTGGCTGCATTTGATGGGCACAGTTGGCTGCATTTGCTGGGCATAGTTGGCTGCATATGATGGGCACAGTTGGCTGCATATGCTGGGCACTTGGCTGCATATGCTGGGCACAGTTGGCTTTATATTATGTGCACAGTTGGCTGCATATGATGGGCACAGTTGGCTGCATATGATGGACGCAGTTGGCTGCATTTGATGGGCACAGTTGGCTGCATTTGCTGGGCATAGTTGACTGCATCTGATGGGCACAGTTGGCTGCATATGATGGGCATAGTGGCTGCATATGATGGGCACAGTTGGCTGCATTTGCTGGGCCCAGTTGGCTGCATTTTCTGGGCACAGTTGGCTGCATATGATAGGCACAGTGGCTGCATATTATGGGCACAGTTAGCTGCATATGATGGGCACAGTGGCTGCATATTATGGGCACAGTGGCTGCATATGATGGGCAGAGTTGGCTGCATTTGATGGGCACAGTTGGCTGCATTTGCTGGGCATAGTTGGCTGCATATGATGGGCACAGTTGGCTGCATATGCTGGGCACTTGGCTTCATATGCTGGGCACAGTTGGCTTTATATTATGTGCACAGTTGGCTGCATATGATGGGCACAGTTGGCTGAATATGATGGACGCAGTTGGCTGCATTTGATGGGCAGAGTTGGCTGAATTTGCTGGGCATAGTTGGCTGCATCTGATGGGCACAGTTGGCTGCATATGATGGGCTCAGTGGCTGCATATGATGGGCACAGTTGGGTGCATTTGCTGGGCCCAGTTGGCTGCATTTTCTGGGCACAGTTGGCTGCATATGATAGGCACAGTGGCTGCATATGATGGGCACAGTTAGCTGCATATGATGGGCACAGTGGCTGCATATTATGGGCACAGTGGCTGCACATGATGGGCAGAGTTGGCTGCATTTTCTGGGCACAGATAGCTGCATGTGATGGGCACAGTTGGCTGCATATGATGGACACAGTGGCTGCATATGATGGGCACAGTTGGCTGCATATGATGGGCACAGTGGCTGAAATTGATGGCACAGTGGCTGCATATGATAGGCACAGTTAACTGCATATGATGGGCACAGTTGGCTGCATATGATGGGCACAGTTAGCTGCATATAATGGGCACAGTTGGTTGCATTTTCTGGGCACAGTTAGCTGCATATGATGAGCACAGTGGCTGCATATGATGGGCACAGTTGGCTGCATATGATGGGCACAACTGGCTGCATATGATGGGCACAGTGGGTACATTTGATGGGCACAGTTGGCTGCAATTGATGGCACAGTGGCTGCATATGATGTACACAGTTAGCTGTATATGATGGGCACAGTGGCTGCATATGATGGGCACAGTTGGCTGCATATGATGGGCGTAGTTGGTTGCATTTTCTGGGCACAGTTAGCTGCATATGATGGGCACAGTTAGCTGCATATGATGGGCACAGTGGCTGCATATTATGGGCACAGTGGCTGCATATGATGGGCAGAGTTGGCTGCATTTTCTGGGCACAGATATCTGCATGTGATGGGCACAGTTGGCTGCATGTGATGGGCACAGTGGCTGCATATGATGGGCACAGTTGGCTGCATATGATGGGCACAATGGCTGCATTGGATGGGCACAGTGGCTGAAATTGATGGCACAGTGGCTGCATATGATAGGCACAGTTAACTGCATATGATGGGCACAGTTAGCTGCATATAATGGGCACAGTTGGTTGCATTTTCTGAGCACAGTTAGCTGCATATGATGGGCACAGTGGCTGCATATGATGGGCACAACTGGCTGCATATGATGGGCACAGTGGGTACATTTGATGGGCACAGTTGGCTGCAATTGATGGCACAGTGGCTGCATATGATGGACACAGTTAGCTGTATATGATGGGCACGGTGGCTACATATGATAGGCACAGTTGGCTGCATATGATGGGCGTAGTTGGTTGCATTTTCTGGGCACAGTTAGCTGCATATGATGGGCACAGTTGGCTGCATATGATGGGCACAGTGGCTGCATATGATGGGTACAGTTAGCTGCATATGATAGGCACAGTGGCTGCATATGATGGGCACAGTTGGCTGCATTAGCTGGGCACAGTTAGCTGCATATGATGGGCACAGTTGGCTGCATATGATGGGCACAGTGGCTGGCTGCAATTGATGGACACAGCGGCTGAATTTGATGGCACAGTGGCTGCAATTGTTTTTTTTTGTTTCAGTTTCTTTGCGCCCCCCAAACATTTTGAGCACCAACCACCACTGCTGCTGGGACTGAACCATGATTTGGTGATGTATGAAAGAAAACACAAGAGGACTGAGGAAGACATTCGCTGTATTGTTCATTGAAGCACAAGACCATGCATTTGCACAACGGTTCTCCAACGTCCAGTTTACACCGATTGAACATTTACTCGAATGTTTGACCGATGTTGGAGATAGCTGCTGACATATGGAATGTGAAATGATTCCATTTGCTGGTTTTTAATAACCTCTCACACCAACCTTCCTCTTATCTTTAGTATAAATGAAAATATAATAATACATTTCCAGAAGAAAAGATACTTTAATTGTAGGCTGTTCCCGCTTACACATTGGTCATTTTTATTTCAACCAGAAAAAAATTGAAAATAAGTACTTAAATGTGATTTAAAGATTTGTCTAAAATGATTTTTAATCATATTGATCATGTGTTACATCAAACAGTGACTACCCCCTATCCCCCTGTGTCTGTCTCAGTGTCTTCTCGTTGGGTGGTGGACCTCCACTGAGAAGGCCAGCTTTGTCCCTCCACTAGCGCCCTGTGTTCACATTGTTCACATTTATAACGTTTGTTGGTTGGGGTTGGAATGAGGGGACGGGGTACATGATGGTCTGCCCTGGCGTCGTCACCGTGGTGGTCTGAGCCGTCACGATGGAAGCCGGTGGCTTGTAATCCTTGATCTCTCGAGCCATCTGGCACCAGGCACAGCACAAACACCAATACATCACACAGCAGTCATTGAAGATCGATCCCTGGGGGGAGAGAGAGAGAGAACACAGGGGGAAAGGAGGGGGTGAGAGAGAGCACAGGGAAAAGGAGAGGGGGTGAGAGAGAGCACAGGGAAAAGGAGAGGGGGTGAGAGAGAGCACAGGGAAAAGGAGAGGGGGTGGGAGAGAGCACAGGGGGGAAGGAGGGGGTGAGAGAGAGCACAGGGAAAAGGAGAGGGGGGTGAGAGAGAGCACAGGGAAAAGGAGAGGGGGTGAGAGAGAGCACAGGGAAAAGGAGAGGGGGTCAGAGAGAGCACAGGGAAAAGGAGAAGGGGGGAGAGAGAGCACAGGGGGAAAGGAGAGGGGGGAGAGAGAGAGCACAGGGGGAAAGGAGAGGGGGTGAGAGAGAGCACAGGAAAAAGGAGAGGGGGTGAGAGAGAGCACAGGGAAAAGGAGAAGGGGGGAGAGAGAGCACAGGGGGAAAGGAGAGGGGGGAGAGAGAGAGAGCACAGGGGGAAAGGAGAAGGGGTGAGAGAGAGAGCACAGGGGGAAAGGAGAGGGGGTGAGAGAGAGCACAGGGGGAAAGGAGAGGGGGTGAAAGAGAGCACAGGGAAAAGGAGAGGGGGGAGAGAGAGCACAGGGGGAAAGGAGAGGGGTGAGAGAGAGAGCACAGAGGGAAAGGTGAGTGGGATGAGAGAGAGCACAGGGGGAAAGGAGAGGGGGTGAGAGAGAGCACAGGCGGAAAGGAGAGGGGGTGAGAGAGAGCACAGGGGGAAAGGAGAGGGGGTGAGAGAGAGCACAGGGAAAAGGAGAGGGGGTGAGAGAGAGCACAGGGAAAAGGAGAGGGGGGAGAGAGAGAGCACAGGGAAAAGGAGAGGGGGGGGAGAGAGAGAGCACAGGGAAAAGGAGAGTGGGGAGAGAGAGAGCACAGGGAAAAGGAGAGGGGGGAGAGGGAGCACAGGGAAAAGGAGAGGGGGGAGAGAGAGAGCACAGGGAAAAGGAGAGGGGGTGAGAGAGAGCACAGGGAAAAGGAGAGGGGAAAGAGAGAGAGAGCACAGGGGAAAGGAGAGGGGGATGAGAGAGCACAGGGTAAAAGGAGAGGGGGGTGAGAGAAAGCACGGGGGAAAGGAGAGGGGGGAGAGAGGGCACAGGGGAAAAGGACAGGGGGGAGAGAGAGAGAGTACAGGGGAAAGGAGAGGGGGTTGAGAGAGAGCACAGGGGGAAAGGAGAGGGGGTGAGAGAGAGCACAGGGGGAAAGGAGAGGGGGTGAGAGAGAGCACAGGGGGGGGGAGATGGGGGAATGAGATAGCACAGGGGGAAAGGAGAGGGGGGAGAGAGAGAGCACAGGGGGGAAGGAGATGGGGGAATGAGATAGCACAGGGGGAAAGGAGAGGGGGGAGAGAGAGCACAGGGGAAAGGAGAGGGTAAGAGAGAGAGCACAGGGGGAAAGGAGAGGGGGGGTGAGAGAGAGCAGAAAGAGTGAGGTAGAGGAGTAAGGGGCGAGAGAGTGTAGAAAAGAGAGAGAGTAGAGGGGAGACACAGAAAGCAGGAAGAGGAGAAAGTTGGGAGGGGAGAGTGAGGGGAGAGAGGAGAGTGAGGGGATAAAGGAGGGAGAGAGAGTGAGGAAAGAAGAGTTAGGGGTAGAAAAGAGAGAGAGGAGAAAGAGGGGAAAAAGGAGAGTGAGGAGAGAGAGACGAGAGAGTGGAGTGAGGGGTAGAGGAGAGAGATCAGAGAAAGGAAAGTGAGGTTGAAAGGAGAGAGAGTGAGGAAAGGAGAGTGAGGGTTCGAGAAGAGAAAAAGAGGAGAGAGAAGGGAAAAGGTAGAGTGAGGTGAGAGAGTGGGGTGGGAAGAAGGGAGGAGGGGAGAGTAAGGGGTAGAGGAGAGAGAAGGGAGAAAGGAAACAGGGGAGAGAGTGAAGGGTAGATGAGAGAGGAAAGAAAGGAGAGTGAGGGGAGAGAGGAGAGAGAAAGGGGAGAGATGGAGAAGAGGAGAGTAAGTGGAGAGAGGAGAGAGCAGTAGGAGAGGGTGGGGGGGGAGAGGGGATACAGGAGAGGGGAGAAGAGAGAGAATAAGAGAGGTAAGGAGGAGAAGAGAGTGAGGGGTAGGGGAGAGAGAGGGGAGATATGAGAGAGAGTAGAGAAAGGAGGGGGGGAGTGAGGGGAGAGAGTAGAGAAAGGAGAGTGAGGGGAGAGAGGAGAGAGCAGTAGGAGAGGAGGGTGAGGGGGAGAGAAGAGAGAGAGGGGGGATAGAAAGTAAAGTGAGAGGAGAGAGCAGGAGGACAGGAGAGGGGGGATACAGGAGATAGAGGGAGGAGAGAAGAGAGAATAAGAGAGGTAAGGAGGAGAAGAGAGTGAGGGGTAGGGGAGAAAAAGGAGAGAGGGGGGAAAGGAGAGTGAGGGGAGAGTAGAGAAATGAGAGTGAGGGGAGAGTAGAGAAAGGAGAGTGAGGGGAGAGTAGAGAGAGGGAAGAGAGGAGAGAGAAGGAGGGGAGAAGAGAATAGTACAGAGAAGAGGGTGGATGAGATATAATGAGTAGAGGAGAGGAAGATAAAAGGGTAAAAGAGAGAGAGAGAGTAGAGGGGGAAGGGAGGGAAGAAAGGAGGGAGAGGAGAGAGAAGAGGGGAAAGAGATGTGGGAGAGAAGAGTTATTAGGTCTCCAGGCCTTCTTCCATTGAAGGACAATACAATATACATGTACCAGTGATAATAAATGAGTCTTTTCCTCCACTCCCAGAAGGTGGTGTATTTAGAAGAGGCGGAGTCTCTTGCGGAGTATACCATGTTATTTACCATTAGGTACAATCTGGCTTTAGGATGACATTGACATGAACACAGTATTATGCCTTCTAAGCCCTGGGCACACATATTTCATGAGGAATTATTTCCAGCTGTGTGCCCGGAGCCTCCAGGGCCATACACACCTGTTATAAAGTGGTTGTAAACCCTTCCATCTACCCTCTCTTCTCTACATCCATTAAAAATGCTGAATTATAAAGCTTGTCTGAGAGTTCCGAAAAAAGGGGAGGAGAGCTGAAGCTACACCCAGCAAAACACAGTGAGGAGAACTCTGAGAGCTGATTGGAGGGAAGCCCCCCCCCCCCTTCACACAGGAACAAAGCTGAGGCTGTCAATCACAGGCTGTGTGCTGGTGTCAGGAAACATTGTCAGAAGTGACTCATGCAGATAGCAGAGGAAGGAGGCAGCAGACAGGAATGACACTTAGTGCTCCGGATTGAGACAAGCACACACTACAGAGGAATATGCTTTGTTCATATTTCATGTTTGAGGTTTAGACCCCCTGTTATGTTCGCAGCAGAACTCCCGAACAGGAGAAATGTTCTAACCAGAACAGCAAACCCCATTGAAGCCTATGTGAGCCCAACAGGTAAAGGATTATTTGCATGTTATTGGCCATAAAATGGGTATGGGGGTCCGGGTACTGCTCCAGGGGACATGTATAAATGCTAAGTTTTTTAAAAAAACTATAGTTTTTCAGGAGCAGTGATTTTAATGATGCTTAAAGTGCAACAATAAAAATGAAAAATTCCTTTAAATACAGTGCCTGGGGGTCCCCTTAGTCTACCTGTAAAGTGGCACATCTGTACTGTGTATAGAACCTACTGCAGCAAAAATTACATTTATAAAGAGTAAATTTTTGGTGTGGATTTTAAGGGGAACCCCACGCCAAAATAATAAAAAAAAATGGCATGTGGTTCCCCCCCCCAATCCATACTAGACTTTTATCTGAGCATGCCCCCGGATCCCCCCCCCCCCCCCCCCCATGGTATTGGGTACATTGTACTACTGCACTATTTTTTTATTTTCTAATAAAGGATTTGTTAAAAACGTGTCTCCAGTTTTTTATTTACACTTTTTTGGTCAGTAGGTATTCACATGGGGGCAGGATCTTGTTAAAGGGGGCTTCCAGAGTCCAATAAGCCCCCCTGCCCACAGACCCTGACAATCACAGCCCAGGGTTGTCGAGGGCATGGACCTGGTATGGTTGGGGGGAGGGGGGGCTCTCTCGCCCCCTCTTACCTGACCTGACAGGCTGCATGCCCAGCTAAGGGTCTGGTATGTTGTTTTTTTTTTCATTTTGGCACTATTCCTCCTCTCCCTCTTACACTGTAAGGGGCAACCCTGCAGACTTTGATGTAAAGGGGAACTCAAATGTAAAGGGCCCCCTTTACACAATGGTCTGCAGAGTTCCCCTTTACATCAGGGTCTGCAGAGTTCCCCATTGCACTCTAAGCGGCAACCCTGCAGACTCTGCTATAAGGGGGAACTCAGTGGAGTCTGATGTAAAGGGGAACTCTGTGGAGTCTAATGTAAAGGGAAACTCTGTGAAATCTGATGTAAAAGGGAACTCTGCAAAGTCTGATGTAAAGGGGAGCTCTGTGGAGTCTGATGTAAAGGGGAGCTCTGTGGAGTCTGATGTAAAGGGGAGCTCTGTGGAGTCTGATGTAAAGGGGAACTCTGTGGAGTCTGATGTAAGGGAGAACTTTGTGGACTGTGATGTAAAGGGAGAACTTTGTGGAATCTGATGTAAAGGGGAACTCTGTGGAGTCTGATGTAAAGAGGAGCTCTGTGGAGTCTGATGTAAAAGGGAACTCTGTGGAGTCTGATGTAAAGGGGAAATCTGTGGAGTCTGATGTAAAGGGGAACTCTGCGAAGTCTGATGTAAAGGGGAGCTCTGTGGAGTCTGATGTAAGGGAGAACTCTGTGGAGTCTGATGTAAAGGGGAACTCTGTGGAGTCTGATGTAAAGGGGAACTTTGTGGAGTCTGATGTAAAGGGGAACTCTGGAAAGTCTGATGTAAAGGGGAGCTCTGTGGAGTCGGATGTAAAAGGGAACTCTGTGGAGTCTGAGGTAAAGGGGACATCTGTGGAGTCAGATGTAAAGGGGAACTCTGTGGAGTCTGATGTAAGGGGGGACTCTGTGGAGTCTGATGAAAGGGAGAACTCTGTGGAGTCTGATGTAAAGGGGAACTTTGTGGAGTCTGATGTAAAGGGAGAACTCTGTGGAGTCTGATGTAAAGGGGAACTTTGTGGAGTCTGATGTAATGGAGAACACTGTAGAGTCTGATGTAAAAGGGAACTCTGTGGAGTCTGATGTAAATTTGAACTCTGCGAAGTCTGATGTAAAGGGGAACTCTCTGGAGTCTGATGTAAAGGGGAACTCTGGGGAGTCTGATGTAAAGGAGAACTCTACGAAGTCTGATGTAAAAAGGAACTCTGTGGTGTCTGATGTAAAGGAGAACTCTGTGGAGTCTGATGTAAAGGAGAACTCTGTGGAGTCTGATGTAAGGGAGAACTCTGGAGAGTCTGATGTAAGGGAGAACGCTGTGGAGTCTGATGTAAAAGGGAACTCTGTGGAGTCTGATGTAAAGGAGAACTCTGTGGAGTCTGATGTAAAAGGGAACTCTGTGGAGTCTGATGTAAAGGAGAACTCTGAGAAATTGTATGTAAGGGGGAACTCTGGGGACTGTTGTGTAAGGGGGGAGAGGGGGCTCAGGTGACCAAACACCCCCTTAGATCTGAGTTTCCCTTTACACCAGAATCCAACTTCTAATTTTATTGAAGTTCCTCTTGAAGGTTGGCTCAGTTAGTCAGTCCTTTTTGTCTGCATGAAATCACATGCAACGGAAACGTTTAATTTTTTTAATACAATATTCTTTGTCCTGAGGTTTATCTGTGTCTTTGAGGCTGTCAGTTGTGGTGCAGTAATTAGGAATATTCTGTGGGTACAAGGACTGTTATATGTGTGCAGTGTATATAGCAACTAGGTACAGATTCTGTTTAATGATCCCCCCTTTAAGCCCCTCCCACTCTTAGCCAAATTCTGGCTATGCGTAGTAATCGTTTAATCCCAGGGTCTCTCAGGTCTTTCATCATCCTAGTCATACTTCGGCCGCAGCCAGGTACTTACAGGAATTTTGTGCCGCTCCCGGACAGATGCCCGCATTGCCATAGATATAGGGGGACAAACTGGAGAAAAGCCTGCGCATCCTGTGTCCAGCAGGGGGAGGCACATACACTCGCCGTAGTCTCTGACCGTCGAACACTGGAAGCAGGGGAAGAGCCAAAAGGCAAAACAACCTGAAAAGAGACAGAAGACACTCCATTATATCATGGAAATCCTATCTAGTAGAGAATTAGATTTTAGTCAGTTGTACACAGGCTGCCTGCAAGCAGGCAGTCAGTGCTGGACTTTCTTATAGGAAAGCCTAGCATGTTTGCACACTGGGTATTGAGGCCACACATTGTGATAAATATGCATCTGTAAGACGTTCTAGAATTGATCAAATAGGAGCCATTATACTTGCTTTTAAAGAGCCTTTTGTATACTAAGTCCCGCCCCTGCGGAACCAGAGACAATTGTAGAATTGACATGCATATAAATTATTGCGGCGCTGAAAAGTTCAAAAATGAAATTGAAGAGTGGGAGGAATCCAATCACCAAATATATTGTGTAGATGTAGAAAGAGTCACTCGTCACCACGTGGTAATGAAGTCTGCTTACCAGAAGGTATTAAGGATTAGGCATAGATGATAAATACTCAAAAGCATCCAGCAAATCCAGCCCACTGGAACCCCTTGTCAGACCACAACGTCTGTGGGATTTCCTTCACATATAAACTTCTCCCAATGGTCACTTCAGAATTAGGCATTCAGGCAGTTGAAGCTTAAAACAGCATGCATCAAGGATAGACACAAACGGCTGCAGCAAGTTTGCCTCTGAAGACATCTGTTATGATGAAACATGTCAGGCAGGCTGACATCCGTACGCTGATTGCTGCAGCCGTTTGTGCCTATCCTTGATGCATGCTGTTTTAAGCTTCAACTGCCTGAATGCCTAATTCTGAAGTGACCATTGGGAGAAGTTTATATGTGAAGGAAATCCCACAGACGTTGTGGTCTGACGAGGGGTTCCAGTGGGCTGGATTTGCTGGATGCTTTCGAGTATTTATCATCTATGCCTAATCCTTAATACCTTCTGGTAAGCAGACTCTTCAGTTTCATTTTTGAACTTTTCAGCGCCGCAATAATTTATATGCATGTGACTTTTTGTTTGTTATCTACGAACTTTGCTGGCCGCTTGCTTTTTTCAGTTCAGCGCAAATTTTTACTTGTTTTTTGCCATAATTGTAGAATTGAGTATTAGGGGAAGATTTGCACCACCTGCTCTGCCCAGGACTGGTGCTGCCTTACCCATTTACAGTGCTCCTAGCAGGCTCTGCAATCCAGTGCTTACTTGGCCACAATACCGATGGCAGACATCTGTTATGTGGTTCCAGGATGTTGTGTGAAAAGTTTTCCTGAGCTCACCTACTTGCCTGGTGCTCCCCAGGAATGCTTCTTATTGCCAGTCATGCCTAGTTCAGTTTTGAAAAACAGGGAAGTATAAAGAACTTGTTTTTATGATAAGTCCCGCCCCTGCGGAACCAAAGACAATTGTCAAATCGGGAATTAGGGGAAGGTTTGCATATCCCTGTATTTGAAAAGCTGTATTAACCCCACAGACGGTGTGTGATTTCTCAGGGGAGGGTGACACTTACATGTGCCCATGTCATCGCAGCATTCGTAGACTTCGGAACCCCAGATGTTTGGTGGGGCTTGTGTTACCGTTGTTGTGCGGGACACCGTCGAAGGTTGCTGTACTGCGATGGGATACATTGTCTGCAAGGGACAACCAATAAAAAAACTTAGTGACCCCATATGTTACCACGCCCCCACAAAGAACAACCAATGACAACTTGGCAACCCCCATATGCTATCATTCCCTGCAAGGGACAGCCAATGACAACTTGGTGGCCCCATATACAGTAACAGGGTCATTGTTCAGAAAAGCTCTACCTTTTCTCATTAAAAAGCCACTCCTGAGCTCCAGTGACTTTGCCTAGGCTGATATGATGTCATCAGTCTGCTGCAGGCCGGAGGAAGCATTTCCTCAGTCTCCCCCAGTGATCAGACTGTACATTGTAACTTTGTAGAAGGAGGAGGGAGCATTTCCTCAGTCTCTTCCCCCCCCCCCTAGTGATCAGACTGTGCATTGTAACTTTGTAGAAGGAGGAGGGAGCATTTCCTCAGTCTCTCCTCCCCCAGTGATCAGACTGTACATTGTAAATTTGTAGAAGGAGGAAGGAGCATTTCCTCATTCTCTCCTACCCTAGTGACAAGGTGAGCAAGGTTCACACTGACACATTACCCATCATGCTGTTCTTCTATATGTGGGATATATCTGATGACAGGTCCTCCTATAGATGAAATAAATATATGGGAAATGTATAGAGTACAATGTTCCCGGTAAAGATCTGTATTTTTTTTCTGCTAAAAAATTACTTAGAACCCCCAAGCATTTTTTTTTAACAGAAGCCCTAGAGAATAAAATGGCGGTCATTGCAAATTTAAGGTCATACAGTATTTGCACAGCAGTTGTTTTTTAATACAATGTTTTTGGAAAAAATAAAATTGAATGCATTTTAATGCACACAAACACAATATAATACCCAATTGTTTTTGTATAATATAAAAGATGATGTTAGGTCGAGTAAATAAATACCAAACATGTCATGTTTTAAAAATGCGCATGCTCGCTCATGGAATGGCGACAAACTACTAAAAAAAATCCACTTTCTCCCGAGCGCTGCCTTCCTCTCTCTCCCGAGCCCTGCCTTCCACTCTCTCCTGAGCCCTGCCTTCCCCACTCTCCCGAGCCCTGCCTTCCTCTCTCTCCCGAGCGCTGCCTTCCACTCTCTCCCGAGTGCTGCCTTCCCCACTCTCCCGAGCGCTGCCTTCGTCTCTCTCCTGAGCACCGCCTTCCACTCTCTCCCGAGCCCTGCCTTCCACTCTCTCCTGAGCCCTGCCTTCCCCACTCTCCAGAGCCCTGCCTTCCTCTCTCTCCTGAGCGCTGCCTTCCACTCTCTCCCGAGTGCTGCCTTCCCCACTCTCCTGAGCGCTGCCTTCGTCTCTCTCCTGAGCGCAGCCTTCCACTCTCTCTCGAGTGCTGCCTTCCCCACTCTCCCGAGCGCTGCCTTTTGCTCTCTCCCGAGACCCTGCCTTTCACACCCTCCCGAGTGCTGCCTTCCTCTCTCTCCCGAGCCCTGCCTTCCCCACTCTCCTGAGCCCTGCTTCCTCTCTCTCCCGAGCGCTGCCTTCCACTCTCTCCCGAGCCCTGCCTTCCCCACTCTCCCGAGCCCTGCCTTCCCCACTCTTCCGAGCCCTACCTTCCATGCTCTCCCGAGCCCTGCCTTCCCCACTCTCCCGAGCGCTGCCTTCCACTCTCTCCCGAGCCCTGCCTTCCTCTCTCTCCCGAGCTCTGCCTTCCTCTCTCTCCCGAGCGCTGCCTTCCACTCTCTCCCGAGCCCTGCCTTCCCTCTCTCCCGAGCGCTGCCTTCCTCTCTCTCCCGAGCGATGCCTTCCACTCTCTCCCGAGCGCTGCCTTCCACTCTCTCCCAAGCCCTGCCTTCCTCACTCTCCCGAGCGCTGCCTTCCCCTCTCTCTCTTCCGAGCCCTGCCTTCCACTCTCTCCCGAGCCCTGCCTTCCCCACTCTCCCAAGCGCTGCCTTCCACTCTCTCCCGAGCCCTGCCTTCCCCACTCTCCCGAGTGCTGTCTTCCTCTCTCTCTCGAGCCTTGCCTTCCACTCTCTCCTGAGCCCTGCCTTCCCCACTCTCCCGAGCGCTGCCTTCCTCTCTCTCCCGAGCGCTGCCTTCCTCTCTCTCCCGAGCGCTGTCTTCCTCTCTCTCCTGAGCCCTGCCTTCCACTCTCTCCAGAGCCCTGCCTTCCTCACTCTCCTGAGTGCTACCTTCCCCACTGTCCTGAGCCCTGCCTTTCACACCCTCCCGAGCGCTGCCTTCCTCACTTTCCCGATGCTGCCTTCCGCACACTCCTGAGCCCTGCCTTCTGCGTCCTCCCAAGCGATGCCTTATGCGCCCTCCCAAGCGCTGCCTTCTACGCTCTTTCAAGAGCTGCCTTCTACTCTCTTCCAATGCTGCCTTCCTCACACTCCCGAGTGCTGTCTTCCTCTCTCTCTCGAGCCTTGCCTTCCACTCTCTCCCGAGCCCTGCCTTCCCCACTCTCCCGAGCGCTGCCTTCCTCTCTCTCCCGCGCGCTGCCTTCCTCTCTCTCCCGAGCGCTGCCTTCCTCTCTCTCCCGAGCGCTGCCTTCCTCTCTCTCCCGAGCGCTGCCTTCCTCTCTCTCCCGAGCCCTGCCTTCCACTCTCTCCAGAGCCCTGCCTTCCTCACTCTCCTGAGTGCTACCTTCCCCACTGTCCTGAGCCCCTGCCTTTCACACCCTCCCGAGCGCTGCCTTCCTCACTTTCCCGATGCTGCCTTCCGCACACTCCTGAGCCCTGCCTTCTGCGTCCTCCCAAGCGATGCCTTATGCGCCCTCCCAAGCGCTGCCTTCTACGCTCTTTCAAGAGCTGCCTTCTACTCTCTTCCAATGCTGCCTTCCTCACACTCCCGAGTGCTGTCTTCCTCTCTCTCTCGAGCCTTGCCTTCCACTCTCTCCCGAGCCCTGCCTTCCCCACTCTCCCGAGCGCTGCCTTCCTCTCTCTCCCGAGCGCTGCCTTCCTCTCTCTCCCGAGCGCTGCCTTCCTCTCTCTCCCGAGCGCTGCCTTCCTCTCTCTCCTGAGCCCTGCCTTCCACTCTCTCCCGAGCCCTGCCTTCCTCACTCTCCTGAGTGCTACCTTCCCCACTGTCCTGAGCCCTGCCTTTCACACCCTCCCGAGCGCTGCCTTCCTCACTTTCCCGATGCTGCCTTCCACACACTTCTGAGCCCTGCCTTCTGCGTCCTCCCAAGCGATGCCTTATGCGCCCTCCCAAGCGCTGCCTTCTACGCTCTTTCAAGAGCTGCCTTCTACTCTCTTCCAATGCTGCCTTCCTCACACTCCCGAGTGCTGTCTTCCTCTCTCTCTCGAGCCTTGCCTTCCACTCTCTCCCGAGCCCTGCCTTCCCCACTCTCCCGAGCGCTGCCTTCCTCTCTCTCCCGAGCGCTGCCTTCCTCTCTCTCCCGAGCGCTGCCTTCCTCTCTCTCCCGAGCGCTGCCTTCCTCTCTCTCCTGAGCCCTGCCTTCCACTCTCTCCCGAGCCCTGCCTTCCTCACTCTCCTGAGTGCTACCTTCCCCACTGTCCTGAGCCCTGCCTTTCACACCCTCCCGAGCGCTTGCCTTCCTCACTTTCCCGATGCTGCCTTCCGCACACTCCTGAGCCCTGCCTTCTGCGTCCTCCCAAGCGATGTCTTATGCGCCCTCCCAAGCGCTGCCTTCTATGCTCTTTTGAGAGCTGCCTTCTACTCTCTTCCAATGCTGCCTTCCTCACTCTCCCGAGTGCTGCCTTCTGCTCTCTCCCGAGCGCTGCCTTCCGCTCTGTCCCGAGCGCTGCCTTTCGCTCTCTCTCGAGCCCTGCCTTCCTCACTCTCCTGAGCACTGCCTTCCGCTCTCTCCCAAACGCTGCCTTTCGCTCTCTCCTGAGCCCTGCCTTCCGCTCTCTCCCGAGCCCTGCCTTCCTCACTCTCCTGAGCCCTGCATTCTGCACACTCCGGAGCCCTGCCTTTCGCGCCCTCCCGAGCACTGCCTTATGTGCCCTCCATATTGCTGCCTTCTATGCTCTTCTGAGAGCTGCCTTCCGCTCTCTTCCGATGCTGCCTTCCTCACTCTCCCAAGCGCTGCCTTCCTCGCTCTCTTAAGCGCTGCCTTCCTCACTCTCCCAAGTGCTGCCTTCCGCTCTCTCCCGAGCGCTGCCTTCTGCTCTCTCCCGAGCCCTGCCTTCCTCACTCTCCTGAGCGCTGCCTTCCGCTCTCTCCCGAGCGCTGCCTTCCGCTCTCTTCCGATGCTGCCTTCCTCACTCTCCCGAGCGCTGCCTTCTGCTCTCCCGAGCCCTGCCTTCCTTACTCTCCTGAGCGCTGCCTTCCCCAATCTCCCGAGCGCTGCCTTCCGCTCTCTCCCGAGCCCTGGCTTCCTCACTCTCCTGAGTGCTGCCTTCCACTCTCTCCCGAGCTCTGCCTTTCACTCTCTCCTGAGCCCTGCCTTCCTCACTCTCCCAAGTGCTGCCTTCCGCTCTCTCCCGAGCGCTGCCTTCCGCTCTCTCCCGAGCGCTGCCTTCCGCTCTCTCCCGAGCGCTGCCTTCCGCTCTCTCCCGAGCCCTGCCTTCCTCACTCTCCAAAGCGCTGCCTTCCGCTATCTCCCGAGCGCTGCCTCCCTCACTCCCCCGAGTGCTGCCTTCTGCTCTCTCCCGAGTGCTGCCTTTCGCTCTCTCCCGAGCCCTGTCTTCCTCACTCTCCCAAGTGCTGCCTTCCGCACTCTCCCGAGCGCTGTCTTCCGCTCGCTCCTGAGCACTGCCTTCCGCACCTTCCCAAGCCCTGCCTTCCACACCCTCCTGAATGCTGCCTTATGCACTCTCCTGATGCTGCCTTCAGCATACTTCCGAGCCCTGCCTTCCACACACTCCCGAGCCCTTTCTTCCGTGCCCTCCCGAGAGCTGCTTTTTGCGCTCTCCCAAGCGCTGCCTTATGCTCTCTCCCTGGTGCTGCCTTCTATGCTCTTCTGAGAGCTGCCTTCTGCTCTCTTCCGAGAGCTGCCTTCCTCACTCTCCCGAGTGCTGCCTTCCACACCCTCCAGAGCCCTGCATTCTGCTTTCTCCAAAGCCCCCATTCCGCTCTCTCCCAATGAATTGTAGCTCCCCCAGTGCCGGCAGCACTCATGCAGCCCCAGACCATGACACTCCCATCACCATGCTTGACTGTAGGCAAGACACACTTGTCTTTGTACTCCTCACCTGGTTGCCACCACACACGTTTGTCACCATCTGAACCAAATATGTTTATCTTGATCTCATCAGACCACAGGACATGGTTCCAGTAATCTATGTCCTTAGTCTGCTTGTCTTCAGCAAACTGTTTGCGGGCTTTCTTGTACATCATCTTTAGAAGGGGCTTCCTTCTGGGACGACAGCCATGCAGACCAATTTGATGCAGTGTGCGGCGTATGGTCTGAGCACTGACAGGCTGACCCCCCACCCCTTCAACCTCTGCACAGGGCCGATCCTAGGGTCACAGGTGCCTGGGTGCAGAAATATTTCTGGCACCCCACATGGGCGTGGTCATCTTACTAACTCCTCCCCTTTATTGAAATGGGCACAGTAGCTGTGTTTGATGGGCACAGTGGCTGTGTTTGATGGGCACAGTGGTAGGTCTTGTTTGGAAAGTTGCAGCGTTTGATGGGCACAGTGGCTGCATTTAATGGCACAGTGGCTGCGTTTGATGGGCACAGTGGCAGTGTTTGATGGGCACAGTGGCTGCTTTTGATAGGGCACAGTCGCTGCGTTTGATGGGCACAGTAGCTGCATTTGATGGCACAGTGGGTGCTTTTAATGGTCACAGTGACTGCTTTTAATGGGCACAGTGGCTGCTTTTAGGCGGGGCACAGTGGCTAGGTTTGTTGGGCACAGTGGCTGCATTTGATGGGCAAAGTGGCAGCATTTGATGGGCACTGTGGTAGCTTTTAATGGGCACAGTGGCAGCGTTTGATGGGCACAGTGGCAGCGTTTGATGGGCACAATGGCTGCTTTTAATGGGCACAGTGGCTGCGTTTGATGGGCACAGTAGCTGCATTTAAAGGCACAGTGGCTGCTTTTAATGGGCACAGTGGCTGCTTTTCGGCAGGGCACAGTGGCTGCATTTGATGAGCACAGTGGCTAGGATTGATGGGCACAGTGGCTGCTTTTAATGGGCACAGTAGCTGCATTTGATGGGCACAGTAGCTGCATTTGATGGCACAGTGGCTGCATTTGATGGGCACAGTGGCTGCATATGATGGGCACAGTGGCTGCTTTTAATGAGCACAGTGGCTGCTTTTAGGTGGGGCACAGTGGCTGAGTTTTATGGGCACAGTGGCTACGTTTGATGGGTACGGTAGCTGCGTTTGATGGGCACAGTGGCAGCGTTTGATGGGCACAGTGGCAGCGTTTGGGCACTGTGGCAGCTTTTAATGGGCACAGTGGCAGAATTTGATAGGCACAGTGGCTGCTTTAAATGGGCACAGTGGCTGGCTATTCTAGCAAGTGAAGTGAGCAACCAGAGCTGTCAGCTTCAGCGCCCCTCTTCTGCAGGCAGATTACAGCGCTGGGACGCGGTGCACCCGCCCAGGATCGGCCCTGCCTCTGCAGCAATGCTGGCAGCACTCATACGTCTATTTCCCAAAGACAACCTCTGGATATGATGCTGAGCACGTGCACTCAACTCCTTTGGTGAACCATGGCGAGGCCTGTTCTGAGTGGAACCTGTCCTGGTAAACCACTGTATGGTCTTGGCCACCATGCTGCAGCTCAGTTTCAGGGTCTTGGCAATCTTCTTATAGCCTAGGCCATCTTTATGTAGAGCAACAATTCTTTTTTTCAGATCCTCAGAGAGTTCTTTGCCATGTGAGGTGCCATGTTGAACTTCCAGTGACCAGTATGAGAGAGTGAGAGCGATAACACCAAATTTAACACACCTGCTCCCCATTCACACCTGAGACCTTGTAACAATATCAAGACACATGACACCGGGGAGGAAAAATGGCTAATTGGGACCGATTTTCACTTAGGGGTGTACTCACTTTTGTTGCCAGCGGTTTAGACATTAATGGCTGTGTGTTGAGTTATTTTGAGGGGACAGCAAATTTACACTGTTATACAAGCTGTACACTCACTACTTTACATTGTAGCCAAGTGTCATTTCTTCAGTGTTGTCACATGAAAAGATATAATAAAATATTTACAAAAATGTGAGGGGTGTACTCACTTTTGTGAGATACTGTGTATATATATATCTATATATTTACAATTATCTATCTATCTATCTACATAGTGTATTTAACAAAAAAAATAAAAAAATAATATATATATTTTATTTATCTCTATCTGTCTATCTATCTCTAGATAGATAAATTGATAAATATATGTAATATATACATTTTTTCTTTTTTTTTTCTTTCTAACTCAACTTATATTTCTAGCTGAGTGGTCGGCAGTTCTCGGCAGGCGGTTGGCTGTCATTGGCCGGGACGGTCAGAGTCTGGCACGCAGTAGTAGGAGGTGAATACGCTGACACACCATAGAGCGGTGACATCTGTCAATCACCGAACACCATTGTCTGTAGGTCACCTCTATACCGCCGTCTGAGCGGAGCCCGAGACCCACATCACTAATCTATCTCCAGAGAAATAAACTATGGGGAATAATACACAGGAGGGGGGGGGGGGGGGCTCTGCTCCTCCATCTATAACTCTCCTCTCCTGAAATACTCTGCACTGATGGAGGACTCTGCTCCTTCCTCTATAACTCTCCTCTCCTGAAATACTCTGCACTGATGGAGGACTCTGCTCCTTCCTCTATAACTCTCCTCTCCTGAAATACTCTGCACTGCTGGGGGACTCTGCTCCTTCCTCTATAACTCTCCTCTCCTGAAATACTCTGCACTGCTGGGGGACTCTGCTCCTTCCTCTATTCAACTCTCCCTATTATTTTCCTGATCTTTTTTTTTCTATTTTTTAACATTAGTAATCAAACTTTTTTTATGTTTACTTTTTTTTTTTATTGTCTCATTAAAAAAAAGGGCTAAAATAAAAAAATAAAAAAATCAATGTTTATAAACAATGTTACTTTGTATCTCTCTATTTCTTGTCTGATCAATGTTTATAAACAATGTTACTTTGTATCTCTCTATCTCCCGTCTGATCAATGTTTATAAATAGGGTTGCACCAATACCTTTTTAAGACTGAGTGCAAGTATCGATACATTTTTTTTAAGTACTCGCTGATACTGATTACCAATACTTTTTTTAATGTCATGTGAGAGTGGCACTAATATGCAGCACTGATGAGGCGTGGTTGTTTTTCATTTTTATTTTATTTTTTTCTACAATTTTATTTTTTACAATTTGTTTTTTATTATTTTTTTTTTACAATTTATATATTGTTTTACAATGCTTTATTTTATTTTATTTGTTTGGGGGGGGGGGGGGGGGGAGTGGATGGTGTCAGTGTTTTTTTTTTTAATTATTATTATTATTTATTTATTTTTCAATTATTTTTCCAATTTACTTTTAAATATGTATTTATTAAAATTTGTATCAATCAACCCTGTTTTGGGGGGTTTTGGTGAGATAAAAAGGGCTAAAATAAAAAAATAAAAAAATCAATGTTTATAAACAATGTTACTTTGTATCTCTCTATTTCTTGTCTGATCAATGTTTATAAACAATGTTACTTTGTATCTCTCTATCTCCCGTCTGATCAATGTTTATAAATAGGGTTGCACCAATACCTTTTTAAGACTGAGTGCAAGTATCGATACATTTTTTTTAAGTACTCGCTGATACTGATTACCAATACTTTTTTTAATGTCATGTGAGAGTGGCACTAATATGCAGCACTGATGAGGCGTGGTTGTTTTTCATTTTTATTTTATTTTTTTCTACAATTTTATTTTTTACAATTTGTTTTTTATTATTTTTTTTTTACAATTTATATATTGTTTTACAATGCTTTATTTTATTTTATTTTTTTTGGGGGGGGGAGCGGATGGTGTCAGTGTTTTTTTTTTTAATTATTATTATTATTTATTTATTTTTCAATTATTTTTCCAATTTACTTTTAAATATGTATTTATTAAAATTTGTATCAATCAACCCTGTTTTGGGGGGGCTTTGGTGAGATATTAAGGGTTTAAATGACCCTTGACATCATCCCTTTGAGACAGGGAAAGGGATTGAGGACAGAGATTCCCCAGTCCTTTTCTCTGCAGCCTCAGCTGCACTGAAGATGAATGGAGAGGAGACAGCGGCCCCTCCCCATTTATAAACTGAAGCAGAGGAAACACAGGTTATGATGTTTCCGTTGTGAATGGACAGTCAGTAATCACTGACTCTGTTTATTTAGAAAAGGAAGGAGCCGGGGGGCGTGGCTAGCCGCGGATCAGGAGGCCTGCCTGAGACAAGAGCTCCGCTTAACGGCAGTGGTATTCGGCTACTCAAAGCTACTAGATCTTCCCCTCTCCCTCGTTCTGTGAGGGGAAGACAGCGGGACACTGCCGGGAATGTCTCTGAGGAGACACCCGCCACCTCCACCGCGCCGCCTCACTCAATACTTCCCCCTCATGGAGCCGCGATCTAGCCAAAATTGCGCCGGCTGCTCGTCTCCCTCAGCCACTACACACAGACAGGCTCTCGGGGACGGCGCGCAGTCACAGCAGCGCTCTGAGCCCTCAGCCCTGAATGAACTAGAGGAGATGGACAGTCTCCCTCCTGCACCCGCAAACCCTGCAGATGTCCCAATGGATAGAGGTAAGAGGACTGCCACCTCTCCAGCTATTTCTCCTAATAAAACTCCTCTGGCCAAAAGACTTCACAGTAATGCCTCAGACCTCACAACTCAGGAACCCTCTCATGTGTTCACATTAGCTGCCATGCCAGTCACTGACAACCCAGTATCTGAAAGCATGTTAAAATCCATGCTGCTCACATTACAACAGGATTTACATAGAGGGCTACAACTGTCTCTGTCCCAAATGCATGAGAGGATTGATTGTTTAGAGGAGAGAAATTACACGGTAGAGTCACACATGTCTGAAATGAGCAAAGCGCACAATAAGCTCCTAGACGCACATGACCACCACTCCGATGAGATCCAAAGAATTAACCTGAAACTCGCCGACCTCGAAGACAGGTCGAGACGAAACAACATAAAATTCAGAGGTATCCCAGAGTCAGTACCCCCCAATGAGCTCAAAAAATACCTACAACAGCTCTTCTCCACTCTTCTTACAAATATTCCTCCTCGCGACCTGCTCATCGATCGTGCACATAGAATCGCAAAACCAGAACACCTACCTGCGGAAACGTCCAGGGACGTCCTGGCCAGAATTCATTTCCTTCATATAAAAGAGCAAATTCTTTATACAGCCAGAGCCACTAAATCTCTACCTGCACCCTATTCCAAACTGTCTCTTTTCATGGATCTCTCTCCCACCACAATGGTGCTACGCAGGTCATACGCACCTATCACATCAATCCTCCAAGAACGGAAAATAATCTACCGTTGGGGCTACCCCACCAAACTATTGGTCACGTACAAACAAAAAATCATCCCAATCCTGTCACCTAAAGATGGTTACAAAAAGCGAACTAACTGGAGCCTTCTACCCATCTCTGCCTCATCCCCAGCCTCGAGCAACCACGCCATTTCTTCATATCCTCCGCAACCTAAACCAAACCACGCGGACAAAGGATAATCGTCATCCAAGAGGTGCTTGTCCCTAGCATGGAGATACCCTGCCTGAGCGACACGTACGACTTCCACCTTACCCCCAACTGAATAGTGTGCAAGGCACACTCAGGTGAACATTACCATCTACAGTTTCCTCACTCAATTTATCCTCTGATATACTTTATTTTATTTCATTTCTTTGTTGCATATGTTTTTTTTTGTTGCGTATTTGCATAACATAAGTTACGTAGTGTGAACTACACCACAATTGTGGTGCTCTTGACATTAACATATATTTGTGACTTAGCTATAATTTTCAACTTGCGATATCCCAAAAGACTTCTTACTAATACAGTGTATAGGGGGCTATAATCTTGTTCAAATACTGCAGTCCAACCTCTAAAACCTATTAATATGTCCATCAATATTACATCCATCAATGCCAAAGGGCTTAATTCACCATTTAAGAGAAACCTCCTCTGGAAGGAGGCGTCTTCCCAAAACGCAGATATATTATGTGTCCAAGAAACTAATTTCTCTAAAGCCAAACCCCCCTCTTGTACACACAAAAAATATTCCCAATATTTCTTTGCAAACGCTGAGAAAAAAAAATGTGGAGTAATGATAGCTATCAGCACCAAATTATCCTTTACACTACAAAATGTGGAAACGGATGATGATGGCAGATTCATAATTCTCTCAGCCATTTTCAATAATCATCCCCTGACTTTAGTGAATGTCTATGCACCCAACACCTCCCAGAGAACATTTTACAAAAAATTAAAGGATAGACTTCAGCCATACAAAAACACTCCATTGGTACTTTGTGGTGACTTTAATGCTATCATCGACCCCTCATTAGACTCCACAAACCCTGACAGACGCCAACCGTCAGCCCTTACATCCTTTATAAACAATGAGGACCTATACGATCCTTGGAGATGCATGCATGACGTTGAACGCGATTATACATTTTATTCTCCTACTAGTGGTTCCTACTCTCGGATTGATCTTTTCCTCACAAACAAAAAAATCCTATTGGCTACCTCCGAATCTCGCATAGCTGTCATTACTTGGTCAGACCACGCCCCCATATCTATTAAATTGTTCCCACACTCTCGACCGACAAACCACAAACTTTGGAGATTGAATTCATCTCTCCTAACTAACCAACGCTATGAGCAACAGATCAAATCCGAACTAGGGAACTACTTCAAAACGAATTGTGAATCTGTTGAGGATCAATCCATGGTATGGCTGGCCCACAAAGCTTTTCTACGAGGTATTCTTATCAAGTTTGGAGCTCAAGAACGTAAACGACAATCAAATGAGATAGACTCACTATTACGTCAGATTAAATTCCTAGAACAAACAAATAAAGCCTTACCCAATCAAATAACCACTAATGAACTTAAACTCCAAAGATACAAACTAGGAGAAATCCTACATCGCAGGTTTGACTATTACGTCAAAAGATTAAAACTACAATCATACTCACTAAGCAACAAAGCCGGAGCATTCCTAGCAAAACAGGTTAAAAAACAACACATCCAATCGAAAATTGCCTTCCTTCTAAATTTGCAAAACGCAAGCATGACAAACCCTTTAGACATAGCTAACACATTTGCATCCTTTTATGCCAAATTGTACAATTTAAAAGATGCAAACGATACCACCCCTCCATGCACCGAAGATATAAATGCTTTTCTCTCCTCTATACAACTACCTTTAATATCCAGTGAACAACTTACAGCCTTATCAGCCCCCTTCACTCAAGATGAAGTTCGCAAAGCCATCAAAAACCTCCCCCTCCACAAAGCCCCGGGTCCAGACGGATTCCCCAATGAATACTATAAACACTTTAATGATATTTTATCCCCTCATTTATGTACCACATATAATCACTATGCATCCTCTGGGAAAATCCCTAGGGAATCTCTGGAAGCCCTAATAGTAACACTTCCTAAACCGGGTAAATCATCAGAATCCCCGGCAAATTACAGACCAATATCCTTATTAAATACAGACACAAAGCTCTATGCAAAACTTTTAGCCCTCCGCCTCTCCTTGATTATGCCCCAAATCATACATATTGATCAGGTCGGCTTTATTCCCGGCAGACAAACTTCAGACGGGACCCGACGATTCATAGACATCATACAATGGGTGGAACACACCAGAACGCCTTCTCTGCTCCTATCTCTGGATGCAGCGAAGGCATTTGATAGAGTGCAGTGGACTTACCTCGAAGCTATCCTACGCAAATTTGGTCTATCTCGAATGTTTCTGAATGCCATTCTTAGCCTATACTCATCCCCAAGTGCAAAAGTCTGGACCTCAGGGGTTGTCTCTAATCCCTTTAACATCACAAATGGCACAAGACAGGGGTGCCCGCTATCCCCATTAATATTTGCCATGATCATGGAACCCCTGGCTCAAAAGATCCGCTCCACACCCATGGTCACAGGCATAAATATAGGCACCACAGAACATAAAATCGGCCTATATGCGGATGATGTCATAATTGCCCTTACAAACCCAAAACACTCTCTCCTTGAAATACAACATATCCTTGACCAATTCAGTGCCATATCTTTATATAAAATAAATCATAGTAAGTCCTTTATGCTAGCTCTGGGCTTGGATAAACACGATATACAATACATTACACAACACTCTCCATTCTCATGGTCCCGTGACTCCACCATATCGTACCTAGGAATCCGCCTAACCTCACCTAGTAGAACTCTCCTACACTCCATCTTAGCAGACCTCATAGAAAAGCTTAAACGTATATCTAAAGAAATACACCATCCTTTTGTGTCTTGGGCGGGTAGAATTGCTCTAGCCAAAATGTTTCTGCTTCCACATATTACCTATTCCATTCCTGCCTGTACACATAAGAACTATCCAAGCCCTTATTAATACCTTTATATGGCAACAGAAACACCCCAGGATAAAAAAAGCCAAAAAAAAAAGCCAAGCCTCCCATTCGTGATGACCCCATCACGAATGGGAGGAATGGGAGCCCCGAACATACGCCTATATTACCGAGCAGTTCTGCTGGATCAACCTAAAAGCTGGTGGACATCATCTACTCAATCCAATTGGAAACAAATAGAATCAGTAATACTAACCAAAGACCCAAAACTGTTCCTTAGTGCCTTACTCTTAGATCCAACGCCTGGACATTTCCCATTAGACACAATTACAGCCTCCTTGAGAGTATGGTCAGCTATCCCGCAAATGTTAAAAGGCATACCCCAAGCGATCCTGTCGCGTTTATCACTTAACTCCATTTCACTCATCACCCCGGATATACAATTACAACCATGGATAAATGTGGGTATCGACACTATAGGAAACCTCTTCAACTCAGATGGCTTACTGTCCTTTGCAAATCTCCAAACCAAGTATGGCCTTTCTACAAATACGTTCTATGTATACCTCAGAATTAGATCTTTGCTTACAAAAACCCATTGGATTACACAAGACACCATCTTACACCCCCTGATACAATTCTACGATTCTCCCAATAAACAACCTAAAGGTATCTCACACATCTATGATCTCCTTTCACAATCATCTGATGACTCCATCCAGAAACAAATAACTTTCTGGTCAACGCACATTACTTCAGTCCCCTCATTGAACCAATGGTACAAAGCATTATCGCTTCCCTTGAGACTCTCTCACTGTATTACAAACTGGGAGTCATTGCAAAAACTATTTCAACAAAGGTATTATACTCCTACCAGACTTTCTAAGATCTACCCCAATACCTCTCACTTGTGCTGGAGAAACTGCGGTCTGCCAGGTACTCTACTCCACATTTGGTGGGAGTGCCCAACTCTACAAAATTTTTGGACACAAATGCGAACTCTCCTCCGCTCAATCACCCATATGTCAACTGACTTATCCTCAGTGGATTTTCTACTTGGCCTAGCAATTCCCACGTGGCCTATTCAATTTCAAACCGTGGCCACACACATCCTTATTGCTGCAAGATTGGCGATAGCCAGAAAATGGAAATCTCCTCAACCTCCTTCTCTCCAAGACGTAATTACAACCTTAAATAACCAACTCAAAATGGAATACTTCTTCTCCAAGGCCAAGCTCTCCACCGCAAAGTTTTACAATACTTGGGAACCATGGCTCATGGACTCCAGAAGCATAAATCTGGACTGCCTGTCCTGACTCTAAACCCCCGAAGCATCCTCTATTTCCCTATCCGATATACTGTGGGTAATACACATTTATTAGCATCGTGCACCTAGTAACACATTTTGATAGCACAGATCTACATATGTGATTACCAACTGATACCAAGCATTACTCAAGTTACAACAAGTACTGAACATAAATACTGCATAGTTACTCTTCAGTTGACTTTCTTATATAACCATTATATATTTGGATGATTATTTACATACTCATATATATGTATTTTGGATATTACATGTACGTTTGATCTTGAGCATTCACTTGTTATGAATGTATTCTGAGAATGTATTTTCTCATTTCCTTTATTGTTTCTCTATAAAATCTTAAATAAACAGTTAAAAAAAAAAAAGAAAAGGAAGGAGCCAATAAATGACAGATTTACTGGCTCCTTCCTCCGCTCCCCATCCTGACAGATCTGGGGCAGAGAGGGACCGGAGGAGGACATGGAGGAAGATATGGAGGGGGACCGGAGGAGGACATGGAGGAAGATATGGAGGGGGACCGGAGGAGGACACGGGGACAGTCAGGGGCGATCGGTGCAGCGGTGGGGGGAGTTACAAGCACCGATCCCCCTGTATAAATTTCCATCCCAGGAAGCTATGCTATATCCCAAAGGGAATTAACCCATCCCAGGGGATAATTCTGCATCCCAGGGCACAATATTCTATTCCAGGTAATAATTATCCATTCCAGAGGACAATATTCCACCCCTTGAGACTAAAATCTATCCTAGGGGACAATAACCCATCTCAGATAACCTATTCCTAGGGTAGTAATCCCTCTTCTTTAGGGGTAATGTTCAATCTCATTGAGTAATGCTCCGCCCTAAAGGGCAATATGGTGTCCCCAGGAACAATGCTTCATCTCAGGAGACAACATTTCAAGTTTGGCGGCAATGCCTCATCCCAGGGGACAATATTCCATCCCAGGGAACAATGCTCCATCTCAGAGGACAACACTCTATCCTAGGGGGCAATAATTTATCACCGAGAGCTTATTTCCAGGGCAGTAATCCATCTTTGAAGATAATTCAATACCTGTGGAGAATGCTCTACCCCAGGAGATAATATTCAACCCCAGGGAACAATGCTTTTTCTAAATGGTTGATCATTAGATATGTGCACTGCCAAAAAATGTGTTTGTTTTCGTTTCATTCATTTATTTATTTTTTTTGTTTTTTGGGTCATTCGTTATGATCGCAATTAGAAAATTTGTATATTCGTAAATTCGTACATTTGTAAATTACAAAATTCGGAAATTTGGAAATTCGAAAATCAGAAAACCTGAAAATTCGAAAATCTGAAATAGGTTTTTATTATTATTGTTATTTTTTATTATTATTAATTAATTACGTTCCATTCGTTTGGATAAGGCATTCGTATCCAAACAGATACATTTGTATCTGTTATGATCACTAACAGCCAAATTTTAAAGGAAATTACAATACCTTTATTTTAATAGTTAGCAATAGTTAAGTTATTATTAGTTAATTATTATTTCAGATTTATGAATTTACGAATTTACAAATTCACTAATTTACGAATTTACAAATTTTCGAATGTATGAATTTACGAATGTGCAAATGTATGAATTTACAAATTTTCAAATATTCAAATTTACGAATAGTTGGAAAAATTTGCTAAACGGGTTTTCGTTAATTCGGATATTTCCAAATTAAAGAATTTGTCGAAATTTGTTAAAAAACTAATTCGGAACGAAACGAATTGCACATGCCTATTGATCATTAATCTCAAGAGGCAATATTCCATCCTAGGGGACATTACTCTATCCCGGTGGTCAACAGTCTATGCGAAGAAGCAATACTTCATCCCAGGCGACAACGCTTTATGCCTGGGGACAATGATCCACATCGGCACATTTGTCTCAAATACACATACATTTTGAAAAAATTACAGTAAAAAAGGATAGAAAAATGTAGAAGAGTGGAATGAAGAAAAATGATATCACTGTCCTCAGTAACTGGTTCTAACATTGCCAGATCATCACTCACCTCTGTCTTTTCCGCTGTCCTTGCTGTTACTGAACGTCACCTGCAGGAGTCAAATCTTCTGTGAACCTCACCCAACTAGTTCTGCCCAATATATACAGAATATATCTTTACACTCAATCTGAGAGCCTCCCCGGGAACACCCCTAACCTGTGTATAGACTTTACATTTTAAAAATTTTTATTTCCTTTGTCACATTCGGATAAGGGCCAACCAGGTGTCACATGACCACATAACCGCAATTGATGCATTTTATTATTCGATTTCTATTATTCCGATATAGACAGCGACTGTGAAAGACCACTACTCTTGTTCTGTATGCCGGGTGTAATTCTCAGTATTTGTTCTTGTTCATTTTATTCCAAAAGCATTATATTCACAATCTAATCATTACAAACATACCCTGTTTTCCCGAAAATAAGACCTAGCGTGATTGTCGGTGATGGCTGCAATATAAGCCCTACCCCCCAAATAAGCCCTACCCTGTTTCCCCCAAAATAAGCCCTACCCTGAAAATAAGAACTACAAGGACTTTAACTAGGGCTTATTTGGGGTGTAGGGCTTATATTGCAGCCATCACCGACAATCACGCTAGGTCTTATTTTAGGGGGAAACAGGGTAGGTGTGCACAGCCTGTTGCATAAGAGTGTGGACCCCAAAGCTCAGACATGCACGCCTTTCTCTGCAGCCTCAGCTACCCTGGACAGGGAATGAATGGAAAGTGCTCTGTGCTGAGCGGCTTCCTGTTCACTCACAAATGGAAGCATAGTAAACACAGTTTACTATGCTTAAGTTATGATTGAACACAGTAATGTGTTCGCCAGTGGCGTCCATTAGGGGCGCACGGGCGCTGCCCCCCCCTATCCATGCGTCCGGCCCCCTGATCTACATACAGGGCGCTGGACTATGGATTCCAATGGAGGAGGGTTTTTTTTTTTTAAGCATGTGATTAGAGCCAGAGGCTCTAATAGGCTTCAAAAAAGGGTGGGCATGGGGCGTAGAGCACTGCGCTCCAAGCCCACCCAGTTGTTTGACAATAGCGAATGAATATTCGTGATTTTCACCCGTTTCCCGATTGGCCAAAACATCAGGTGATCCTATTGGATGCCTAGCACCTAGAAGGGGGAGAGAGGAGATGCACAACGGAAGGTGACATGCTGGAGGAGAAGACACAGGAGCCGCTGTCTGCCACCTAGATGGGGTCCCCTGTGCTGGAGGAGAGGACACCGGAGAAGCTGCTCCCAATCCGCCACCTAGGTGGGGTTCGCCGTGCTGGAGGAGAGTACACCGGAGCTGCTGCTCACCACCCGCCACCCAGTGGGGTCCACTGCGCTGGAGGAGAGGACACCGGAGCCGCTGCTCCCAACTTGCCACCTAGGTGGGGTCCGCCGTGCTGAAGGAGAGGACACCGGAGCCGATGCTCACCACCCGCCACCTAGGTGGGATCCGCTGTGCTGGAGGAGAGGACACCAGAGCCGATGCTCGCCCCCTGCCACCTAGGTGGGATCCGCTGTGCTGGAGGAGAGGACACCGGAGCCGCTGCTCCCAACCGTCCACCTAAGTGAGGTCCGCCGTGCTGGAGGAGAGGACACCAGAGCCGATGCTCGCCACCTGCCACCTAGGTGGGGTCTGCAGTGCTGGAGGAGAGGACACCAGAGCCGATGCTCGCCGCCTGCCACCTAGGTGGGGTCCGCTGTGCTGGAGGAGAGGACACCAGAGCCGATGCTCGCCGCCTGCCACCTAGGTGGGGTCCGCTGTGCTGGAGGAGAGGACACTGGAGCCGCTGTCTGCCACCTAGATGGGGTCCACCATGCTGAAAGAGAGGATACTGGAGCCGCTGCCTGCAGCCCACCACCCGCCACCTAGATGGGGGTAAGTGCCGGACCAACTATCAGACAGCGAGTGAGCTAGTGGAGCGGGGGGGTTGTGGTTGTTTGCCAACCCCCCCCAAAGAAAAACCCCACCAGCCGCCACTGGTGTTCACTGTGTTCATTTTAGAAAAGGAAGGGGCCTTGTAAATGATACATTGATTAGCCCTTTCCCCACTCTCCAGCCGGGGGGAGAGGAGGGAAGCCAGAAGCGTTGCGGTGGAGGCGCAACACGTGGGGTGGGGAGCCCGGGCAGTAGGGGGCATCGGCACTGCATGGAGTGATTAGGGTGAACCCAGGCACACCTGTCACAACCCCTGCGCACACCTATGATTAAAAAGCATTTAAAATACAGGATTTCCAAGGCTTTATGGTGTTGTACTGGGAGCGGCTCTATGGGCACACTTTATAAATATTTTAAAAGAAATACTTTCTTCGATTTCTGAGAAGTCTCTTTGTCTTGTAGGACTTCCTGACATTATCTGTGTGTTGAGCTGACTCAGAATTTTCATTGTTTTTGTTGAGTGTCACAGAGAGAAGCAATTCACAGATCCCGGTCCAGGCAGATCCGTGGAAAACATTATATAGGACCAACTACTACATTATCTATATGTCAGAATAAACCCAAGTCATCAATTAGAGGGGGGGGTCTATCTACAAAAAAAGAATCTGTACCGCCTTTCATCGAGTGAATGTGAATGTTGACTCATTCTGTGCGAATATGGAAAAAAAACGGACTTTCATTGCCTGATTTCTAAAGAAATTGCGCAGTCATGCGACGCTGTACCCAAACAAATTTGACGTCCTCTTTTCCCTACAAATAGAAATTTCTTTTGGTGGTATTTGATCACCTCTGCAGTTTTTATTTTTTGCGCTATAAACAAAAATAGAAGATTTATTTTGAAAAAAAAAGCAATGTTTTTTTACTTTTTGCTATAATAAATATCCCCCAAAAATATATATAAAAAAATAATTTCTTTATTCTTCTTCTACATATTTTTGGTAAAAAAAAAAAAAAAAATCGCAATAAGCATAGATTAATTGGTTTGCGCAAAAGTTATAGCGTCTACAAAATAGGGGATAGATTGATGGCATTTTTATTATTAATTTTTTTTTTTTTACTAGTAATGGCGGCGATCTGCGATTTTTATCGTGACTGCGACATTATGGCAGCCACATGGGACAATGTTGAGACTATTTTGGGACCATTGTCATTTATACAGCGATCGGTGCTATAAAAATGCAGTGATTACTGTGTAAATGACACTGGCAGGGAAGGGGTTAAACACTAGGGGGCGAGGAAGGGGTTAAGTGTGTTCTAACTGTAGGGGGGTGGACTTCCACTGACATGACAGCGATCACTGCTCCCAATGACAGGGAGCAGTAAATCTCTGTCATGTCACTAGGCAGAACAGGGAAATGCCTTGTTTACATAGGCAACTGACACGACGGTGGGACACAGGCGGACATCGAGTCCACGGGACACGCGGGCGCGGTCACACTGTACGCGGCAGGCGCGCGCGCCCACTAGCCCTGCAAATTAAAGGGGACGTATAGGTACTCCCATTTGCCTGCCGCTGCCGACCGCCACTTGCGGCGGTCGGCAAGTGGTTAAGAACATTCAACCATAGTTGTTGATAGGCTAAGAACATTCGATCAGCAGAGAACATAATATAGTGAGGGGGGAAAAAGGATTTGATCCCCTGCTGATTTTGTACGTTTGCCCGCTGACAAAGAAATGATCAGTCCTGTCATTTTAATGGTTGGTTTAATTAACAGTGAAAGACAGAAGAACAACAAAAATATCCAGAAAAACGCATTTCAAAAAAGTTATAAATTGATTTGCATTTTAATGAGTGAAATAAGTATTTGATCCCCTATCAATCGGCAAGATTTCTGGCTCTCAGGTTTCTTCTATACAGGTAACGAGCTGAGATTGGGAGCACTCTTCTAAAGGGAGTGCTCCTAATCTCAGCTTGTTACCTGTAGAAAAGACACCTGTCCACAGAAGCAATCAATCAATCAATCAGATTTCAATCTCTCCACCATGGCCAAGACCAGAGAGCTGTCCAAGATTGTCGGGGACAAGATTGTAGACCTACACAAGGCTGGAATGGGCTACAAGACCATCGCCAAGCAGCTTGGTGGGAGGGTGACAACAGTTGGTGCAATTATTCGCAAATGGAAGAAACACAAAACAACGGTCAATCTCCCTCAGTCTGGGGTTCCATGCAAGATCTCACCTCATGGAGTTTCAATGATCATGAGAACGGTGAGGAATCAGCTCCTCCTTATGGTTGGACTGGATGGACTTGTGTCTTTTTTCAGCCTGACTTACTATGTAACTATGTAGCTATGTAGCTCAG
Source organism: Lithobates septentrionalis (assembly GCA_037952835.1). NCBI lineage: Eukaryota > Metazoa > Chordata > Amphibia > Anura > Ranidae > Lithobates > Lithobates septentrionalis. The sequence goes on from JBBDGP010001687.1 coordinate 93,832, forward strand.
AACTACACGGGAGAATTTTGTCAATGATCTCAAGGCAGCTGGGACCACAGTCACCAAGAAAACAATTGGTAACATACTATGCCGTGAAGGACTGAAATCCTGCAGTGTCCGCAATGTCTCCCTGCTTAAGAAAGCTCCTATACAGGACCATCTGAAGTTTGCTAATGAACATCTGAATGATTCAGAGGAGAACTGGATGAAAGTGTTGTGGTCAGATGAGACCAAAATCAAGCTCTTTGGCATCAACTCAACTTGCCGTGTTTGGAGGAGGAATGCTGCCTATGACCCCAAGAACACCATCCCCACCGTCATACATGGAGGTGGAAACATTATGCTTTGGGGGAGTTTTTCTGCTAAGAGGACAGGACAACTTCACCGCATCAAAGGGACGATGGACGGGGCCATGAACCGTCAAATCTTGGGTGAGAACCTCCTTCACTAAGCCAGGGCATTGAAAATGGGCCGTGGATGGGTCTTCCAGCATGACAATGACCCAAAACACACGGCCAAGGCAACAAAGGAGTGGATCAAGAAGAAGCACATTAAGGTCCTGGAGTTGCCTACCCAGTCTCCAGACCTTAATCCCATAGAAAATATGTGGAGGGGGCTGAAGGTTCGAGTTACCAAATGTCAGCTTCAAAACCTTAATGACTTGGAGAGGATCTGCAATGAGGTTTGGGACAAAATCCCTCCTGAGACGTGTGCAAACCTGGTGGGCAACTACAAGAAACGTCTGACCTCTGTGATTGCCAACAAGGGTTTTGCCACCGAGTACTAAGTCATGTTTTGAGAAGGGGTCAAATACTTATTTTACTCATTAAAATGCAAATCAATTTATAACTTTTTTGAAATGCGTTTTTCTGGATATTTTTGTTGTTATTCTGTCTCTCACTGTTATAATAAACCGACCATTAAAATTCTAGACTGATCATTTCTTTGTCAGTGGGCAAACGTACAAAATCAGCAGCCGATCAAATACTTTTTTCCCCTCACTCTACAAGGGAGACTTCATTGTGTGCAGTCTATAGAACAGGGGTATTCAATTAAAATTCACGGAGGTCCAGGCAGTAAAATTTTCTCCAGCAGAGGTCTGAATCTCATCATGTGCACTGACAAAAAAATGCGTTCGTTTTCGTTTCATTCGTTTTTTTGCTTTTTATCGGAAGCCCCCCCAAAAAAAAAAATAGAAAATCATATCAGTCTCATGGATTTTAAGGAGGGGGGGACATGTAAAATCAATTAAAAAAAAATAGCATGGGGTCTGCACAAATTCCATACCAGAAGTTTTGAGAAAACCTTATACATAAAACAAGCAAAAGTCTGAGGTTCCCCCTCAAAATCCATACCGGACCTTTATCTAAGCAAGCCAATTATTGAAATGTTAGTGGTTGAGAAATTTGCAAATCAAGGTTTTTTTTTTTTTAATAAATAGGCCCCTGGGTCTTCTAAACGAAAGTTCTTTTATTATGGGCAGTATTAAAGTACCGCAATATGGCCACTAGATGGAGCTGAGAAGCATATGGAAAATACGGTTGCAGTTAACGAGCGTTTTGAAAGACGAGCAACTTTTTAAAAAAAATCCTGACTAAGGTTGCGAGTTTTGTCTTGCAAAACGAGCAGAATTGAAGCCAATGTGGTGTGAGGTGGCCAGAGGTGTGGGGGGCGCCGCTGATACTTGTAACAATTTGGAGCCATTCGGAGCCATTCGGAAATACTCGGAATCACTCGGAAATACTCCTTTCCCGAGTGTTTCCAAGCCTTTCCGAGGGTTTCCGAGTTCAGCTGAGCTGTCCCCAAATATTTCCGAGGCTCTCTGGCGCCCCCCCCCCCACCACTGGACACATGCGATATTGCATGCAGTAGAAGTCAATGCGGAACAAATTATCTTCGTTTCCATTGACTTCTATGGGGGAACTCGCTTTGATATGCGAGTGCTTTGGATTACAAGCATTCTACTGGACCGGCTTATGCTCTTAATCCAAGGTTCCACTGTATATGTCTTTGTAGCAAAAGTTACAGTGTAACAATTCTAGAGAAAGTGAATGTTCCACTGGTTACATTTCATTTCTAATTCTAGCATTCTCTAGAATTGTTACATTGTATATCTTGTCATTCCAAAGGTCAGTTTGAAGCCCCCGTCCCAGTACTTCTAGCCATTTTTTCCAGATCCTTGCAAATGTATGCATGCTGCCCAGTGGCGGCTGATTCATAGAGGATGCACGGGTGCCGCCCCCCCTATCCATGCGTCTGGCCTCCTGATCTACATATCAAGGCGCCAGACTATGGATTCCACTAGAGGAGGGGGGTGTTTTTTGAAGCACATGATTCGAGCCAGAGGCTCTAATAGGCTTCAAAAAAGGGTTGGCTTGGGAAGCAGAACACTGCGCTTCGAGCCCACCCAGTTGTGTGACGATAGCGAATACATTTTCGCTATTTTTTCACACAAAAGTTTCTCCCCGCCAATCAGTAGGCAGGTCGAGAGACCTGCTTCCCGATTGGCCAAAGTGTCAGGCGATCCTATTGGATGCCTAGCGCTTAGGTGGAAGAGAGAGGAGACACATGGCGGAGGAAGCTGCTGGAGGAGCGGACACTGGAGCCGCTGCCCGCACCCTGCCGCACGCATGGATCATGCTGGAGGACGCCACAGTCCGCCACCTAGATCAGGTAAGTGCCGAACTGCTGGCTGCCCGGGGTTGCGGGAGTAGTAGTGCCATGCCACCAGCCCCCTCGGGGGGTGGTAGTGCTGTGCCGCCGGTCACGCAGGGGAGTGGTTGTTTGCCGTCCCCCCAAAAAGAAAAACCCACCAGTCGTCATTGATGGTGCCCCTTTTGGAATATGTTACTCTTCTAATTCCATAAGTACTCGTTTATACTTGCTTCAAAATGTGGCATTGGAAACACTTTTTTAAAGCACTTTGAATACCAATCAAAGCTCATGTCATTAAATAAAATGGTCGCCTTACAGTCCTAGTCACACCTTGTGTTTGCTTTGCTTCAAAAATGATATCCCATGTCACTTTCTTGGTGCTTCAAAGCCTCTGCTAAGCCACCATAGAAGTCTATGACATCGTTCACCAACAGCACCTGCAGCTTTTGAGAGGCTTTTTCTCAGAGTTAGCTTTGCTTTGTTTTGGAGGTATTGCAGGTATGAGATATCCCAGGATGCACTGGGAAACCAACAAGTGAACCAGAAAGACATCATCAGCAGTCACTTCCGGTTCATGTGTATATATTCTAGAGATGTCCGCTGCAGACGTCCCATCTGGCGTGCAGGGTGGAGCAGCAGGAAGGTGAGCGGGGTCCAGACTGGAGCGGAGCAACTAGCAGATTGCACACGTGTTGTGCAACATGGGAACGCTATAGTAGAACGTGAATGGGACTGGAGAGTGAGGACTGAGCAGGGGATCAGCAGTGCTGGGGGACCAGAGCAGGAGAAACTAGCAGATGTCGCACGTGGTGAGTAGGGATGAGCTTCGAGTTCGTGTCGAACTCATGTTCGACTCGAACATTGGCTGTTCGCAAGTTCGCCGAACACCGAACAATTTGGGGTGTTCGCGGCAAATTCGAATGCCACGGAACACCCTTTAAAAGTCTATGGGAGAAATCAAAAGTGCTAATTTTAAAGGCTTATATGCAAGTTATTGTCATAAAAAGTGTTTGGGGACCTGGGTCCTGCCCCAGGGGACATGGATCAATGCAAAAAAAAGTTTTAAAAACGGCCGTTTTTTCAGGAGCAGTGATTTTAATAATGCTTAAAATCAAACAATAAAAGTGTAATATCCCTTTAAATTTCGTACCTGGGGGGTGTCTATAGTATGCCTGTAAAGGGGCGCATGTTTCCCGTGTTTAGAACAGCCTGACAGCAAAATGACATTTCGAAGGAAAAAACTCATTTAAAACTACCCGCGGCTATTGCATTGCCGTCAATACACATAGAAGTTCATTGATAAAAACGGCATGGGAATTCCCCACAGGGAAACCCCGACCCAAAATTAAAAAAAAAAAAAATGAAGTGGGAGTCCCCCTAAATTCCATACCAGGCCCTTCAGGTCTGGTATGGATATTAAGGGGAACCCCGGCCAAAATTTTAAAAAAAAATGACGTGGGGTTCCCCCTAAATTCCATACCAGACCCTTCAGGTCTGGTATGGATTTTAAGGGGAACCCCGCGCCAAAAAAAAAAAAAAAACGGCGTGGGGTTCCCCCAAAAATCCATACCAGACCCTTATCTGAGCACGCAACCTGGCAGGCCGCAGGAAAAGAGGGGGGACGAGAGTGCGCCCCCCCCCCTCCTGAACCGTACCAGGCCACATGCCCTCAACATTGGGAGGGTGCTTTGGGGTAGCCCCCCAAAACACCTTGTCCCCATGTTGATGAGGACAAGGGCCTCATCCCCACAACCGTGGCCGGTGGTTGTGGTGGTCTGCGGGCGGGGGGCTTATCGGAATCTGGAAGCCCCCTTTAACAAATGGACCCCCAGATCCCGCCCCCCCCCCCCCTGTGTGAAATGGTAAGGGGGTACTTACCCCTACCATTTCACTAAAAAAGTGTCAAAATAGTTAAAAATGACAAGAGACAGTTTTTGACAATTCCTTTATTTAAATGCTTCTTCTTTCTTCCTTCATCTTCTTCTTCTTCTGGTTCTTCTGGCTCTTCTGGTTCTTCCTCCGGCGTTCTCGTCCAGCATCTCCTCCGCGGCGTCTTCTATCTTCTTCTCCTCGGGCCGCTCTGCACCCATGGCATTGGGGGGGGGGGCTCCCGCTCTTCTCTTCATCTTCTTCTTCATCCTCTTCTCTTCTTCCTTCTTCTCTTCTTCTCTGTTTCTCTTCTTAATTTTCTTCTCCGGGCCGCTCCGCATCCATGCATGGAGGGAGGCTCCCGCTGTGTGACGGCGTCTCCTCATCTGACGGTTCTTAAATAACGGGGGGCGGGGCCACCCGGTGACCCCGCCCCCCTCTGACGCACGGTGACTTGACGGGACTTCCCTGTGACGTCACGGGGAATGCCACAGGGAAGTCCCGTCATGTCCCGTGCGTCAGAGGGGGCGGGGTCACCGGGTGGCCCCGCCCCCGTTATTTAAGAACCGTCAGATGAGGAGACGCCGTCACACAGCGGGAGCCTCCCTCCATGCATGGATGCGGAGCGGCCCGGAGAAGAAAATTAAGAAGAGAAACAGAGAAGAAGAGAAGAAGGAAGAAGAGAAGAGGATGAAGAAGAAGATGAAGAGAAGAGCGGGAGCCTCCCCCCCAATGCCATGGGTGCGGAGCGGCCCGAGGAGAAGAAGATAGAAGACGCCGCGGAGGAGATGCTGGACGAGAACGCCGGAGGAAGAACCAGAAGAGCCAGAAGAACCAGAAGAAGAAGAAGATGAAGGAAGAAAGAAGAAGCATTTAAATAAAGGAATTGTCAAAAACTGTCTCTTGTCATTTTTAACTATTTTGACACTTTTTTAGTGAAATGGTAGGGGTAAGTACCCCCTTACCATTTCACACAGGGGGGGGGCCGGGATCTGGGGGTCCCCTTGTTAAAGGGGGCTTCCAGATTCCGATAAGCCCCCCGCCCGCAGACCCCCACAACCACCGGCCACGGTTGTGGGGATGAGGCCCTTGTCCTCATCAACATGGGGACAAGGTGTTTTGGGGGGCTACCCCAAAGCACCCTCCCAATGTTGAGGGCATGTGGCCTGGTACGGTTCAGGAGGGGGGGGGCCGCACTCTCGTCCCCCCCTCTTTTCCTGCGGCCTGCCAGGTTGCGTGCTCGGATAAGGGTCTGGTATGGATTTTTGGGGGAACCCCACGCCGTTTTTTTTTTTTTTTTGGCGCGGGGTTCCCCTTAAAATCCATACCAGACCTGAAGGGTCTGGTATGGAATTTAGGGGGAACCCCACATCATTTTTTTTTTAAATTTTGGCCGGGGTTCCCCTTAATACACTGCTTGGCTTTAAATAACAGAGGACGAGGTACGCTAGCTGCGCCTTTGATAACGTCGATGACGAAATGCGTAAGGCGGAGCTACGCACTGACGTCACACGCGGAAGTAGGAGAGTGTGGAACGCAGCTGAGGCGCACGCCGCGCAGCTGACGATCCTAGATGCCCTGCACTCTCCTTACGAATTAGCTCACAAGCTGTGTGACTGTCTTGGTTTTAAACTTTTTATTTATTTGGTTCTCTTGTATATTGTGATAAATAAATTACCTTAAAAGTATCACACTATGGAGCCCTGTTTCTTCCCTATGAGGACGTACTGAAGGATATCTTACAGCTGGAGCGGTGAACCCTGTGGACCCATACACATCTGATTGGAGTCTAATACTACATGCCTACTACCCCTGCGGGGGTGTAGGGAGCTGGTGAGTGGGGATCTTTGAGGGGGAGCACCGCAAGTCACTGGATCTGATCAGCTGTGTCCACGAAAGTCACCTATTACAGACGCTTTTTCACTTGCTGCTATTGGATTTTGTTATTAATTTTACACTATTTTTCATCATTTTTTGATCTATTTTTTACCCATTCTTTACTAAGTTGATCACCAATTTTTCACCAGCCTTATATTACCTAATGTGGAACTCTGTACTATATGTTTAAAGCTGGGACTATTTATCTTCACTTTTATGCTTATAAGCATATTGGCACACATGGGGATTGATATAATCTTGTACTGTGGTTTATTTTAGCTTTATTTATTTATATGAGGTTTGGTCTATCACTGTTGACTTATTGTCAATTAATATATAAAAAATTTTTTTTTTTTTGTTGATTAAATCACACGGTGTACACCTGCATATAGGTTTGACTAAGACCTGTTAGCACAGTATAATCAGTTAACGCTGGATATCTAGACCCAACACTTAAAGAGGGATTACATAAGTAGGGGGTATAGTTACTATTACATCTTTCCGGATCTCTTTTGAAGCTCATTATATTGCGAATCAAGGTACCCTCACAAGGTAGCGCCACCCACCCCCTGTCAATTTCTCTGTATTATTAACTCACCTCTTCGGTGGTAAGTGTTAGGGGAGGCTGCAAGCCTTCAGGTCTGTGAGCGCGGAAACCCTTTTCTTAGTTCCCCTTAATATCCATACCAGACCTGAAGGGCCTGGTATGGAATTTAGGGGGACTCCCACTTCATTTTTTTTTTTTTAATTTTGGTTCGGGGTTTCCCTGTGGGGAATTCCCATGCCGTTTTTATCAATGAACTTCTATGTGTATTGACGGCAATGCAATAGCCGCGGGTAGTTTTAAATGAGTTTTTTCCTTCGAAATGTCATTTTGCTGTCAGGCTGTTCTAAACACGGGAAACATGCGCCCCTTTACAGGCATACTATAGACACCCCCCAGGTACGAAATTTAAAGGGATATTACACTTTTATTGTTTGACTTTAAGCATTATTAAAATCACTGCTCCTGAAAAAACGGCCGTTTTTAAAACTTTTTTTTGCATTGATCCATGTCCCCTGGGGCAGGACCCAGGTCCCCAAACACTTTTTATGACAATAACTTGCATATAAGCCTTTAAAATTAGCACTTTTGATTATTCATGTTCGTGTCCCATAGACTTTAACGGTGTTCGCGTGTTCGAGCGAACTTTTTTCCTGTTCGCATGTTCTGGTGCGAACCGAACAGGGGGGTGTTCGGCTCATCCCTAGTGGTGAGCAATGTAGGAGCAAGATGAGCAGGTACCAGAAAGAGAGGAGGAACAGCAAACCAGAGGATCAGCAGAGCTAAGGGTTACTTCTGAGTGGGGGATCAGCAGAGCTGAGGGTAATACTGAGCAGGGATCTGTTGAATGAGGTTACTAATATGCTGGGGATCTGCTGAATGGGATACTAATGAGCTGAGAATCTGCCTAATGAGGGATACTAATGAGCTGGGGATCTGCTGGGCTGGGGTACTAATGAGCTGAGGATCTGCTGAATGAGAGTACTAATGAGCTGGGGATCTGCTGAACAGTAGGGATGGACCGAACACCCCCCCGGTTCGGTTCGCAGCAGAACATGCGAACAGGCAAAAAAATTGTTTGAACACGCAAACCCTGTTAAAGTCTATGGGACACGAACGTGAAAAATCAAAAGCACAAATTTTAAGGGTTAATATGCAAGTTATTGTCATAAAAAGTGTTTGGGGACCTGGGTCCGTCCCAGGGGACATGGATCAATGCAAAAAAAGTTTCTAAAACGGACGTTTTTTCAGGAGCAGTGATTTTTAATAATGCTTAAAGTCAAACAATAAAAGTGTAATATCCCTTTAAATTTCGTACCTGGGGGGTGTCTATAGTATGCCTGTAAAGGGGCGCATGTTTCCCGTGTTTACAACAGTCTGACAGCAAAAATGACATTTCTAAAGGAAAAAAAAGTTTAATTAATTTAGTTTATTTAACCACTTCCTCCGCACACCCGCGGGGGCACGAATCGCGGCGATCGGTGGATCGGTGTGTTAGTCTGACACACCGCTACACCGATCTTGGTAAAGAGCCTCGGGCGGAGGCTCTTTACCACGTGATCAGCCGTGTCCAATCAAGGCTAATCACGATGTCAATAGGAAGAGCCGTTGATCGGCTCTTCCTCATTCGCGTCTGACAGACGCGAGTAGAGGAGAGCCGATCGGCGGCTCTCCTGGCAGGTGGGGTCTGCGCTGATTGTTTATCAGCACAGCTCCCCCTCAGATCACCACACTGGACCACCAGGGATCGCCACTAGGACCACCAGGGAAGGGGCAACATGTGGATGGCCAGTTATGTACCCCATGGCCATCCACATGTGCCCAGTGTGCCCTCAGTGCCCAATCTGTGCCAATCAGTGCCCACAAATGGGCACTGATTGACACCATTATGTTGCAGTGATGCCCAGCAATGCCACCCTTAGGGGTATCAGTGCAAACCATCAGTGTCATCAGTGCCACCCATCAGTGTCTATCGGTGCCACCTGTCAGTGCCCATCCATGCCCATCTGTGCCAACTATCAGTGCCACCCATAACTACCCATCAATGCCACCTACGAGTGCCCATCAATGCCGCCTATGAGTGCCCAACGGTGCCACCTATGAGTGCCCATCAGTGCCGCATACCAGTGCCACCTATCAGTGCCTATCAGTGCCACCTATCAGTGCCGTCTATCAGTGCTCATCATCAGTGCCCATCAGTGCCACCTCATCAGTGCCACCTCATTGGTGCCACCTCATCGGTGCCCATCAGTGCCGCCGTATCAGTGCCCGTCAGTGCAGCCATATCAGTGCCCATCATTGAAGAATAAAACTTACTTATTTACAAAAAAATTTAACAGAAATAAAGAAAAACTTGTTTTTTTTCCAAATTTTAGGCCTTTTTTTTTGTTGCGCAAAAAATAAAAACCGCAGAGGTGATCAAATACCACCAAAATAAAGCTCTATTTGTGGGAACAAAATGATAAAAAAATTGTTTGGGTACAGTGTTGCATGACCGCGCAATTGTCATTCAAATTGCGACAGCGCTGAAAGCTGAAAATTGGCCTGGGCGGGAAGGTGTCTAAGTGCCTGGTATTGAAATGGTTGAAAGTACTAGCGGTAGCGCCGGCAGCTATAATGAATTGTCGGGTCTCTGCAATACTCATAAAAGTCATTGAAAAAAACGGCCGAACCAAAATTAAAACAAAAAATGGCGTGGGAGTCCCCCTAAAAATCCATACCAGACCCTTATCTGAGCACGTAACCTGAACAGTACCAGGCCACATGCCCTCAACCAAAATTAAAACAAAAAATGGCGTGGGAGTCCCCCTAAAAATCCATACCAGACCCTTATCTGAGCACGTAACCTGAACAGTACCAGGCCACATGCCCTCGACATGGGGAGGATGTCCCCATGTTGATGGGGACAAGGGCCTCATCCCCACAACTCTTACTGGTGGTTGAGGGGGTATGCGGGCGGGGGGCTTATTGGAATCTGGAAGCCCTGTTTAACAAGGGGGACCCCCAGATCCCGGCCCCCCCTGTGTGAAATGGTAATAGGGTACAAAAGTACCCCTACCATTTCACAAAAAAAGTGTCAAAAATGTTAAAAAAGACAAGAGACGGTTTTTGACAATTCTTTAATAATGTCTTCTTCTTTCCCCGCTTCTTCTTCCATCCTCTTCTGGTCTTCATTCGGTTTTCTTCCTCCATCTTGTTTGTTCTTCCCCCGCTTCTTCCTCTTCTTCCTCCGATCCTTTGCTTCTTCCTTCGGTCTTCTTGGCCTACCTGGTTACGTAACGGATGACCCCGCCCCCCCATGACACCACGGGGAAAGCCAAAGGGAAGTCCCCGTAAAGTCCCCGTGCGTCAGAGGGGGGCGGGGTCACCGGGTGGCCCTGCCCTCAGTTATATAAGAACTGTCAGAAGAACAGAAGCGTCACACAGCGGGAACCTCCCATGGATGCGGATCGTCCGGAGAACGAATCGGGGAAGAAGACGCCGGAGGAAGATGCGGACGAGAAGACCAAAGGAAGAAGCAGAGGATTGGAGGAAGAAGCGGGGGAAGAACAAGATGGAGGAAGAAAACCGAATGAAGACCAGAAGAAGATGGAAAAAGAAGCAGGGAAAGAAGAAGACATTAATAAAGGAATTGTCAAAAACCGTCTCTTGTCTTCTTTAACATTTTTGACACTTTTTTTGTGAAATGGTAGGGGTACATTTGTACCCCATTACCATTTCACACAGGGGGGGTGGGATCTGGGGGTCCCCATGTTAAAGGGGGCTTCCAGATTCCAATAAGCCCCGTGCCCGCAGACCCCCTCAACCACCGGGCAAGGGTTGTGGGGATGAGGCCCTTGTCCCCATCAACATTGGGACATCCTCCCCATGTTGAGGGCATGTGGCCTGGTACGGTTCAGGAGGGGGGGCGCTATCTCGTCCTCCCACTCTTTTCCTGTGGCCTGCCAGGTTGCGTACTCGCCCGGATTAGGGTCTGATATGGATTTTTAGGGGGACCCCCCCACGCCATTTTTTTTTTATTTTGGTGCGGGGTTCCCCTTAATATCCATACCAGACCTGAAGGGCCTGGTATGGAATTTGGGGGGACCCCCACCCATTTTTAAAAAAAAATTTGGTTCGGGGTTCCCCTTAATACTCATACCAGACCCAAAGGGCCTGGTAATGCACTGTGGGGGAATCCCAGGCTGTTTTTTTCAATGACTTTTATGAGTATTGCAGAGACCCGACAATTCATTATAGCTACAAGAACATATTTGGGGGGCACACCATACAATGCGTTTAAATTCAAGATGGTGCTGCTATAAGACCTACAAACAGTACAAAATATTTTACAGCGCACACATACAAGAATGACATTTCCTGCAAGGCTAGTTAAAAACACCTGAACATATTCAAAAAATACAGGGGTTTGGTCACACTATATGGTCATATAGTGCTAAGCCCACTTACTGTGACAAAGTACCCCGAATTAGTGGGTCCTACTCTAGTAATAGAATGGAAGATCCTTTGTCTCAACCATGGGAGCTAAACTCCTCTATGTGGGAGAACTGAAGGGGATACATCCTAAACACTGGTGGCCACTAAATAGGAGGTAATGAGGAGGGGGAGGGGTGCTCCAGCCCAAAAGACCTGGTCAGGGCCTATTACAATATACAAGAACATATTTGGGGGGCACACCATACAATGCATTTAAATTCAAGATGGTGCTGACAAAGGATGGTTGAGACAAAGGATCTTCCATTCTATTACTAGAATAGGACCCACTAATTCGGGTACTTTGTCGCAGTAAGTGGGCTTAGCACTATATGACCATATAGTGTGACCAAACCCCCGTATTTTTTGAATATGTTCAGGTGTTTTTAACTAGCCCTGCAGGAAATGTCATTCTTGTATGTGTGCGCTGTAAAATATTTTGTACAATTCATTATAGCTGCCGGCGCTACCGCTAGTACTTTTAAATTACTTTCTTTTCCTTTTAGAAATGTCATTTTGCTCTCGGACTGTTGTAAACACAGGAAACACGTGCCACTTTACAGGCATACTATAGACACACCCAGGCATGATATTTAAAGGAATGTTTCACTTTTATTGTTTCACTTTAAGCATTATTAAAATCACTGCTCCCTAAAAAACTGCCGTTTTTAAAACTTTTTTGCATTAATACATGTCCCCTGGGGCAGGACCCGGGTCCCCAAACACTTTTTATGAGAATAAGTTGTATAATAACTTTTAAAATTAGCACTTTTGATTTCTCCCATTTAGCATTTGACACAGTTCCCCATAAACGTTTACTGTACAAAATAAGGTCCGTTGGCATGGACCATAGGGTGAGTACATGGATTGAAAACTGGCTACAAGGGCGAGTTCAGAGGGTGGTGATAAATGGGGAGTACTCAGAATGGTCAGGGGTGGGTAGTGGGGCTCCCCAGGGTTCTGTGCTGGGACCAAGCCTATTTAATTTGTTCATAAACGACCTGGAGGATGGGATAAACAGTTCAATCTCTGTATTTGCAGACGATACTAAGCTAAGCAGGGCAATAACTTCTCCGCAGGATGTGGAAATCTTGCAAAAAGATCTGAACAAATTAATGGGGTGGGCGACTACATGGCAGATGAGGTTCAATGTTGAAAAATGTAAAATAATGCATTTGGGTGGCAAAAATATGAATGCAATCTATACACTGGGGGGAGAACCTCTGGGGGAATCTAGGATGGAAAATGACCTGGGGGTCCTAGTAGATGATAATCTAGGATGGAAAAGGACCTGGGGGTCCTAGTAGATGATAGGCTCAGCAATGGCATGCAATGCCAAGCTGCTGCTAATAAAGCAAACAGAATATTGGCATTAAAAGGGGGATCAACTCCAGAGATAAAACGATAATTCTCCCGCTCTACAAGACTCTGGTCCGGCCGCACCTGGAGTATGCTGTCCAGTTCTGGGCACCAGTCCTCAGGAAGGATGTACTGGAAATGGAGCGAGTACAAAGAAGGGCAACAAAGCTAATAAAGGGTCTGGAGGATCTTAGTTATGAGGAAAGGTTGCGAGCTCTGAACTTATTCTCTCTGGAGAAGAGACGCTTGAGAGGGGATATGATTTCAGTTTACAAATACCGTACTGGTGACCCCACAATAGGGATAAAACTTTTTCGCAGAAGAGAGTTTAATAAGACTCGTGGCCACTCATTACAATTAGAAGAAAAGAGGTTTAACCTTAAACTACGTAGAGGGTTCTTTACTGTAAGAGCGGCAAGGATGTGGAATTCCCTTCCATAGGCGGTGGTCTCAGCGGGGAGCATTGATAGCTTCAAGAAACTATTAGATAATCACCTGAATGACCACAACATACAGGGATATGTAATGAAATACTGACACATAATCACACACATAGGTTGGACTTCATGGACTTGTGTCTTTTTTCAACTTCACCTACTATGTAACTATATGTAACTTTTAAAGGGTGTTCCGCGGCTTTTGAATTGAACACACCAAATTGTTCACTATTCGGCAAACGGGCGAACAGCCAATGTTCGAGTCGAACTCATGTTCGACCCGAACAGATAACCCATCCCTACTGAACAGGGGTAAAAATGAGCTGGGGTTCTACTAGGCTCCTTTAAAACAAAAAGAAAATCAACACACACAGGGCATTTGCTAAGATTTAACCACTCGCAGGCCGCCCGCCGCCATTGTACGTCAGCTGTTTGAAGTGGAATACCAATGTTTTGGCAGCAGCTAGCTAACCCCGGTATCTTCTTCAACAGCGGGTGGTCTGCTTTCAGATAAAAGTGGTCTCTGTGGTGGATTCGCTGCAATATCACTTTTATCGAGGGCGGGAGAGGGCTCCCCCCCCCGCCGCACTCCGGTCATCTCTGCCGCTTACGAAGCTGTCGGTAGCGGCGGAGACGATCGCGTCCTCGCCCCTGACAGGCCTGGAGCCAAATGAGGGAAAGATAGCCCCCACTCGGCTCCATAACATTGGATGGCGGAAGCGACCTCAAACGTCACTTCCGCCCAATGGTCTTAAAGGGGACAAGGGATATTTACATTCCTGCCACTGTGGAGGGGGGCCCCAGACAGCAGGGAGGTGGCCAGCCGCAAAACATGTGAAGAGGTCCTGTTGGCCCCGCAACAGGAGTAAAGGGCCTTGAGATCAGTGGGAAGGGCCCCTGGGCTTGGAGGGAAATGCCCCAGGGCCAGGGGAAAGTGCCCTGGGACCGATGGAAAGGGACATGGGACCAGTGACAAGGGCCCCAGGACCAATAGAAAGGGCCCCAGGATGTGTTTTACTCAATGGCTGATCATGGAGGTGCCCATCAACATACGACCAGACAGGTAGGACATACTCTGTCTGTAGAGTGGAACCCAAAAGCTGATCTCCAGGTTTTTCCTACCTCCTAAATGCCCTTTTTCTCGCCTAAAGCATGTGATGTTCTAGTCCTAGGTCTTCTTTCTTCTTCTGTTTACAAAGACGGGGTCCTTTTTAAGATGCCTGCATGATGTGCAATTCCTATTGACTATCTAGTTGTGAGGGTTCTCTTCTAAGGATCCAGATGAGGAGTCTGCAGCAGTAATGTTAGTGCAAGGGGACTGCCAGAGACTGGCCAATGTAGACACATCTTCAGACTTGGATTATCACTTCCTTGCACCCAGAAACATTGCTGGCAAGGGCCCTGGGTGGCAGATTTAGATGATTCTTTCTTGCTTCATATGGTAAGAAAAAAGTGTGGGGTGGCTTCGTGAGGGGGGGTGGGGTTAATATTTGCCTAGAGATAAGCTTGTTGCTTCCCTTTCCTCTAGGCAAGGCCACTTGCCCAGCACGTGAGGGGTACCTTATAGCAATGCCCGAGACCACGACTGTGTTCATAAAACATTATGGCAGTTCCCCAAGTTAGAGATGAGCCTTACACAGTGTACAAAGTCCTTCTGTAGATTGCTGTCCCATGTATATCATATTTAGGGGGGCACTGCTGAGTCTTTGCCCTCTCCGCCACTCCAGCGTACCTCACTCCCAGTGACAGAATGGGGTCCTGCCATGCTCTTAGCGTAGACCTCATGCATGCACTTTTAACGCCTTCACTCCTGTACCATGTGGATAGACTATGGATCCCCATAGCGTGAGTTCAGTCCCGGTTGCTTTTGGAAACCAGCCAATGGGGAGGGAGCCAGAAAACTGACCCCCTTGCCACCGGAGGACTCGTCACCTTCACCAGGTATAATGCTTCACGACTGGCTGCAATGTACCTTACCCTAGTTCTTGGTTAACCGTAGCAACTTCATGACTCCTCCTGCATCTCTTGCCGAATAGACCTCTTGTAGTGGCTATGCTTCATACCCCACATATGCTTTACTGACCCAAGTTCTTTCATACGCCAGAAACCTTTATGCACCCCTTTAAGTGACTTCACACCAGGCTTAGAACAGTTGATGCAACTTAACTTTAACATTCTGAGGCACAGTCCAACATGAACAATTCAATGCAACATTCCCTAACTAACTCAACTAGACTGCACAGGTATACCTCAGCAGGGGGATAGTCCAATGATGGTGTTTCCCAAGACTTGTCGGTTCTCTGGACTCCCGGCAGCAGTCCCCCTTTTGGTGCTCCATAGCAATCACGGCATCTTCCTAAATGAGCCGAAGCTGGCCTTCCCCCTTATTTATATCACAGGGTGAATAGGCTGGGTCCAAAAAGCCCAGGAACAGAGGTATAGAACATTAACCCCTTCCTCAGCCTGGGACAGCCAGCTGCCTAACTAACGTACTGTAGGCGACCTGCTTACATGCTAGTAATATATATAGTAGAAAGATGAAATTTGTAGATCCAGCAGGTCTTTTTTTGCCATAATAGAAAGGTATTGAAGGTCCAACATTTGTGGGTGTTCATTGGCCTCTCATGAGAGCTTGAGGTAAAGGCTTATTAATATACTTGGCCAGGGTGGATTTCTTACTTGTCTTGCAGGACAATTTCATGGTTCAGATGGTAAATGCACCAACTAGAAATGAAGCGTTACTGGATCTACTGATTTACCAACCATACAGACCTGATCACGGATGTGGAAATACGGGGCATTCTTCTCCTCAGTCTTCACGAGGGAATCGGGAGGCTTCAGTAACCCAAACTGCAGTGTTTATCCTCATGACACATCACAGGAAGCACCTCCATGGCTAACAGAGGACAGAATTAAAATTAAACTTGGGAAACTTAACATTAATAAATCACCGGGACCAGATGGCTTGCATCCGAGGGTACTTAGGGAACTCAGTCAAGTAATTGCCAGACCATTGTTCCTAATTTTTACTGACAGTCTACTGACTGGAATGGCCTTTATGGAAAAGTGGCAAGAAAGCCATAAGAAGGCCAGTTTGCAGTTTGCGAGAAGCCATGTGGGGGACACAGCAAACATGTGGAAGAAGGTGCTCTGGTCAAATGAGACTGAAATTGAACTTTTTGGCCTAAAAGCAAAACGCTATGTGTGGCGGAAAACTAACACTGCACATGACCCTGAACACACCATCCCCACCGTGAAATATGGTGGTGGCAGCATCATGTTGTGGGGATGCTTTTCTTCAGCAGGGACAGGGAAGTTGGTCAGAGTTAATGGGAAGATGGATGGAGACAAATACAGGGCAATCTTAGAAGAAAAGTCTGCAAAAGACTTGAGACTGGGGTGGAGGTTCACCTTCCAGCAGGACAACGACCCTAAACATACAGCCAGAGCTACAATGGAATGGTTTAGATCAAAGTATATTCATGTATTAGAATGTCCCAGTCAAAGTCCAGACCTAAATCCAATTGAGAATCTGTGGAAAGACTTGCTGTTCACAGACGCTCTCCATCCAATCTGACAGAGCTTGAGCTTTTGCAAAGAATGTCCCTCTCTAGAAGTGCAAAGCTGGTAGAGACATCCCCAGAAAGACTTGCAGCTGTAATTGCAGGGAAAGGGGGTTCTACAAAGTATTGACTCGGGGGGGGGGGGGGGGGGCGCTATACAAATGCACACCACACTTTTCACATATTTATTTGTAAAAATAATGTCAAAAAACATTTATTATTTTCCTTCCACTTCACAATTATGTGCCACTTTGTGTTGGTCTATCATATAAAATCCCAATAAAATACATTTATGTGTTTGGTTGTAACGTGACAAAATGTGGAAAATTTCTAGTGGTATGAAAACTTTTCCAAGGCACCGTATATCAATAAACCTTTTTCTTCACAAGCTCTGATGAAGAGGGACCAACAAGTCCCCCACAAGCAATTGGCTACTTGTAAACCTTTTTATTAAATCAAATAAAGACCCATTGGATCTACAAATTGACCAGTGGTGCTCTCATATCTCTTCTATATTTATAAATGGCACTCCGAGGACCCCATTGAGCCCACCTGTTCCTAGAGAGTTGCCTTGGTTGGTCAACTGAATTGAGGACTAGTCTTTAAATTGGGGTCCAGCCCTTCACCAATAACTCATTTCTATGTGCAGGAACCACTCACTGTCCCAGCCTGAAGTACAGGAACATTTTTTTCTTGAGCTCTGCTCTACAAATGTCAGTTGATGGAATCAGGAAGCCATTTTCAGAAAAATAAAATGAAAACAGTTAAGCGAACAATCTGAAGAATGGCTTCCAAAGTGATGATACAGAGGAACTCATAACGACAAAAAAAAAGAAAAGAATGTCATAAAGGAGCCACGTGGGTCATAGGATATGGGGAACTGTTTTTTTTTTTTAGGTCTATAAATAGAATAGGAAATTGAAGATTAAAGGGAATCTCTTTAAAAAAAAAATGAGATCAAATCCTTTTAGACGTTTATTGATACCCGTGACCCCACAGGAAATAAAGTGAGTAAGGGTTAGATTCTCTTAGCTGTGTGTTGCTGGGAACAGGGGGTCCCTCACTACCTGAGCAGGTGACCGCCCTCTTGTCCTTCTCAGTGTCTCCTCATTGGGTGATGGACCTCCACTGAGAAGGTTGGTTTCATCCCTCCACTAGTAGTGCCCTGTGTTCACATTCACAATGTTTGTTGGTTGGGATTGGTATGAGGGGACGGGGTACATGATGGTCTGCCCTGGTATCATCACCGTGGTGGTCTGAGCCATTACAATGGAAGCCGGTTGCTTGTATCTCTTGATCTCTCGAGCCATCTGGCACCAGGAACAGAATAAACACCAATACAACATGGAGCAGTCATTGCAGATTGACCCCTGGGGGGGAAGAGAGTAGAGGGGGTAAGAAGAGAGAGGGGGAGGGGAAATAAGAGAGCAGTGGGGGGGGGAGAGTGAGAGGGAGGGGGAAGAACAGAGAGGTGGGGTGGGGGGTGAAGGGGAGAAAGGGAGAGATCAGATTAAGAGAGAAGAGAGAGTGGAGGGGGGATTGAGAGGAGAGAGAGGGAAATACAAAGCAGGGCAGGGGAGAAGAGAGGGGAAGAGGGTATAGAGAGAGTAGTGAATGGAGGGGGAAAGGGGAGAGGAGAGAGAGATGAAATAGTGTGAGGGAAGAAAGAGGGGGTAGAAAAAGCAGATACACAGTAGAAAGGAAGAGGAGAGAGAAATCTGGGGTACAGGAAAAAAAGAAGGGGGGGCAAAGGAGGGTGGAGGAGGAAAGAAAAGGGGGGATAGGAGAAAATGGAAGACAGATAGAGAGGGGGAGGGAGAAAGAAAGGGAATGGGGGAGAGGTGAGAGAGAAGAGAAAGGGTGGGAGAGGAGAGAGAGATACAAAGCAACAGGAGGGGTAGAGAGTGGAGCAAGAAAGGAGAGAGAAAAGAAAGGAGAAATAATATGATTGAAGACAGAAAGAGAGGTAGAAAAAGTACACAGAGGGAGTGAAGAGAGTGATGTGGGGTACAGGAGAGAAAGAAGGAGAGAAGAAGGAGATGAGAGGAAGAAGGAGAGGAGAAGAGAAGAGAGGAGAGAAAGAAGGGAAGAAGAGGAGACAAAGAAGGTGAGGAGAGGAGAGAAGAAGGTGAGAGAAAGAAGCAGGGGAGAGTAAGAAGGAGAGGAGAGGATAGGAGAGAAAGAAGGGAAGAAGAGGAGACAAAGAAGGTGAGGAGAGAAAGAAGGAGAGGAGAGTAAAAAGGAGAGGAGAGGATAGGAGAGAAAGACTGACAGGATATAAAGAAGGAGAGGAGAAAAGAGAAAGATGAGAGGAGAGAATGAAGGAGAGGAGAGAAAGAGGGAGAGGAGAGGAGAGGAAAAAAAGAGAGGAGATGAGAGAAAGAAGGAGAGGAGAGAAGAGAAAGGAGAGGCGAGAAGAGAAAGAAGGAGAGGAGAGAAAGAAGGAGAAGAGAAAAGAGAAAGAAGGAAAGGAGAGAAAGAAGTAGAGGAGAAGAGAGAAAGAAGGTGAGGAGAGAAAGAAGGAGAGGAGATGAGAGCAAGAAGGAGAGAAGAGAAAGAAGGTGAGGAGAGGAGAGAATGAAGGAGAGGATAGAAAGAATGAGAGGAAAGAAGGAGAGGAGTGGAGAGAAAGGAGAGGAAAGGAGAAGGAGAGAAGAAGGAGAGGAGCGAAAGAAGGAAAGGGAAAGAGGGGAGAGGAGAGAAAGGAGGAAAGGGGGAGATGGGAGAGGGGGAGGAGAGAAAGAATGAGAGGGGAACAGAGGAGAGGAGAGGGAGGGAGAGGAGAGAGAGAAGGAGAGGAGAGAAAGAAGGAGAGGAGAGAGTGAAGGAGCGGAGGATAGAATGAAGAAGAGGAGAAGAGATGGGAGGAGAGAATGAAGGAGAGGAGAGAAGAAAGAGAGAAGAAGAAAGGAGAGACGAGAGAGAAGGAGAGGATAGAAGAAGGAGAGAAGAGGAAAGGAGAGGAGAGAGAGAGAGAGAGAGAGAGAGAGAGGAGAGGAAAGAAATAAGGAGAGGAGAGTTAATCAGTCTCCAGGCCTTGAGCAGAAATTCTTTCATTGAAGTAGAATAATAAATGAGTTATGTGTTTCATTCCAGAAGGGGGTGTATGTAGAAGAGGCGGAGTCTCATATCCTGTTTTGGATTTATGATGATTTTTAGCTTTCTTTTCCAGGTAAATAATACTATTGGAGGATGAAACTTTCTTCTTCACTGAGAAGGAAACATACCTGGGGTATTGCCCAAGTACCGGATGTATGCGATATACCAAATACCACTTTACTTATTTAAATAAATCAGACCAGACATACTTCTGGGTTTAAAAGGCCATATTGGCCCTTTTATTACAATCACCAACCATACAATAACTTTATTACATAATATAACTGTTAATAAACAGAAAAAACATACCCTAACCTCTCAGCCTGAATGTAACTGTCTGTTTCTATGTCTTAGGATTTTTGAAGGTTCCCTTGACTGGCCAACTAGCTGTATCTGGTACCACCTTGCCTTTTCACGGCCCCCAGACACAACTTACACCGACTCAGGGACAATTGTTTGTTAACTTCTCCAGCCGATACAGCCAACTGCCCCAACATGTCTTACTTCCGCCCTTATTAAGGCAGGAACACCCATACCAGAGATGGGCCCAACCCATCGTTCACCAAAGAACATAACCATCTCCGCCTTCAAAAACCCTATGACCTCTGACACAGACGCCCAGTGTGAAACCTTACGCCTGGGCGGCCCGCCACACCCTAATGGCACGCTAAATACCTTCCTGCAGACCCAAAAAACAAAAGTCAATCCCCACCGCATTTAAATGAACCCCGTCCCCTTTCAGGAACAGCCAATGGTCCTTTTCCAAGTCCCAGTGGCGAATAGCCAAGCCAAAAAACTTTGCCACTTCTTTGTTAACTTTGATTCTAGCTTTGGTAACCCGCTCCACCGACAGCGCCAAATGCCAGGAAGTTCTGGCCACCATGTTGGACCACACAATTATATATTTAGGGAACA
Source organism: Lithobates septentrionalis (assembly GCA_037952835.1). NCBI lineage: Eukaryota > Metazoa > Chordata > Amphibia > Anura > Ranidae > Lithobates > Lithobates septentrionalis. Next base: position 114,615 of record JBBDGP010001687.1, read on the forward strand.
GGGACCACAAGTGCAAAAAATCTAATTTGATGTCACTGCACAATTTTCGTGAGGCGCGAAGCCCCAGGTCATTGCCCCCCGTATGCAACAGGGGCACGTCTGGGGGCCTGTCAAGTCGAGAATAGTGATGTACCTCTGGTAAGACCCTGGACCATTCCATCCCCAGGACCCTGATCCATCTGATCCTGACCTATCCCCTGTAAAAACCTAACTGTCGACCCTCAGGCCTAACCACAACCCTTTTAGCCCCCCAAAAAACATTTGAATGGCCAAGGATCCACACCAAACATTCTGAACCTGAAAAACAAACATAAGAATAAATCCAACAGGAACCCTTTTTTAACACACACACAGACAACATTGACTAACGCCACTAAAACTGATGGACTACCACCACACACATAGGACACATCACAAACATACACAGGCAAACATGTCAACCCCGCCCTAAGTAGTGCACAGGCCGGCACCCCACCACAGAAGGACCCGAACCAAAACTGCAACAGATGGGGCTGCACATATAACCTGAAGTGCTGCGACTCCCAGCGCCCAATCTTCCTCACCAACCGGTCCTCCAAGCCCAAGCGGGCCACCTCAGTGGCCGCACTGATCCGAAACGAATGAGAGGAGTAGTCCTGCTGAGGGAAACCCGCGGCCAGGAGACTCTTTTTAAAAACAGACCCGAATTGGAACTTGGATAAAGCGGACCCATTCTGTTGTTAAAGGAAAGGCCCGGGACCCGACCCCCTTAATGCTACCCACTCCTGTATAGCCCATACCGGGCACGCCAGAGAGCCTGAACACCCCCCAAGTCCACCCACGTCCCTTTACCGTGCTGGTATGTTTTGGACCTGCTAATGAAAATTGAAATCCGTCACCGCGCTGCACCACATCAGCACGTCCAAGCCCCCACCTCCCCGTTTAGATCTGCACACCAGCTCGCTAACCCTAAACGCTCCAAAAAAGGCCAATACAAAGGCCATCTTAAAAGGCGCAGCTTCATAAGCTGAAGAGCAAACAACCCCCAGACTTCACAAGATGGCCAACAGCATCTCGAAGGAGACCGGGTGGCGAGCATCCGGCACAACCCTTCCCCTTCTGTAGCCCCGCAACACCCTGTTCATCAACGTATGCTTTGTCACATCCCCAACACCTGACAACTAAAACCAACATGCTAAGCCGGGCATTATTTGACCCAACTTAAAAATCGAGGCCCCATCCCCCACGTTCCTGCCAATGAAATACAGTAACAAGCACGTCATGGCCACAACAACCGCCCACCTCATTCACCAGGACCTGCCATTCCCCCCTAACCTTTTCGTAAGGTGCTCCAAGTGGCCGGGCACACCGAATTCCGAAGTAGCTCAGCTACCGTTCGAAGGCGATGTCCCACAAGTGGTCCAGGCAAGGCACCCTATTCTTCTCCGCTTCCGATGCCAGCATACAGAATCTCTCCCACTGCAAGCGAGACAACGCATCAGCCACATTGTTGTTCACACCCAGCACATGCACCGCACAGGCATAACAATTCAGACACAAACATTGAAGCACCAGGTGTCTATGGAAACGCACCACCGGTGGAGAAGAAGCGGAAACTTTGTTAATGGCCTGCACCACCCCCAAGTTGTCACAATGAAAACGAACCCTCTTGTTCTTGAATTCCTGTTGTCAAATCTCTACCGCCAGTACTATTGAAAACAATTCCAATAGAACCAGGTTGCCCAGCAAATCTGCCTCACACCATGACTCAGGCCATCTGCCTGCACTCGACTGACCCCCAAAAAATGCCCCGTATCCCACCGCACCCGACACATCCGTAAACAGCTCCAAATCCCAGTCGGAAACCATCGCCTCCATCCACAAGGACCGCCCATTGTACTTTTCCAGGAACAGCTGCCACACCCGTAAATTGGCCTTGTGGGCTGCAGTCAACTGAACATAATGGTGCAGCGACCTGATGCCCCCCATAGCCATAGCCAACCTCCTGCAAAAAACCTGCCCCATGGGCATGATTCAACATGCGAAATTCAGCTTGCCCAGCAGCAATTGCAGGGAACACATTTGAATCTTTTTGCTGCTAAGGGCAACAGACACAACCGACCGCAAGTCCTCCAATTTTTCAAGTGGGAGGCAGCATTTCATCACCCTGTGTCAATCACAATACTCAGAAATGTCAATGCAGTGACCGACCCTTCTGTCTTCTCAGCCACCAAAGGCACTCAGAAAAACTCAAATACATGTTGCAGGGTGGCCAACAGAGTATGACACACCCTGCTACCCGAAGGGCAAGCCCAACACGTCCCTCACCACCCATTCCAAGAATGAGCTAAAAGCCTTGAACAAGGAACAGGAAACAGAACACCCCATAGGCAAGCAGAGATCCACAAAATATTGACCTTCCCAGACGCAGCCCAACAGGTGCAAAATGTGAGGATGAACCGGAAGAAGGCAAAAAGCAGACTCAATGTAAGTCTTAGCCAACAGAGCCCCTTTTCCAAACTTCCGAACCCATGCAACCGCCTTGTCAAATGATGCATAAGAGATGGCACAAAATTCATGGTCAAAGGCATCATTTACTGAATCTCCTTTAGGATGAGAAAGATGGTGTATCAGCCGAAAGGAATTGGGTTCCTTCTTATGAACCACTCCCAGCGAGAAAACAACGAGGTCATTCAGGGGAGGTGCAGTGAAAGGACCCGCCATCCTCCCCAAGGCCACCTCCTTAGACAGTTTTGCCGACACCACCAAAGGGTGGAGCCTTGCAGATTGCAAGTTAGTGGGGACTGGAGAAATGCTGGACAACGCGCAAGGTATCAAGAAACCCTCAGAAAAACCCAAGAAAAGAAGATGTGCCGCCGCCCGGTCGGGATACCTACTTAGGAAGGGAACCAATTTTTCCACCTTCACCGGAGTCCTCCCTCTTGCCAGCCTCACCGGACTTACCTTTGCCATGTTTGAAGGACTTTGTGAGTGGATGGGAACCATCGGAGCAGGAGCATTCATTACGAAAACGTCAGGATCCCCGCCATCTGCAGGTCCCCTCGTTGAATTGCCATGAAACCTTTATGCTTTCCGACCGATGGTGACGAGGCTTCTGAACCACCCACCTTGAAAGGGAGCATTAGTGGCCCACGATTGAGTCATGAGCTTCATCCACAGACTGATATGTTTGTGGTCCCACCTCAAAGAGGGCCTGAGCGCCTTCCGCTGCCTGAACTGTTCATCGTATCTTAACCAGACCACACCTCCGTATACCCGCTGGGCCTCGCTAATAGAATACAAATAGCAAAAAAGTGCTGAGCACTGCTCAGGGACTTTTCGCCTATAACACTGGCCAGAATATTAAATGCCTGGAGCCAATTACCAAACACCCTGGGAATAAGCCTGTAACGCTGTCTCTCCTCCTCTTCTTATTTACTCTCATCCGGCTTAACCTTATCTAGATTGAATTTTTCCAGGGGTAAAAGGGAGAATATCTCCACATACTCACCTTTCCAGATCCGATCTCTCACTTCCAGCTTCAAATGAGCACCTAGCAGACCCTCGAAGCACACATAGACTTCCCACTTCGCAGAATCCACTAAACGTACTCCATCCGCATCCCCCGTCACCTTCTTGCCCTCCCCCGCCGCCTTATCTTGTGCAGGCAGCGGTGCCTTCGTGGAAGTAGTCGCCTCACTGCGCCGCCCAGTCCCTGACGGAGAGAAAGTCGATGACCGAGCCCCGACATCCAGGCCCGGGCACCCAAGGTCTCCCCCAGGCTGGCCACAGCCCCTGACTGTGTTGCGGGAACCTCATAGCCATCCATTCGGTCCCTGGGGAAGCCAATGCCGCCAAACCCCCACCCGGATCACAACAAGCCAGCACCTCGCTAAACCCAGCCATGAACGCCTGCAATATGGTGTTCGTGCAACCCCCCGCCGCCGCCGGCACCACCTGCTGAGATACCCCCGTAGCCGGAACCCCCACTAGAGTCTGACCTAGCCCACCACCCACACTGTCACCATACACAGCACGCAAATTATGGGACACGACAAGAGACAAAAAGCTAAGAGAGGAACACAAAGCTGACATACCAGGCTGTCCAGTGACATCTGCCAGCACAGCCGCAGATCCGTGACCTCCTAGGCTGTGATCTCCTAGTGCGTGGAAGTTCCAAGGCAGGTGCAGCAGTCACCTGCCTCAACCCTGGCACCAAGCCAGAAAGCTGGTCATGTAGCCACTGCGGCCTGTTTGCGACTGCAGCCGATCGAATGTTGGCCAGCATGCTCTCAAAATCCTCCATTACTGGTGCAGCAATTCCAGACTCAGCAGGCAGTGAAGATCCTGTCCGGCGCCGTCCCCTGAGCCATCTGAAGCTTGGAGGGTCGCCTCCCACCAAGGACCCATCCCTGCCCACCCTAGACTCCTCCAATGAGATAATACCTCTAATTCCCCTCCTATTGACCAAACTTTAAATGAACCCCTAACTGACCATACCTTCTCTGGACAAACCCCAACATGTAGGCCCTACGCTTATGCTGTGCCTGAGCTCCTGGCCTGTACTGTAATGTGAAGTGAACTGATATTGAAGTCACCTTCTTGCTATCAGCACTGTAAGGATGAATAGAAAATCCTAATATTTCCAGGAATCGGAGCCTGAAGATGATTATGTGAACAATCGGGGGAATATGATCACAGCCAGGGGCGGATCCGGGGGGGGCAACGGGGCAATTGCCCCTACGTATTTTCTGGCAGTGCCCCTCCCGAGACTAGACTCTGGATCCGCCCCTGATCACAGCACATCCCATCGCTGACACATCCTCCTTTATCTTGGGGGTGACCCATCTCGGGATCCTCCATTGACCCACACACTGCACTTCAATTCCAGATAGTTTCCCGCACACAGAGGACTTCTTCTACAGGAAAGTACACCGTATTTTATTGAGCAAGCAAATAGATTCCAACATACACTGCAAACCCTTCAATATATATGATTTATTGATCCCTAATGTTACAAATCTCCGATCCCTACTGACACCTCTCTGTGTATGCAGGGCCTGATATCAGTATGTGCCGAGCATTGATCACCATTATGATTGTATATTATTATATATTTTACTCAGTGTGTCATCATAATTGTATTTTCCTTCTTTATCCCTGTTCATATTTCTAGCTGAGTGGTCGGCAGTTCTCGGCAGGCGGTTGGCTGTCATTGGCCGGGACGGTCAGAGTCTGGCACGCGGTAGTAGGAGGTGAATACGCTGACACAGCATAGAGCGGTGACATCTGTCAATCATAGAGTGCCATTGTCTGTAGGTCACCTCTATACCACCGTCTGAGCGGAGCCCGGGACCCACATCACTAATCTATCTCCTGTTATTACAGAGCAACAAACAATGGGGAATAATACACAGGAGGGGGGGACTCTGCTCCTCCCTCCATAACTCTCCTCTCCTGAAATACTCTGCACTGCTGGAGGACTCTACTCCTTCCTCCATAACTCTCCTCTCCTGAAATACTCTGCACTGCTGGAGGACTCTGCTCCTTCCTCTATAACTCTCCTCTCCTGAAATACTCTGCACTGCTGGAGGACTCTGCTCCTTCCTCTATAACTCTCCTCTCCTGAAATACTCTGCACTGCTGGATGACTCCGCTCCTGCCTTTATAACTCTCCTCTCCTGAAATACTCTGCACTGCTGGATGACTCTGCTCCTTCCTCTATAACTCTCCTCTCCTGAAATACTCTGCACTGCTGGAGGACTCTGCTCCTTCCTCCATAACTCTCCTTTCCTGAAATACTCTGCTCTGCTGGGTGACTCTGCTCCTTCCTCCATAACTCTCCTCTCCTGAAATACTCTGCACTGCTGGAGGACTCTGCTCCTTCCTCCATAACTCTCCTTTCCTGAAATACTCTGCTCTGCTGGGTGACTCTGCTCCTTCCTCCATAAATCTCCTCTCCTGAAATACTCTGCACTGCTGGAGGACTCCGCTCCTTCCTCTATAACTCTCCTCTCCTGAAATACTCTGCACTGCTGGAGGACTCTGCTCCTTCCTCTATAACTCTCCTCTCCTGAAATACTCTGCACTGCTGGAGGACTCTGCTCCTTCCTCTATAACTCTCCTCTCCTGAAATACTCTGCACTGCTGGAGGACTCTGCTCCTTCCTCTATAACTCTCCTCTCCTGAAATACTCTGCACTGCTGGAGGACTCCGCTCCTGCCTCCATAACTCTCCTTTCCTGAAATACTCTGCTCTGCTGGGTGACTCTGCTCCTTCCTCCATAACTCTCCTCTCCTGAAATACTCTGCACTGCTGGAGGACTCTGCCCCTTCCTCTATAACTCTCCTCTCCTGAAATACTCTGCACTGCTGGAGGACTCCGCTCCTTCCTCTATAACTCTCCTCTCCTGAAATACTCTGCACTGCTGGAGGACTCTGCTCCTTCCTCTATAACTCTCCTCTCCTGAAATACTCTGCACTGCTGGAGGACTCTGCTCCTTCCTCTATAACTCTCCTCTCCTGAAATACTCTGCACTGCTGGAGGACTCTGCTCCTTCCTCTATAACTCTCCTCTCCTGAAATACTCTGCACTGCTGGAGGACTCTGCTCCTTCCTCCATAACTCTCCTTTCCTGAAATACTCTGCTCTGCTGGGTGACTCTGCTCCTTCCTCCATAACTCTCCTCTCCTGAAATACTCTGCACTGCTGGAGGACTCTGCCCCTTCCTCTATAACTCTCCTCTCCTGAAATACTCTGCACTGCTGGAGGACTCCGCTCCTTCCTCCATAACTCTCCTTTCCTGAAATACTCTGCTCTGCTGGGTGACTCTGCTCCTTCCTCCATAACTCTCCTCTCCTGAAATACTCTGCACTGCTGGAGGACTCTGCCCCTTCCTCTATAACTCTCCTCTCCTGAAATACTCTGCACTGCTGGAGGACTCTGCTCCTTCCACTATAACTCTCCTCTCCTGAAATACTCTGCACTGCTGGAGGACTCTGCTCCTTCCTCTATAACTCTCCTCTCCTGAAATACTCTGCACTGCTGGAGGACTCCGCTCCTTCCTCCATAACTCTCCTTTCCTGAAATACTCTGCTCTGCTGGGTGACTCTGCTCCTTCCTCTATAACTCTCCTCTCCTGAAATACTCTGCACTGCTGGAGGACTCCGCTCCTTCCTCTATAACTCTCCTCTCCTGAAATACTCTGCACTGCTGGAGGACTCCGCTCCTTCCTCTATAACTCTCCTCTCCTGAAATACTCTGCACTGCTGGAGGACTCTGCTCCTTCCTCTATAACTCTCCTCTCCTGAAATACTCTGCACTGCTGGAGGACTCTGCCCCTTCCTCTATAACTCTCCTCTCCTGAAATACTCTGCACTGCTGGAGGACTCCGCTCCTTCCTCTATAACTCTCCTCTCCTGAAATACTCTGCACTGCTGGAGGACTCTGCTCCTTCCTCTATAACTCTCCTCTCCTGAAATACTCTGCACTGCTGGAGGACTCCGCTCCTTCCTCTATAACTCTCCTCTCCTGAAATACTCTGCACTGCTGGAGGACTCTGCTCCTTCCTCCATAACTCTCCTCTCCTGAAATACTCTGCACTGCTGGATGACTCCGCTCCTGCCTTTATAACTCTCCTCTCCTGAAATACTCTGCACTGCTGGATGACTCTGCTCCTTCCTCTATAACTCTCCTCTCCTGAAATACTCTGCTCTGCTGGAGGACTCTGCTCCTTCCTCTATAACTCTCCTCTCCTGAAATACTCTGCACTGCTGGAGGACTCTGCTCCTTCCTCCATAACTCTCCTTTCCTGAAATACTCTGCTCTGCTGGGTGACTCTGCTCCTTCCTCCATAACTCTCCTCTCCTGAAATACTCTGTACTACTGGAGGACTCTGCTCCTTCCTCTATAACTCTTTTCTCCTGAAATACTCTGCACTGCTGGAGGACTCCGCTCCTTCCTCTATAACTCTCCTCTCCTGAAATACTCTGCTCTGCTGGGGGACTCTGCTCCTTCCTCTATAACTCTCCTCTCCTGAAATACTCTGTACTACTGGAGGACTCTGCTCCTTCCTCTATAACTCTTTTCTCCTGAAATACTCAGCACTACTGGAGGACTCTGCTCCTTCCTCTATAACTCTCCTCTCCTGAAATACTCTGCACTGCTGGAGGACTCTGCTCCTTCCTCCATAACTCTCCTTTCCTGAAATACTCTGCTCTGCTGGGTGACTCTGCTCCTTCCTCCATAACTCTCCTCTCCTGAAATACTCTGCACTGCTGGAGGACTCCGCTCCTTTCTCTATAACTCTCCTCTCCTGAAATACTCTGCACTGCTGGAGGACTCCGCTCCTTCCTCTATAACTCTCCTCTCCTGAAATACTCTGCACTGCTGGAGGACTCTGCTTCTTCCTCCATAACTCTCCTCTCCTGAAATACTCTGCACTGCTGGATGACTCTGCTCCTGCCTTTATAACTCTCCTCTCCTGAAATACTCTGCACTGCTGGAGGACTCCGCTCCTTTCTCTATAACTCTCCTCTCCTGAAATACTCTGCACTGCTGGAGGACTCCGCTCCTTTCTCTATAACTCTCCTCTCCTGAAATACTCTGCACTGCTGGAGGACTCTGCTTCTTCCTCCATAACTCTCCTCTCCTGAAATACTCTGCACTGCTGGATGACTCTGCTCCTGCCTTTATAACTCTCCTCTCCTGAAATACTCTGCACTGCTGGAGGACTCTGCTCCTTCCTCTATAACTCTCCTCTCCTGAAATACTCTGCACTGCTGGAGGACTCTGCTCCTTCCTCTATAATTCTCCTCTCCTGAAATACTCTGCACTGCTGGGGGACTCTGCTCCTTCCTCTATAACTCTCCTCTCCTGAAATACTCTGCTCTGCTGGAGGACTCTGCTCCTTCCTCCATAACTCTCCTCTCCTGAAATACTCTGCACTACTGGAGGACTCTGCTCCTTCCTCTATAACTCTCCTCTCCTGAAATACTCTGCTCTGCTGGAGGACTCTGCTCCTTTCTCTATAACTCTCCTCTCCTGAAATACTCTGCACTGCTGGAGGACTCTGCTTCTTCCTCCATAACTCTCCTCTCCTGAAATACTCTGTACTACTGGAGGACTCTGCTCCTTCCTCTATAACTCTCCTCTCCTGAAATACTCTGCACCGCTGGATGACTCTGCTCCTTCCTTTATAACTCTCCTCTCCTGAAATACTCTGCACTGCTGGAGGACTCTGCTCCTTCCTCTATAACTCTCCTCTCCTGAAATACTCTGCACCGCTGGAGGACTCTGCTCCTTCCTTTATAACTCTCCTCTCCTGAAATACTCTGCACCGCTGGAGGACTCTGCTCCTTCCTCTATAACTCTCCTCTCCTGAAATACTCTGCACTGCTGGAGGACTCTGCTCCTTCCTCCATAACTCTCCTCTCCTGAAATACTCTGCACTGCTGGAGGACTCTGCTCCTTCCTCTATAACTCTCCTCTCCTGAAATACTCTGCACTACTGGAGGACTCTGCTCCTTCCTCTATAACTCTCCTCTCCTAAAATACTCTGCACTGCTGGAGGACTCTGCTCCTTCCTCCATAACTCTCCTCTCCTGAAATACTCTGCACTACTGGAGGACTCTGCTCCTTCCTCTATAACTCTCCTCTCCTGAAATACTCTGCACTACTGGAGGACTCCGCTCCTTCCTTTATAACTCTCCTCTCCTGAAATACTCTGCACTGCTGGTGTGAAGGAATGTGATGTAGATAATAATAATCTGAAAATGTCTATTTTCTTATGTGCATACATATTTTTCTCCTTACTCGTTATATAAGTATACAGGTTTGCTCGGTTCCTATATTTTCTCAAGATGACGGGTACCCCCTACATCCCACACATCAGAAGAACGCGGAACTGAAGATAAAACCAAGGACAGCCAAACCTCGTTATGAAGATTCTCCATCTTCTTTTCTATCTTAACCAATGAGATGTACCTATTAGACTAACATAGAAATGACGTATTTGTGTGTATAAAACATTAGCACCGCCTTGAATAAATCAGAAGTGTAACAAGTAATTCTGCTGTGAGCGTGTCTGAGAGTCTTACTTTAATATGCATGCATATCCACACTTTCCAATTAGAGACAGCAGCAGATAACCTTGAGCTCGATTGAAGCTCCTAATCATTTCCTTAACAGCTGGTGCCGAAACCCGGGAGCTTCAGGCTACAGTCGAAGCCATACCGCGATAATAATTCAAGCGGCTAAACTGATAAGATAACAGAGGGGGTCTTTGCGCAGCCCTAACAGTACGGTAAGTTTTTTTATATTCTTACCTCTGTACGACTTTCTTATCTTTTGGTTGACCGCTGGATTCTGTCGGTATGCTGAGACTGTCCCAGAGGCAGGAATCATTACCTCGCCTGAGGCTGTTTTAACGAACCTGCCGATGTTTTTCTGCTGTCTGTATTTGTTTACTGTCTGCCATTCTTTGGGCTACGAAACTCAGCAGTCTAAAAGTGCTACATGTGTGTATGTGTGTTCTCATCTCCAGACGAGCTGTCGGCCTCTGAGATGAGATGTATCCTTGTAGCAGACGGTTATAGATGGGTAACTCAAGGTTTGTTGGACCTGTGAGGGTTCTCAGCTGATGTCTTTGCAGTCTGAGAGTGTTACAGAAGTCTCACCCCAAGACGAGCTGTCGGCCTCTGGGGGTAGAGGTGTAACAGACGACTATAAACGGGGTTAAAGGGGAGTTGTCTGCCCCTGTGGTTTATCTTAGCCTGCTGAAATTTTGCAGTTCGAAGAGTGGCAGGTGTAATGTCCTGTCCTGAGTGTATTTGTGGTTTATGTTGCTAAAGAAACAGGGAGAAAAATGCTGTGTGATAAAGAAAATTGGATAAAGGAAGTTAAGAAAGATGGCGATTGTACTATATGATGTATCACAGAGTTGATGATATGTGAACCACCGTGCTATGTTGGAACTTGAAACAAAAGGAGGGGAGGGACAGCACTGCCCTCCGCCTAACAACCACTCCCTTCTCACCGCCCAAGCACAACCCACTGTGACAACTCAGCCCGTGTAGTATGGGTCTATATTCATATATAACTTTAGTTATTGAATTACAAGAAACTTAGTAATAGTTTTAAGGTGATTACTTATGTATGCATGTATGTGTATATATGTGTATGTATGTATATATATGTATGTATATGTGTATGTGTATGTATATATATATATATATATATATATATATATATATATATATATATATATATATATATATATATATATATATATATATATATGTAAAATGTATGTTTCTGAGCTCACAGACGGTCATTCACAGATGGTCACATTGTCTCAGGCTAGGCTTTGTCAGTACTAGATAAAACCAGCTTTTTCGCGCCTTCCATCTAGCCTTTAAAAGGTCAGACAATAGAGCAGGCCGGTGAACTTTGTTGAGGACGTAAGTGGTCCTAGATCTTGAACAGGCTGTCGGCTTCCAGAACTATCTGAAAATTCAGAAGTTGAGGGGTTCCCTGGATTGAATGCTGAATTTATCCTGTATTGTAACATCTGTAATACATCTTTAATCGAAGGTAAGTAAATCTCTTTTATTACATTCTTTGTTTTGTGTGTTTTAATCATTGCATTTACTGACCACATATCTAAAAGGGTAAATATATAAATGAATCTATGAATAAATGTAACACAGAATTTAACCCCTTGTTACAGCCTGGCGGCCATCTTAGTGCACCCATGCCTTCACTTTCTACCCAGCCCAGTGCACTTCCTGCCGGCGGCCATCTTGGTACACCCAGTAGGCTCAAACACAGCCGATACCCAGTGCTTCCTGTTTTAAACCAGGATGGTTCATACCACACACCTGTCTTCCCCAATACGGAAGCATCACATTCACAGGCCGGATATGTTAATGATGAAGAAGCATCTGAGTGGGAAGACCAACAACAGGCAGCAAGCCCACCGGCTGATTTAACCCCCAATCCGGCTCCGGACTCACAGTTCCGAGAGGATCTCAAACAGATGCTGGCAACCGTAAGGAGTAGTGCCCCTTCCCAGCCCCCCGCCCCAACAACAGTCTCGGTTACCAGAAGGGGTACCAGCGATGTATGTCGCTTTTACTCCATCACAATCAGCGGCCTTAGTGACAAGTCTGCCTGACCCAGAGAAGCAGCCAATACCCTTCTACCGCAGGATAGTGCAGATACAAGAAACTTACTCAGCTGCCTGGAGAGACTTGATCAGCCTATGCCAAATCAAAGCAGGACATGTGTTTTGGCCAGTCATGCAGACGGCCTTCAATGATGCCTGCCTGACATGTGCCACTTCTTACACCTCAGGCGTGGAGTTCTGTGCACAACTCCACGACTGGGCAAAGGAGAAGTTGACGGATCAGATCACCACAATCCAAGAAATTACCCAAGATAAAGGGGAGTCTGAAGAAGTATCACGCTAGACTCATACAGGCCTTTGATGATCAGAACTTCTCCCACTATGAAAAGACACACACACACGTTTCCTGCGTGGGAATGGATGGGGTGCCCCGCTCCAGTCCACTTACTGAGCCACTCCAAGTGGGGACATTTCCTGATTTGCTTGCCAGATTCGTGGTGTCCTCTACATGTCTATTGAATCTACTAGGAGCTGAGGTGTTGTCCAGACTACAGGCCTCAATCATGTACATGCCTGAAGGGGGAATGAAGTTACATACTCCCCTATCTTTAGAAGACTTATCTGCTTTGTGTTCTCTGCCTCTCCTGATGACACTTCATGAAGCAAAAACTTCAAGTTCAATACTGCAGGAAGTATTTGACAGAATCCCTGCGTGCCTATGGTCCACAGGACCGTAAGACAACGGTCACTTAAAGGTGCCACCAGTTTCAGTCAAGCTAAAAGTGGGCGCATCATTGCCCCGGAAACCACAATAACCCCAAGAAGAGAACCACTAAAGGAGAACCAGGTACCTGCAGTGGATGCCTTTGACTGCAAAGTAGCTTACAGAGGTGGACCTTACAAACGTTTTCTTCAGTGTCCACCCTCACCCCTCCTGCTGGTACCTTTTTGCATTCATCCACGGAAAGAAACAGAAACATACATAAACAGTTGTGCCACAAGGGGCACAGAACTTTCCAAAGCCAGTTTGCAAAAGCTATGGCTATCATCCTTGACACATGACAAGTGGAACACCCGGAAGTAATTATCCTTCAATCTGTTGAAGTCACCTCAGAAAGCCTGTTGTGCTATCTTGCCAACCAGGGGTGCAAAGCCTCAAGGCCCAAATTGCAGTGGTGCTTAACATCTGTCATTTTCCTTGGACACTGTTTGTCCCATGGGACAAGACACCCCACTGAAGACAGGGTGCAATTAATCTCTGACATCCCACTGCCACAAGGCCAGAAATCCCTTTATGCCTTCCTTGGACTAATTTCCTAGTGCGGAGCATGGATTCCAGAAGCCTTCCTACTGTACTCTGCAATCAGACCCCTTCCAAATGTCTCCCGAAGAAATATCTAACTTTGAGGCCCTCATCAAGTGCGCCATCCCCGGCACTAGGGCTAGGGCTCCCAGACTACGACAAAACGCTCAAGCTTTTTGTATCCGAACATCTGGGACATGCTGCAGGTGTACTCACCCAATCACACGGCATCAGCCTACGCCCCATAGGATATTATTCCTGTCGGCTGGATGCGGTAGCAAGAGGAGGCCTATTGTGTCTGTGAGCTGGCTTTGCTGCACAAACCTTGCTTGAAAAAACTTTCGGACACTGCCTCGTTCTGCTTGCTCCCCATGACGTTGTTGCCATATTCAACCAAGATCCAGCCGAAACACTTGTCCACTACCAGACACTTGAGACTCCTGTGTTCCCTCCTACTGGACAGCATTACTTTATTAAGTTGTCAAACACTGAACCCTACCACCCTTCTTCCACTTCTCGAGGGGGGAAAGGGGGAGGAGTAGAGTCTTGACTTGTCACCCCATGACTGCATCGAACTAATACGGCTGGAAACCACGCATCTCCCCCCTGTGAATGAAATACCCCTGCAGAATTCAGACCTAACAATTTTTGTTTGCTGATGAACGTGGCAAATACCACACAGGACACGCGGTCACCACTGAAAGCACTGTTCTACAAGCTGAAGCCTTACCACCGGTGAAGTCTGCACAGGAGGCAGAGCTGTAAGCACTTACTACAGCATGTAAATGGGCAGAGGGAAAAAGAGCCAACATTCATATGGACTCAAGATATGCTTTCAGCATTGCCCATGATTATGGTGTTATCTAGGACAGAAGATTCCTGATGGCTGCAGGAACACCTGTGAAAACTTGATGGATGCCTTGCTTCTCCTAACCCAAGTGATTATTCTGAGTAAAAGCACACGACAATCTGAACTCAAAGGAAGCTCAAGGCAATCATCTAGCCAATTCAGCTGCCAAACAGATAGCTGGTGGTCCACAGGAAGTGGACAGCAGGGTGGTAGAAGAAGACCACCCCGTGCTTACCTTGCAGACTCTCCAAGTGGACAGAGTTTATCCAAAAGAACTACAGGAAACAGCAAGTCCGGATAAGAAGGAAAGCTGGAAATGGAGAGGAGCAACTCTCAGAAATGGACTATTCGATTGCAACAAGAAGCCTTGTCTACCCAGGAGTATGTACCCAGCCGTGGTGCAATGGGCACATGGAGCTGCCCACTTGACAAAGACTTTTAAGAACTCTCTTATCAACAAGTGTTGCACCAAGAGTTACTCCACTGACCGACAACTTCTGCAGATAATGCATTATCAGCACCAAATGTAACCCAGGACGCATAGAAAAAACACAGAAGAAGCACCTGGCAAAAGCCCTATACCCCATTCCAGAGGATGCAAATTGATCATTCTCAAGTGCCAAGAAGTGGCAGATTCGAAAATGCCCAAGTGGAAGTGGTCATGACTGCCAGGACCACAGCTAAGAAACTACTGAGTGAGATAGTATGTAGATTTGGGGTCCCAGAGGTATATTGAGAGATCAGGGACCAGCCTTAACAGCAACCCTTACAAAAGAGATTTGGGCAGCACTGGGGGTTTAGTTGGCACTACACATCCCATACCACCCTCAAAGTAGCGGGAAGGTAGAAAGGATGAATGGGACACAAAAAAAAAAAAAACAGGATGTTAAAGATGGCCCAAGAGACTAACATGAGTTGGCCAGACAGTTAGCCCATTGCCCTGTTCAGTGTCAGACACACCCCCAGGGGAAACATGCCCTATCCCCTTATGAAATTTTGTTTGGTTCAGCTCCCAGACTTGATTGTTACTTTCCACAACAGTTACAGTTGCAGTCTGATGTGTTGACTAATTATGTAACCACATTATCACGAGAATTAACCTGAATGCATGTCCAGGTGTTTTCTTCCATTCCAGATCCTGAATTAGATACGGGAACACACCAACTACTGTCTGGAGATCCTTGAGCCAAGTTATGATGGTCCATTCCAAGTTTTGCTGACCACAGCCACCTCAGTCAAGTTGGCCAGGAAGAACACCTAAATGCATGCTTATCACTGCAGGAGAGCGTGTTTTCGGGTGCTGCATATCCTTTTTCTGTTTGATCTGGGGGGGAGGGGCCCAGGAGGTGGCCATCACAAAAATGATAATATAATTAAGTTTTGGTATAACTCTTCAGGTACACATGTGACCACCTTTACTTTAGATTACTGTGACATAGTACCTTGTCCGTTTGACCCTTCATGGCAATGCCATTGGTACAGTGACATCCCTGACGGTAAGGATATATATGTATGCCACACAGACAGTTACTGGGGACTGAGTTGTGGTTCCAGTGGGGGCCAGTGGGTTGGAACACAGGGCCAGACTGGGTGACCCCAGAGTGCATTAGACAAGAAAGATGAAAATAGAAAGCCCCTGATAAGCAGAATGACTTTGCAGAAGACAGGTATTAAACCGGGTCCAGTCCCTTGGTGATGCGTATTGAATCTGTGGAAATTTGAAAATCTGGACCAGTGAATGTGCTTTTGCAAAGGTCATTATGCCCCCCATATCCTAACTGAAG
Organism: Lithobates septentrionalis; assembly: GCA_037952835.1. Classification (NCBI taxonomy): domain Eukaryota; kingdom Metazoa; phylum Chordata; class Amphibia; order Anura; family Ranidae; genus Lithobates; species Lithobates septentrionalis. The sequence goes on from JBBDGP010001687.1 coordinate 130,657, forward strand.
ATACCCCCGATACATACACTGACCCAGCACACAGTCAGAGGAGGAAGCGAGCAGTTCTCTCCGGAAGCTTTGACCCTCCTGTGTACATAGATGACATAGGGGTTCCAAGGGGGGTCCCTGATGAATTTAAGCCAGGGACCAGGTAAAAGATGGTTTTGAGTCTTTGATCCCCATAACAACTGTCAACAAGAATGTAGATTGGATTAACTACATATACTATAACCAGCAGAGATTCGTAAATTATACTAAAGACGCCCTCCAGGGAATTGCTGACCAGTTATCCCTCACTTCCTACATGACATTCCAGAACTGGATGGCCTTAGACATGGTGTTAGCTGAGAAAGGAGGTATTTGTAAAATCATAGGAAAAAATGGGAACCTGTTGCACCTACATTCCTGATAATACTGGCCCAAATGGTAAGGTTACTCTAGCTATAAAGAAATTAGAAGATCTGTCATTGGAGTTGAAGAAGAACTCAGGTATCACAGACCCATGGGATCAATACTTTATCTGGATGAGTGGGTGGCAGAAGGTGCTCGCCCAGATAGGGGTAACGGTATTAATAATCCTGGTTCTTTTAGCCCTGATTGTATGCTGTATTCTACCTTTCGTAAAAAGTTAATGAGCAAGGCTGTAGACAACAGCACACCTACATTTCTCCACCAAGAAGAAGAGGACCTCCTTATGATGGAAGATGACAAACCCTTCACTCCTCTACAGTCACTCCCTGTCCATAACCTCACAATCCTATAGGGTTATAGGGATAGATAGCGTCTGACTGCACCTCTCCAGCTGTATCGAGGAGGGAAGTGAACAAGTTGCTGCCCAATTCTATATACAGCCTAAAAGAGTTACTGAGGAGAAGGGCCAGGCCAAAGTGGGACCTTTAGTATTAGGGACAGAAAAGAGAAAATAGCCATTTTAGGGGGGATTGTGAAGGAATGTGATGTAGATAATAATAATCTGAAAATGTCTATTTTCTTATGTGCATACATATTTTTCTCCTTACTCGTTATATAAGTATACAGGTTTGCTCTGTTCCTATATTTTCTCAAGATGGCGGGTACCCCCTACATCCCACACATCAGAAGAACGCGGAACTGAAGATAAAACCAAGGACAGCCAAACCTCGTTATGAAGATTCTCCATCTTCTTTTCTATCTTAACCAATGAGATGTACCTATTAGACTAACATAGCAATGACGTATTTTTGTGTATAAAACATTAGCACCGCCTTGAATAAATTAGAAGTTTAACAAGTAATTCTGCTGTGAGCGTGTCTCAGAGAGTCTTACTTTAATATGCATGCATATCCACACTTTCCAATTAGAGACAGCAGCAGATAACCTTGAGCTCGATTGAAGCTCTTAATCATATCCTTAACACTGGAGGACTCTGCTCCTTCCTTTATAACTCTCCTCTCCTGAAATACTCTGCACCGCTGGAGGACTCTGCTCCTTCCTCTATAACTCTCCTCTCCTGAAATACTCTGCTGGAGGACTCTGCTCCTTCCTCTATAACTCTCCTCTCCTGAAATACTCTGCTGGAGGACTCTGCTCCTTCCTCTATAACTCTCCTCTCCTGAAATACTCTGCTGGAGGACTCTGCTCCTTCCTCTATAACTCTCCTCTCCTGAAATACTCTGCTCTGCTGGAAGACTCTGCTCCTTTCTTTATAACTCTCCTCTCCTGAAATACTCTGCACCGCTGGAGGACTCTGCTCCTTCCTCTATAACTTTCTTCTCCTGAAATACTCTGCACTGCTGAGTCCACCAGTCACCTGCCCCACACTTACCCCCATCTAACAGCACTTCCTCCTGGCAGCGGGCGGCTTCTCCTCCTCCTGGTTTTTAACTAGCAATTACTTGGTGTGGGGGGAGGGGGAGGGGGGACAAGGCCATCAGAAGAGGGGGAGTGTGCAGAGTGAAATTTAAAGGATTAAAGATTGTAGCACCCTCTAGTGTGCTGGATAGGATGTACATAGTTATTGTAGGAAAATGGGGCTTGACTGAGAGAGTCAGGCTTGGGTTGAATCTGGGTCAGGGATGAGTGACTCGGGCAGGATGGATGACTCAGCAGGCAGCATCTCTGGTGACTCCTCCCTGCTTTCTGGAACCTTGGAGAAGCTTCTAGATGCAGAAGGGTGGAGTCTAGGAGGAGCTGCTTGGAGCATTGATGAGATACCCAGCTAGAGTTGCCACCTCATCCCTTCAAACCCGAACACATTTTAATTACACAGGTCCTGTGGCTGATTGAGGTGGTAATCAAACTCACTTGTTGCCTTATCTGCATTTAATCAGCCTTGTTGCCTTATCTGCATTTAATCAGCCTCAGAACCCGTGTAATTCATATGTGTTCGGGTTTAAAGGGATGAGGTGGCAACCCTATTCCCAGCCAATCCCCAGCAAAGTGGGCTGGCAGGGGGCAGTCACCTCATAAATACTTCTGGGTCCTGCCAGCAGGGGCAGTCAGGTGGAAGATGGAGATGGAGTGCTGAGGAGGCTGTTGGAGGCCCTCGCAGGGCTCAATCGGCTCAGGGGTCCCTGCCTGTAATGAGCTCGGGGGTCCCTGCCTGTAATGGGCTCGGGGGTCCCTGCCTGTAATGGGCTCGGAGGTCCCTGCCTGTAATGGGCTCGGAGGTCCCTGCCTTTAATGGGCTCGGAGGTCCCTGCCTGTAATGGGCTCGGAGGTCCCTGCCTGTAATGGGCTCGGAGGTCCCTGCCTGTAATGGGCTCGGAGGTCCCTGCCTGTAATGGGCTCGGGGGTCCCTGCCTATAATGGGCTCGGAGGTCCCTGCCTGTAATGGGCTAGTGCTGTGTCAGATTAACTATCAGTGTGCCAGTTGGAGTTCTGTAAGCAAGCTAGAAGAGAGGAGTGTATACAGACTGTATATAGGAAAGTTGTCCCTGAAGATGATTAAAGTCAAGGGATTCTCTTATAATACCCCCTACACCCCATCCAAGTTCAATACACTCAATTAATAAAACAAACAAAAAACAACGTATTGGACAATTTTCTAACTCTGGGAGACTGTGAGAATTCAGTGTGTCTGGCTGTGCAGGGTGGGGGGTCCCATTCTACTTGCATGTCCTTAGGGGGGTGCACTACATAGATCCTAACAAGAGCCTCAAGGTCTAATCAATCAGTCTTCGTTTTTAGAAGGTGTCATCTGCTTTGCTACCACTAGATGGTGGTGGTGCTTTCATTTTCCAGCATTTAACCAACTTCCTCTATGGAGCTTTTTTTTTTCATTTTCTGCACACCCTAAAATTTTTATTTTATTTCGAAATCTGATTTTGTCTTGAAAACACAGAGGCTCTGTGGTTATAAAAGGATGGCAGATGCATTTTTTTTTTTTTTTTTTATGGGGGACAAGTGTGCATTTTTTTTTTTTTTTTTTTATTAATATTTTTATTTATTTTAATATTTACACTATATCCCCAAAAGTATTGGGACGCCTGCCTTTACACACACATGAACTTTAATGGCATCCCAGTCTTAGTCCGTAGGGTTCAATATTGAGTTGGCCCACCCTTTGCAGCTATAACAGCTTCAACTCTTCTGCGAAGGCCGTCCACAAGGTTTAGGAGTGTCTATGGGAATGTTTGACCATTCTTCCAGAAGAACATTTGTGAGGTCAGGCACTGATGTTGGACGAGAAGGCCTGACTCGCAGTCTCCCCTCAAAGGTGTTATATCAGGTTGAGGTCAGGACTCTGTGCAGGCCAGTCAAGTTCCTCCACCCCAAACTCGCTCAACCATGTCTTTATGGACCTTGCTTTGTGCACTGGTCCAAATCATTTGGTCCTTCCTCTGACTCTCCTCTCCTGAAATACTCTGCACTACTGGAGGACTCTGCTCCTTCCCCTATAACTCTCCTCTCCTGAAATACTCTGCACTGCTGGAGGACTCTGCTCCTTCCTCTATAACTCTCCTCTCCTGAAATACTCTGCACTGCTGGAGGACTCCGCTCCTTTCTCTATAACTCTCCTCTCCTGAAATACTCTGCACTGCTGGAGGACTCCGCTCCTTTCTCTATAACTCTCCTCTCCTGAAATACTCTGCACTGCTGGAGGACTCTGCTCCTTCCTCTATAACTCTCCTCTCCTGAAATACTCTGCACTGCTGGAGGCCTCTGCTCCTTCCTCTATAACTCTCCTCTCCTGAAATACTCTGCTCTGCTGGAGGACTCTGCTCCTTCCTCTATAACTCTCCTCTCCTGAAATACTCTGCACTGCTGGAGGACTCTGCCCCTTCCTCTATAACTCTCCTCTCCTGAAATACTCTGCACTGCTGGAGGACTCTGCTCCTTCCTCCATAACTCTCCTCTCCTGAAATACTCTGCACTGCTGGAGGACTCTGCTCCTTCCTCTATAACTCTCCTCTCCTGAAATACTCTGCACTGCTGGAGGACTCTGCTCCTTCCTCTATAACTCTCCTCTCCTGAAATACTCTGCACTGCTGGAGGACTCTGCTCCTTCCTTTATAACTCTCATCTCCTGAAATACTCTGCACCGCTGGAGGACTCTGCTCCTTCCTCTATAACTCTCATCTCCTGAAATACTCTGCTCTGCTGGAGGACTCTGCTCCTTCCTCTATAACTCTCCTCTCCTGAAATACTCTGCACTGCTGGAGGACTCTGCTCCTTCCTCCATAACTCTCCTCTCCTGAAATACTCTGCACTGCTGGAGGCCTCTGCTCCTTCCTCTATAACTCTCCTCTCCTGAAATACTCTGCACTGCTGGAGGACTCTGCTCCTTCCTTTATAACTCTCATCTCCTGAAATACTCTGCACCGCTGGAGGACTCTGCTCCTTCCTTTATAACTCTCTTCTCCTGAAATACTCTGCACTGCTGGAGGACTCTGCTCCTTCCTCTATAACTCTCATCTCCTGAAATACTCTGCACCGCTGGAGGACTCTGCTCCTTCCTCTATAACTCTCATCTCCTGAAATACTCTGCTCTGCTGGAGGACTCTGCTCCTTCCTCTATAACTCTCATCTCCTGAAATACTCTGCACTGCTGGAGGACTCTGCTCCTTCCTCTATAACTCTCATCTCCTGAAATACTCTGCACTGCTGGAGGACTCTGCTCCTTCCTCTATAACTCTCCTCTCCTGAAATACTCTGCTCTGCTGGAGGACTCTGCTCCTTCCTTTATAACTCTCCTCTCCTGAAATACTCTGCACTGCTGAGTCCACTAGTCACCAGCCCCACACTTACCCCCCATCTAGGTCACGGGCAGCACTTCCTCCTGACAGCGGTCGGCTTCTCCTCCTCCTGGTTTTTAACTAGCAATTACTTGGTGTGGGGGCAGGGGGGGGGGGGGGGGGACAAGGCCATCAGAAGAGGGGGAGTGTGCAAAGTGAAATTTAAAGGATTAAAGATTGTAGCACCCTCTAGTGTGTTGGATAGGATGTACATAGTTATTGTAGGAAAATGGGGCTTGGCTGAGAGAGTCAGGCTTGGGTTGAATCTGGGTCAGGGATGAGTGACTCGGGGAGGATGGATGACTCAGCAGGCAGCATCTCTGGTGACTCCTCCCTGCTTTCTGGAACCTTGGAGAAGCTTCTAGATGCAGAAGGGTGGAGTCTAGGAGGAGCTGCTTGGAGTATTGATGAGATACCCAGCTAGAGTTGCCACCTCATCCCTTTAAACCCGAACACATATTAAATACACAGGTTCTGTGGCTGATTGAGGTGGTAATCAAACTCACTTGTTGCCTTATCTGCATTTAATCAGCCTCAGAACCCGTGTAATTCATATGTGTTCGGGTTTAAAGGGATGAGGTGGCAACAATATCCCCAGCCAACCCCCAGGAAAGTGGGCTGGCAGGGGGCAGTCACCTCATAAATACTTCTGGGTCCTGCCAGCAGGGGCAGTCAGGTGGAAGATGAAGATGTATTGTTGAGGAGGTTGTTGGAGGCCCTCTCAGGTTGCCCCTTACTCTGGGTGGGTGGGGAGGGTTGGGGGGGTGACCTCGGGCCTGGGGCTTGGGTCTGGAGGGACCCTATACAACACAAGGAGGAATCCTTCCTGGAGACACGGGAGCAAGGAGAGGACAGCGGGCGAGAGTCAGCATGTCCAGGAGGTCTCCTGAGAAGTCGGTTGGGTGCCCTGGGGAGTGAGCTGTCTGGGAGGACTGTGGAGAGAGAGTGTGGTGGTCTGGGAGGACTGTAGAGAAGTTAGCCAGGAGGGGCTATCGAAAGGGGCAGCTGCGGCCAGGCGGGCTGGCAGTGCCTGATGAGGTGGTGGTGGGATCAGTAGCCACAGAGATGTATGCTGGACACTGGACTTTTTGGACTCAACCAAAGGGGCCCAGGGGCCCTGCCTGAAATGGGCTCAGGGTCCCTGCCTCTAATGGGCTCAAGGTCCCTGGCTGTAATGGGCTTGGGGTCCCTGCCTCTAATGGGCTTGCGATCCCTGCCTCTAATGGGCTCAGGGTTCCTGGCTATAATAAGCTTGGGATCCCTGCCTGCAATGGGCTCAGGGTCCCTGCCTGTAATGGGCTCAGGGTCCCTGCCTGTAATGGGCTTAGGGTCCCTGGCTGTAATGGGCTTGGGATCCCTGCCTGTAATGGGCTCAGGGTCCCTGCCTGTAATGGGCTTGGGGTCTCTGCCTGTAATGGGCTCGGGGGTCCCTGCCTGTAATGGGCTCAGGGGTCCCTGCCTGTAATGGGCTTAGGGTCCCTGGCTGTAATGGGCTCGGAGGTCCCTGCCTGTAATGAGCTCAGGGTCCCTGCCTGTAATGGGCTTGGGGTCTCTGCCTGTAATGGGCTCGGAGGTCCCTGCCTGTAATGGGCTCGAAGGTCCCTGCCTGTAATGGGCTCGGAGGTCCCTGCCTGTAATGGGCTTGGCGTCTCTGCCTGTAATGGGCTCGGAGGTCCCTGCCTGTAATGGGCTCGGAGGTCCCTGCCTGTAATGGGCTCGGAGGTCCCTGCCTGTAATGGGCTTGGCGTCTCTGCCTGTAATGGGCTTGGGGTCCCTGCCTGTAATGGGCTAGTGCTGTGTCAGATTAACTATCAGTGTGCCAGTTGGAGTTCTGCAAGCAAGCTAGAAGAGAGGAGTGTATACAGACTGTATATAGGAAAGTTGTCCCTGAAGATGATTAAAGTCAAGGGGTTCTCTTATAATACCCCCTACACCCCATCCAAGTTCAATACACTCAATTAATAAAACAAACACAAAACAACGTATTGGACAATTTTCTAACTCTGGGAGACTGTGAGAATTCAGTGTGCCTGGCTGTGCAGGGTGGGGGGTCCCATTCTACTTGCATGTCCTTAGGGGGGTGCACTACATAGATCCTAACAAGAGCCTCAAGGTCTAATCAATCAGTCTTCATGTTTAGAAGGTGTGATTTGCTTTGCTACCACTAGATGGGGGTGGTGCTTTCATTTTCCAGCATTAACCAACTTCCTCTCTGGAGCTTTTTTTTTTCATTTTCTGCACACCCTAAAATTTTTATTTTATTTCGAAATCTGATTTTGTCTTGAAAACACAGAGGCTCTGTGGTTATAAAAGGATGGCAGATGCATTTTTTTTTTTTATGGGTGACAAGTGTGCATTTCATTTTTTTTTTAATTATTCATTGTATTTATTTTAATATTTACACGATATTACCAAAAGTATTGGGACGCCTGCCTATACACACACATGGATTTTAATGGCATCCCATTCTTAGTCCGTAGTGTTCAATATTGAGTTGCCCCACCCTTTGCAGCTATAACAGCTTCAACTCTTCTGGGAAGGCTGTCCACAAGGTTTAGGAGTGTGTCTATGGGAATGTTTGACCATTCTTCCAGAAGAGCATTTGTGAGGTCAGGTACTGATGTTGGATGAGAAGGCCTGGCTCGCAGTCTCCCCTCAAAAGGTGTTCTATCAGGTTGAGGTCAGGACTCTGTGCAGGCCGGTCAAGTTCCTCCACCCCAAACTCGCTCATCCATGTCTTTATGGACCTTGCTTTGTGCACTGGTCCAAATCATTTGGTGGAGGGGGGATTATGGTGTGGGGTTGTTTTTCAGGGGTTGGGCTTGGACCCTTAGTTCCAGTGAGAGGAACTCTTGAGGCGTCAGCATACCAAGACATTTTGTACAATTTCATCCTCCCAACTTTGTGGGAACAGTTTGGGGATGGCCCCTTCCTGTTCCAACTGCACACCAGTGCACAAAGCAAGGTCCATAAAGACATGAATGAGCGAGTTTGGGGTGGAGGAACTTGACTGGCCTGCACAGAGTCCTGACCTCATCCTGATAGAACACCTTTGGGATGAATTAGAGCAGAGACTGTGAGCCAGGCCTTCTCATCCAACATCAGTGCCCTGAACTCACAAATGCTCTTCTGGAAGAATGGTCAAACATTCCCATAGACACACTCCTAAACCTTGTGGACGGCCTTCGCAGAAGAGTTGAAGCTGTTATAGCTGCAAAGGGTGGGCCAACTCAATATTGAACCCTACGGACTGAGACTGGGATGCCATTACAGTTCATGTGTGTGTAAAGGCAGGTGTCCCAATACTTTTGGTGATATAGTGTATATATATATATATATATATATATACTGTATATTTTGTTCTTTTCTCATCATGTTCTAGTCTCAGGGCTGTATTTCATATTTCCTAGTGAATTACCACCTAGCTCCTGTATCACCCTCCAGGTTAGGCTGCTGGGTCAGGTAAGGCACATTTAGTTGTTTGTCTCTCCTGTAATTAGTTGAGCTTTGTGTGATTGCTTTGGGCTTCTCTGGGTTCTACAGGCTTCAGATTTGATTGCTTCCCCCTGGGTTCTGGAGTTTTCCAGAATCTAGTGGGTTGGAGAGTGAAACAGGCAGCCTGAATATTTGTGCAGGTCCAGCCAATCGCTGGGGAGGTGTGCCCAGATGGTGGTTGGAGGATCCATAAATACTCTGGAACCACAGAGAGGGGATATTTTCCCTGCAGGAGAGGTTCCCAGCCAGAAGGGCTGCTAACCCTTCCTGGCCATCTTTCTGAAGGTCCAACCTGTTTATAAGGTTTCCAGTCGTGCTCTAAAGGGGGGGGGGGGGGTTATTCAGCCACAAGCCCTTTAGGAGACAAAGAGAGGTGCTGCCCTGGAGGCTTCACAGAGGAGTCTACCTGCTGCCGTCTGATGGAGACATTCCAAGCCTTGGTGGACACTGTGAGTACAGATCTAAGGAAGAAAGATCTCAGTGACTGTTGCTGCAGTTAACCCCTGCTGCATAGAATATAAGGTTTGCATGGCCTGGGACATTGCTACAGGAGCCCCAGCAGTGGCAGTGCATCCATAAGGGCGCAAGGGCGCAGCACCCTTGGGCTCTAATAGGCGTCAAAAAGGGTGACCTGCGAGCAACATACTGGGCGCTCGCAGGTCACTCAGCTGTGTTAGAGAAGCGAATGGTTGGCCTATCAGACGTCCAATCATAGCAGAGGACGGGAGAAGACATCGAGGAGCTGTCCCACTGAGACAGGGTACGTGCAGACAGCGGGCGGGGGGCACACTGGCAGCATTTGATATGACACAGTGGCTGCGTTTGATGGGGCACAGTGGCAGCATTTGATGGCACAGTAGGAGCATTTGATATGGCAGAGTGGCTGCGTTTCATGGGCAGAGTGGCTGCATTTTATGGGCACAGTCGCTGCAATTTATGGGCACATCGGCAGCAATTGATGGGCACAGTGGCTATCCTTGATGGGCACAGTGGCTGCGTTTGATGGGCACAGTGGCTGCAATTGATGACACAGTGGTGGAAATTGATGGGCACAGTGGCTGCGGTTGATGGGCACAGTGGTTGCGTTTGATGGGCACAGTGGCTGCAATTGATGACACAGTGGTGGAAATTGATGGGCACAGTGGCTGCGGTTGATGGGCACAGTGGTTGCGTTTGATGGGCACAGTGGCTGCAATTGATGACACAGTGGTGGAAATTGATGGGCACAGTGGCTGCGGTTGATGGGCACAGTGGTTGCGTTTGATGGGCACAGTGGCTGCAATTGATGGCACAGTGGTGGAAATTGATGGGCACAGTGGCTGCGGTTGATGGGCACAGTGGCTGTGTTTGATGGGCACAGTGGCTGCAATTGATGGGCACAGTGGCTGCAGGTGATGGGCACAGTGGCTGCAATTGATGGCACAGTGGCTGCGTTTGATGGGCACAGTGGGGGCAATTGATTTTCCAGCACTGCCTTAATCCTCTTGGGCATGGAGGTCACCAGAGCTTCACAGGCTGCCACTGGAGTCCTCTTCCCCTCCCCCATGACGACATCATGGAGCTGGTGGATGTTAGAGACCTTGTACTCCTCCACCTTCCATTTGAGGATGCCCCACAGATGATCAATAGGGTTTAGGTCTGGAGACATGCTTGGCCAGTCCATCACCTTTACCCTCAGCTTCTTTGGCAAGGCAGTGGTCATCTTGGAGGAGTGTTTGGGGTCGTTATCATGTTAGAATATTGCCCTGTGGTCCAGTCTCTGAAGGGAGGGGATCATGCTCTGCTTCAGTATGTCACAGTACATGTTGGCATTCATGGTTCCCTCAATGATCTGTAGCCCCCCAGTGCCGGCAGCACTCATGCAGCCCCAGATCATGACACTCCCACCACCATGCTTGACTGTAGGCAAGACACACTTGTCTTTGTCCTCCTCACCTGGTTGCCACCACACACGCTTGTCACCATCTGAACCAAATAAGTTTATCTTGGTCTCATCAGACCACAGGACATGGTTCCAGTAATCCATGTCCTTAGTCTGCTTGTCTTCAGCAAACTGTTTGTGGGCTTTCTTGTGCATCATCTTTAGAAGAGTCTTCCTTCTGGGATGACAGCCATGCAGACCAATTTGATGCAGTGTGCGGCATATGGTCTGAGCACTGACAGGCTGACCCCCCACCCCTACAACCTCTGCAGCAATGCTGGCAGCACTCATACGTCTATTTCCCAAAGACAACCTCTGGATATGACGCTGAGCACGTGACCTCAACTTCTTTGGTGGACCATGGCGAGGCCTGTTCTGAGTGGAACCTGTCCTGTTATATCGCTGTATGGTCTTGACCACCGTGCTGCAGCTCAGTTTCAGGGTCTTGGCACTTTTCTTATAGCCTAGGCCATCTTTATGTAGAGCAACAATTCTTTTTTTCGGATCCTCTGAGAGTTCTTTGCCATGAGGTGCCATGTTAAACTTCCAGTGACCAGTATGAGAGAGTGAGAGTGATAACACCAAATTTAACACACCTGCTCTCCATTCACACCTGAGACCTTGTAACACATGTCACATGACACCGGCGAGGGAAAATGGCTAATTGGGACAAATTTGGACATTTTCACTTAGGGGTGTATAAACAAGTAAAAAAGGCGCAATACATAAGTACCTCAACCAATTGTTCCTCATAGTCCAAGAACAAGATATATGTATAAAGACAGATATATATACATATATACCATAAGTCGGTCAGGGCTGCCACCAAAAGGACTGGAAGCCAGGTCCAGTGTGCTGACAGAAAAAAACAAGGAGAAAGGGGCGCCACTGAGTATGTATCAATAACACTTTAATAGTAACAAGCAATATACACTCACATGTAGGACTGAAAAGTAGAGTTCAGGTACATCTCCGGGTGAAGGAGAGAGAGGAGGGCTACAAGTAGCAGCAAGTCCGTATGCTGACATCACATCATGTCCATCAGGGATGAGTGGTAGCAGGCTCTCTATGTAGTCCAAAAAGACACATGCGGTCGGAGCCAGAACGAGGCTTGGATAGCAAGCACAGAGTGGGCGCCGGGCATGCCCACCCCTTTACAGACTATATAATGTCTCTACCCAGCACCTATCCCCTATGCTTGAGAAAGGAGTGCCGCTATTCTCACTATCTATAGCGAGCCGACTCGGAAACGCGTCGCACAGTAGTGACGTCACCGCCCGGCGCCCACTCTGTGCTTGCTCTCCAAGCCTTGTTCTGGCTCCGACCGCACGGCCGTGTTACTTTCCATCACGGAAGCCGTACGAGGCTACGGTGAACCCGCAGCACAGCTGATGACTGGCTTTGGCTCAGGCGTCCTCCCTCACCTCATCCCCGGAACCCACACCATCTCCTGACGGCCTCCTGTGTGATACTACTTGTAGCCCTCCTCTCTCTCCTTCACCCGGAGATGTACCTGAACTCTACTTTTCAGTCCTACATGTGAGTGGATATTGCTTGTTACTATTAAAGTGTTATTGATACATACTCAGTGGCGCCCCTTTCTCCTTGTTTTTTTCACTTAGTGGTGTACTCACTTTTGTTGCCAGCGGTTTAAACATTAATGGTTTGCCAGTGTTTGTCACTGTTAAAGGAGCAGCAACCTAGTTTTACACATTTTTGTTTTCATGGTGCTTTACACATTTTAGTTTTTTATGGTGTTTTACACATTTTTGTTTTTTATGGTGTTTTACACATTTTTGTTTTGTTTTACACATTTTTGTTTTTATGGGGGGTTTTTTACGCATTTTTTGTTTTCATGGAGTTTTACACATTTTTTGTTTTGTTTTACACATTTTTGTTTTTATGGTGTTTTACACATTTTTGTTTTTATGGGGTTTTTTTTACGCATTTTTTGTGTTTATGGTGTTTTACACATTTTAGTTTTTATGGGGTTTTACAAATTTTTTGTTTTTTATGGTGTTTTACACATTTTTGTTATGTTTTACACATTTTTGTTTTTATGGTGTTTTACACATTTTTGTTTTTATTGGGTTTTTTTTTACACATTTTTTGTTTTTATGGTGTTTTACGCATTTTTTGTTTTTATGGTGTTTTACGCATTTTTTGTTTTTATGGTGTTTTACACATTTTTGTTTTATGGTGTTAGGAGTTGGCGCCCCTCGTAATTCATTATATAGTCATGTAACTGTGTTCTTCCTTTTATAGATAGAATATGGTGTTACTCCGTAATGTCAAACCTATAAAACCTTAACTCAACTCAAGAACCAACTGTTGATACATTGTGAGCTTTTCCGTAAAATGCTTTGGATATAATACAGACAATGTTTATACTGAAAAATCACTCAAAGAAAACACAAGAGGACTAAAAAGTGTTATTTTTAATCATATTCATGTATTACATCAAACAGTGACTACACATCCCCCTATCCCCCCGTGTCTCTCTCAGTTTCTCCTCGTTGGGTGGTGGACCTCCACTGAGAAGGTTGGTTTCTTTGCTCCATAAGTAACGCTCTGGGTTCACATTTACAATGCCCATTGGCTAAGGCTAGTATTAGGGGGCAGGGTACCTGACATTCTGCCCTGGCATTGTCACGGTGGTGGTCTGGGCTGTTACAATGTAAGCCGGCTGCTTGCGTCTCTTGATCTCTCGAGCCATCTGGCACCAGGTGCAGCACAAACAAAAATACAATATAAGGCAGTCTTCACACATCGATCCCTGGGGGGAGATAAAGGGCATAGAGGGGGGAAAGAGAGAGAGAGAAGTGGGGGGATAAGAGAGAGGGGGGTGAGAGGGGGGAAGAGAGAGAGAGAGAGAGAGAGAAGAGGGGGGGAAATGAGAGAGAGAGAGAGAAGAGGGGGGAAATGAGAGAGAGAGAGAGAGAAGAGGGGGGAAATGAGAGAGAGAAGAGGGGGGAAATGAGAGAAAGAAGAGGGGGAAATGAGAGAAAGAAGAGGGGGAAATGAGAGAGAAGAGGGGGAAATGAGAGAGAAGAGGGGGCAATAAGAGAGAGAAGAGGGGGGCAAAGAGAAAGAGAAGAGGGGGGCAATGAGAAAGAGAAGAGGGGGGAAATGAGAAAGAGAAGAGGGGGGAAATGAGAGAGAGAAGAGGGGGGAAATGAGAGAGAAGAGAGGGGAAATTAGAGAGAGAAGAGGGGGAAATGAGAGAAAGGGGGGGGATAAGAGAGAGAAGAGGGGGGAAATGAGAGAGAGAGAAGAGGGGCGGAATTGAGAGGGGAGAGGGGGAGAGATGAGATTGAGTAGAGGAGGTAAAAGGATAGGAGAAAGAGTATGCAGGAAGAGAGAAGAGGGGTAGAGAAAGTAGATAACGGGGGGAGGAGAGAGAGACATGGGGATTAAAGAAAAAAAAGAAGAGAGAGTGAGAGGAAGAGAGAAAAAGAGGGTGGAGATGGAAAGAGAAGGGGGTAGAGGACAAAAAGGAAAAGTAAAGAAAGAGATAGAGAAAGGGGGAGGAAGAGAGAGAAAGAAGAGAGATGGCAGAAGAGGGAAGAGAAGGGGTGGGACAGGAAAGAGAAGGAGAGAGTGTTGGTAAGTGGGCGAGGAGAAAGAAAGAGAGAGGGTCAGAGAGGAGAGAAAGAAGGAGAGAGGGGGTGGGGGAAGAGGAGAGTGAGAGAGTAGGAGAGGCGAAAGAGAGGGTGGGAGGGAGAGGGAAGAGAGATGGAGAGTGTGAGACAGGAGAGAGAAGGAGAAGAAGGAGAGAGAGAGGGGGGGGAGGGGGGGAGAGAGGAGAGAGTGATAGTGAGTGGGAGAGGATAGAGTTAAAGATAGGGAGGGAGGGAGAGGAGAAAGAGAGGAGACGGTCAGGTAGGAGAAAAAGACGGAGAGAGAGAGGGTGGGAAAGGAGAAAGAGGGGGTGGGAGGGAGAGGGGAAAGAAGGAGAGAGAGATGATAGGTGGGAGAGGAGAAAAAGATGGCGAGAGGGAGGGTGGGGGGAGAGAAGAGAGGGAGGGAGAGAGAGGGTGAGTGGGATATAGGAGAGAAAGAGAAGGTGGGACAGGAGGGATAGAGAGGGTGGGAGAGGAGAAATAGAAGGAGAGAGGGTCAGAGAGGAGAGAAAGAAGGAGAAGAGAGAGGGTGGGGGAGAGGAAAGAGAGAAAGAGGGTGGGAGAGGAGAAAGAGAGGGTGGGAGGAAGAGGAGAGAGGGTGAGTGGAAGAGGAGAGAGAAGGAGGGAGCGATGGTGGATGACAAAGGAGAGAGAAGGAGAGAGGGAGGTGTGTGGGAGGGAGCGGGGGGGGGGGGGGGGGGAGAGTGATAGATAGATAGATAGATAGATAGATAGATAGATAGATAGATAGATAGATAGATTGATAGATAGATAGATAGAGTGTGAGAGGAGAAAGCGAAGAAAGAGAGGGTGGGAGGGAGAGGAGAGAGAGATAAAGAGCGTGAGTGGGTGAGGGGAGGGAAGGTGGACGTGGGACAGGAGAGATAGAGAGGGTGGGAGAGAGGGAGAGTAGGGAGAGGAGAAAGTGAAGGAGAGAGGGTCAGAGAGTAGCGAAAGAAGGAGAAGACAGAGGGTGGGAGGAAGAGGAAAGAGAGAGGGTGGGAGGAAGAGGGGGGAGAGAGAGAAAGGGTGAGTGGGAGAGGGGAGAGCAAGAGAGAGGGGGTGAGTGGGAGAGGGGAGAGAGAGAAAGAGGGGATGAGTGGGAGAGGGGAGAGAGAGAGGGTGAGTGAGAGAGGGGAGAGAGAGAGCGAGGGTGAGAGGGAGAGGGGAGAGAGAGAGGGTGAGTGAGAGAGGGGAGAGAGAGAGCGAGGGAGAGGGGAGAGAGGGTGAGTGGGAGAGAGAGAGGGTGAGTGGGAGAGAGAGAGGGTGAGTGGGAGAGAGAGAGGGTGAGTGGGAGAGAGAGAGAGGGTGAGTGGGAGAGGGGAGAGAGAGAGAGGGTGAGTGGGAGAGAGAGAGGGTGAGTGGGAGAGAGAGAGGGTGAGTGGGAGAGGGGAGAGAGAGAGGGTGAGTGGGAGAGGGGAGAGAGAGAGGGTGAGTGGGGGAGGGGAGAGAGAGAGGGTGAGTGGGAGAGAGAGAGGGTGAGTGGGAGAGAGAGAGGGTGAGTGGGAGAGAGAGAGGGTGAGTGGGAGAGGGGAGAGAGAGAGGGTGAGTGGGAGAGGGGGAGAGAGAGAGCGAGGGTGAGAGGGAGAGGGGAGAGAGAGAGGGTGAGTGAGAGAGGGAGAGAGAGAGCGAGGGTGAGAGGGAGAGGGGAGAGAGGGTGAGTGGGAGAGAGAGAGGGTGAGTGGGAGAGAGAGAGGGTGAGTGGGAGAGGGGAGAGAGAGAGGGTGAGTGGGAGAGAGAGAGGGTGAGTGGGAGAGAGAGAGGGTGAGTGGGAGAGGGGAGAGAGAGGAGGGGTGAGTGGGAGAGGGGAGAGAGAGAGGGTGAGTGGGAGAGGGGAGAGAGAGAGGGTGAGTGGGAGAGGGGGAGAGAGAGGGTGAGTGGGAGAGAGAGAGGGTGAGTGGGAGAGAGAGAGGGTGAGTGGGAGAGGGGAGAGAGAGAGGGTGAGTGGGAGAGGGGAGAGAGAGAGGGTGAGTGGGAGAGGGGAGAGAGAGAGGGTGAGTGGGAGAGAGGAGAGAGAAGAGAAAGAGCGTGGGGGAGGAGAGAGAAAGAAGGATAGAAAGAGAGGGTGGGTGGAGGAGTGGAGAGAACAGGGTAGATGGACATACAGAGAGGGGGGGAGGGGACAGAGGGAAAGAAGAAAGGGAGTGTAGATAGAGAAAGAAGAGGACAGGAAGATACAGAGAGTTATTTAGTCTCCAGGCCTTGAGCAGAATTACTTTCATTGAAGTATAATACAATATACATGTATCAGTAATAATAAATGGGTCTTTGTTTAATTCCAGAACGGGTTGTATTTAGAAGAGGCAAAGTCTTTATTGGATATAAAATTGTTTCAGATTTCTTTTACAGGTAAAAATACTACTGAAGGTTGAAATCAAAAGGAAACTGTAAAGAGCAATCTGGAGTAATCTTGTAATGAAGTCATCTTCTTGTTTTCAGAAAGAATATAAATAGTGTAAAAATGAATACAAATGCCGCGTACACATGAGCGGACTTTACGGCAGACTTTGCCCGGCGGACTTTTCGACGGACTTTACGAATGAACAAACTTGCCTACACACGATCAACCAAAGTCCGTTGAATTCATTTGTGATGACGTACGACCGGACTAAAACAAGGAAGTTCATAGCCAGTAGCCAATAGCTGCCCTAGCGTGGCTTTTTGTCCGTCGGACTAGCATACAGAGGAGCGAACTTTTCGACCGGACTCAAGTCCGTCGGATAGATTTGAAACATGTTTCAAATCTAAGTCCGTCCAACTTTTGAGAAAACAAAGTCCGCTGGAGCCCACACACGATCGAATTATCCGACCAAATCCCGTCCGCCGGGCAAAGTCTGCCATAAAGTCCGCTCTTGTG